>CM053562.1:61085197-61160304 GCA_028646485.1 Cryptoprocta ferox | reverse complement strand
AACAATGCAACTGTCACAGACTTTTAAAAAAATAAAGAAGAAAAAGGTCAACAACCCAAACCAAAGAGAGCGGCACTCCACCGCCCCCGCCGGCCCATTGGTACTGAACAGCCAATTATCCCCGCCCCCCGCCCGAGAAACAAGGGAGATTAAAGAAAAGGAAACCCCATTCCCTACCCCAAACCAGTTAACAAAATAGGCTCCCCCCTCTGAAAAAACAAGGCTTTGGGGAGAGGCCATTCCTGCTGAGCCCTCTGCACCTCTCCGCGGAGCCCACCCAGGGCCTGGCTCCTACTTCTAGCTACTGGCAGGTTCGCGCCCCCTCTGGTCTTTCTCCTGGGAGGTCTTTCTTTTATCTAAAGCAAAAAGTCCAAAGTGCGTTTCTGCTGAAGGTAAGGGCCTGGGACAGGAAAGGGCTGTCCAGGCAGGATCGGGGGTGGCAGCTCCGGCCCGCCCCTCCTGGGTCCGAGGCCTCAGGAAGGCATGCACTGCACCCGGTCGGGGCCCTCCTCCTCGTCCGACGTGTCTGAGGAGCTGGGAGACTCATCCGAGTCTGCATCTGTGGCCCCAACCCCAGGCTCTCGCCAGCGCTGTAGAATGGGAAAGGCCTGTTAGTCATTTCCCCGGAACCAGGACGAGCCTGTTAGGTCTTAACTAGAATTCAAGTGCTCCAGGCCAGGGGTCAGCAGACTTTTTCTTAAAGGGCCAGATAATAACTATTACAGAGTCAGGGGCCGAATCTCTACTGCAACTATTCACCTCTGCTGTTGCAGCAGGAGAGCAGCCACAGACAACATGAACGAATGGGTATGGTTGTATTCCAATAAAACTTTATTTGCAAAAAACAGGCAGCATGCCAACTGCCAGAGATCGCTAACCCCTGCCCTAGGCCTCTGCCGGCATAAGGAAAAACAGAAGGTCACCCTGACACTCATATTTCTTCCCAACTCCTTCCCCACCCTCAGGCCTCTGTAGCTATGAGGCCAGGACTCTCACGCACGGCGATGGAGAACGGAAAGCAGACACCACCCGTTTTGCCTGGTGGCTCTTCCAAGGCTCCATCAGGGCTCTGATGGGGGTGGAGGACAATGGGTAGGAAACCCACCCAAAACCCCCCGATCTCTCTCTAAAGTAGTGAGGAAGTGTGCACCAGAACATGGACCCTCTCGGGGGGCTCCTGGGCACCCCCCCACACACCAGCTTACCCGGTGGTGGCGTCTCTGTCTCAGGTGATGCATGAGGAACCAGAGCATGTGGCTGTCAAACAGGTCAGTGTGGTGCAGGCTATCTTCATCCCGCTCCCGCTTGTTCTTCTTAATCACCTAAGCCAGAAGGGGGGGGGCGGGTAATGACTAGGGACCCTGGGCCCTGATCAGGAAGGACTGGGGCCCCATCCCCATGAAAACGTCCTTTAGGAACTGTTAAGCTGAAGAGGAGCTAGATTAGATTAGGAAAAGGTGCCCCAGGGTTTATCCGCTGAGAAGGTCAGGAAGCTCTAAGATAGAATGATTCTTCCTAGAGACACCCCTTCCCCACTCGGCCGTGAACCAGGGGCCCTCCTCAGCTGCGCAGCAAATGCTCCCCAAGGGCCAGTCACAGCAGTGTGGGGGAGGGTTGTGAGACTCAAAAATAACATGGACACCGCAGTCAGCTACTTACATCCTTCAGCCCTGTCAGCTCAGTGGAAGTTTCAGCTGTGGGTGCCCAGATCTTGACATCGTGGTCTAGGCCACTAGTTGCCAGCACAGGCAGGTGAGGGTGGGGCTCGAGACAGTTCACCTGGTCAGGAGGAAAGGAAACCACAGGCTCAGGAGTATATGGGAATAGGACTTAAAAACCACTGCTCACCTTGAGCCAAACATATTCTTCAATGAGAGCTGAGGGAGCTGCTGGGAAGGCAGGCCTAACCATCATGAGTGCAGACCAAGGGCCCTGGAGTGGAAGAAACACTGGGCACAGGCTGGGTAGATAGAAGAACAGGCCCGTGGCTCATCTCCCAAGTATAGGTAGGGGTGGCCTTGCCCTGGACCCAGCCCGAGGGGTGGGCGGGTCACTGGCCAAGCTCTCTGCTGGCTTTACAGAAAGGGAGTAAGGTCCAGATGACCTCATCCTCTCTGGATTCCACAGTTCCAACTTGCCCAAGCCTGGAAAAAAACCATCTCAGTGCCTTTCACCAAATGGCAAATACATTTTTAAAAATGAAGAAAGCAGCAGCTGCTGCTGAGCCCCCAAAAAAGAGAGAACAATCGCATTCACTTGGCACCGTTTACTCGGCCTGGAGGGGAGGCACAGGCTGGGGGCGTGGGTGGAGGTGAGGCACTGGAGAGCCCTGCAGGCCCCAGGGGACAGCATCGCGCTGTGCACCCAGAGAGCCCAACAGGCTCAGCTCCAGGGTGGCCTGGTGTAGAGGGTGGCCCGGTGTAGGGACATAGCATCCTGGGGCATCCATGGCGTCAATCTAGGCCACCTCTGGGCACAGTGACTGCGCAGGAGAAACGGACTATGGCAGACAGCAGGCCTTCTGGCTTCAGCAGCTTCCTTCTGTCTGGAGACACCCACGCCCCCTGCTGTCTGACTTGGAAACGTCAGCCTTCCGAACAGGGCAGGCCGAGCAGGGCAGGGCAGGGCGAACAGGGCAGGCCGAGTAGGGCAGGGCAGGGCACCGCAGCTCCCAGGGCCACTGGAAGAGCTGGTCCCAGATCTAGCTGCTAAAGCAGTTTTGGGCTTAGTCAGACAAGGAACAGATAGGAAAGGCACCCGGAAGGAAGAGGGTGTGGTCCTGGCCGGTCCTCACTCGATCCCCCCCATCCCATCCCGCCTTGCAGCTGCCCCCATAGGTCAAAAAAACAACCCCTGGCAAAAAGCCCCTTTTATCTTTTCCTTCTCTCTGGACCAACCTCCTCTGCCTGGCCTGCACACGCAGAGAGCGCAGCTGAGGGGAAACTGGGGCCAGCGTGGAAAATAATACTGACCCGGACTTCCAATTGTCTTTGTTCTTCCATTTTACAAGTAAATAAATGCTCAGAGAAGACTGGAGCGAAGCCTGAGCCTAAGAGCAAAGCAGAAACCCCATTTCCCTTCTCCTCCTCTCATGCCCCGTATCATCAGCTCACTGCGAAGTTTCTACCCGGGCTCTTTTCGGGTAATGTGGAGACTTCTCAGCATCTGCGGCATGAGGAGGCCCCAGACGGGAGCTCCAGTGCCGGAGATTATTATCCAAAGAGATGTGACAACTTACACGTACAAACCCGAGCTCATTCTGCCGCCTCCTGATAAGCCCTCCACCCTGACTAAGCCCTCCTGGAGCAAGGCAGTAAAATAAAAAAAAATTCCCTAGAACTTCAAACTAAGGACAAAGCCAAGGGCAAGAGGGATAGCAGAGTCAATACCGTACAGTACCTGGGTTGGAGCCTGCAGGGGGAGACGACAGAGAGCTTCTGGGCCAGGCCCTGCTGAATGCCAGCACTTACCCCGTCAGTAACACCTGAGCGGAGCAAAGAGCGCCGGCCTCAAGAGGCCTGGGCTGGGGGATACGTAGATGGGAAGGAGCAGCGAAGTGCTCTGGGGGATCAAGGACTGTCCTTTAAACATCAACCACCCCCGCCCCCTTGTCCTTAAATGGGAACAAAGAAAGGACTAGAGATTGAGGCAAAATCAGAGTCGAGAGACCTGGGCAAGGCGGATGATCATTTCTAAGACCCCTTCTGGTTCTGACATTCTACTTTATGATGAGCTGCTACGCATCTCATACACAGGCTGGTGCCGGGCGACCTGCTGCGGGGGAGTTAGGACCAAAAAAACGGAGGGGGCCAGGTGAGGACACACAGGTCCTCAAGCTCACACGGGACAAGAACTAGCTGGGACGCTCGCTTCGGGGTGCATCTCTAGATCTCTTGTTCTAGTCTCTCGCTCTCGTGACCGCTGGATGCAGGCGCGGGGCCCGCCGATCCCAAGCGGTGGCCCCCTCCACCTGAGAACCTGGATTACCCATCAAACCCCGATACTACAGAGCTGAAAGCAAATGGCCTGCAGAGTGGTTTGGGAGAGGGCATTCAGCCCTGTGCCTCTCTGAACATTCCGGAACGAGAGACCGCTTATGATCTAGAAAGGATTCACTGGCCCCTCTGGCTTCCTTCTGACTACATGCCTACTGCAGAACTCTCACGAAGACTCCAGTGCTTTAGTCTGTTCACTGCACATGATAGAGAGGACTACGGAAGAGCAGCACAGGGGGGCAGGCGACAGCGAGACGCAACCTTCGAGCTCTACACCCTCTCCACATACGTCCCGGCCAGAGAAGCCTTGATCTACACTGGCTAAGGTCCCGAAAACTTAAGACAAAACCAGAAAAACGTCTGAAAGAGCTTCACGTGAGGGCAAGAAACACACAACGAAAGGGAGCCTGATTGCAAAGAACCATTTTAAATTCTAGCACTACTGTCTGGAAACCTCAGGGAGAGATGGGCTCCTCACAACTCCCCAGAGCTTAGACGGGATGGAAAGGAAGAGACCAAGCTGTCTCAGCCAGTCCTTAGAGGCTCTTAGCCAGGCTACCTTGGGTAGTCAGTACAAGGTAGTCTCCTGAACCGCCTCTTGCATATCTTCTGCAGTGCAAAAACCTTACAAGAGGAGCCACTATACTCCTTTTCAGAGTCTGGGTCTCAAAAAAGAAAAAAAAAAAAAGTCTGATTAGCTAGATACATCATAAGAGCTGACCACGCTTCACCCCCCAGTTCAGGACCCAAGCTTCCTCTCTGCCCCAGCCCTATGAAGGGCGTCTAGAATTCAAAGGACAGGCAGACTGAACTGACCATGGGCCGCACAGCAGACTGCTCAGTCATTAAACTACAACAACAAATCGCCACACTTGCTCTGTCCCATCTACATGTGTGTGTTATGGATTTACGTTCATTTAAATGTAAGTAAGACGTTTCACCTTTAAACACTAAATATGTATCTCCTAAGTACAAGGATATTCTCCTACGTAAATAAAATGCTATTGTCACATGACATCAACTTAACATCGAAGGCCCCGTGAAAGGATGTGTGGGCCACATGCAGACTCACCCAACTGTCTGAGAAATGCTCCTCCTACCCTGCATCCACCGACCCCGGATCTAGTCAAGATCACTATTCAGCTCCCCTTAAAGGATGAGGCATGTGGCGCGGAGAGCCCTTTGGCAGCGGGCGTGACGGAGCGCCCTCAACCCCAACGCTCTTCTTTTAGAGAAGGTGCACGCCGAGAGATCCCTCGTTCAGGCCAGAGGCTCTTCCCTATGGGCGCTTTCTCGCTCGAGCAGACCGTGCGTCAGAGGGGTGGAAGACCAAGAACGGGAGAAGAGAGTCCACCGAAAACCTCAGCACCCCCGACACTACTGCCTTCGATGTGGCCGGCCAGACCTCCAAGCCACGGCATCATGCCGCCACAGTGCGAACTCGGTGGCGCTGCTACACCTCCCTCAACGGCGAGGAGGGCAGGGGGCCAGCCAGCCCGGCCCGGAGTACTCACCACGCCCCCCTTGTCCCCCTCCATGAACTGCACGATCTGGCAGGAGGACTTCTCCCAGAGGAAGACGTGCCCGCAGTCACTGCCGCTCACCACAAACTCACTCTTGGGGCCGTAGAAATTGACGCCTTTTACTGAAATGATGAATGAGGAAAGAAACCACATGAAAGTTGGCATCAGGCCTGTATATATTTACCTCAAAGGGAATTTAGTTATTCACAAACTCCAAGTCAGCTAAGAGCCACAGAATCCCTTTCATTTTCACAAACCAAATCAAGGGCTGGTGCGTATGCGACAGACAGAGCAAGAGGCATGCCAGGCCCAGAGACTTCTCGTCCCGCGAAGAGCTCCGTGGGGCGGAGGGGCTACATTCCCTCGCCGGCAGCCTCAGTCACTGTGGTCTACACCCTGCGGGGCACCCCCGGCCTCATGAATGCCTCACCTGTCCCAGCCTGAATCACCCCACTAGGCAGCCCTGTTCCACACCCCTGGCCCATCCGTGGTTTATGTACTTCCTTAGTACCTGTCGGTGCTCCCTGAGCCGTCAGTGGCGCTGAGGATGATGGAGGACTCTGCCACAACTGCCCCTAAGAAGCACTGTACCCAAGACTGAACAACAGAGCTCCACTCTCTGACGCGACTCGAGGGAGCTGGGGGCCACGCCGGGCATGGGGCTGCACCCTCGCCCTGGCCGCCCATGGACTGAGTTCCAAGTCCAAGTCCTCCCACTCTCCTCACCCGCTCAGAAGACAAGGACACATCCCTCCAAGTCAAAGGAGCAGAGTCCAAGTCAGAATTAGGGCAGGTACTTGTTAGGAGTGGTGACAACAACAGAGCAGTGGCCCCCCAGCTTTTCTGTACAGGAAGAGTCACGTAGGGAGCTTCTGAAACATTCCAGTCAAGCTGCACCCCACAGCAGTTACGTCGGAGGTCTGGGCGCAGAAGCCACGCTCCAGTATTTCTGAAAGATCGGCAGGGGACGCCGTGGTGCGGTGGCGCTCGGGAGCCGCACGCAGAGCCCTGCCGGCCCGTTTCCGCTGCAGACGGGGGAGAGGCCCCAGCAGCACCTCCTCCTCTGCCTCGTTCAAGAGGCTCACTGCCTCCTCCGGCCCAGAGCGAGCAGCTCACCCCCCCATCTCAGGCAAGTCAGCACTACTGACAGAGGAGGGCTTTCCCACACTGCCCAACGAGCCTGGTAAGTCTGCAGTCACCTGCAGTCCTGAGAAAAATAGTCTCTCACGTTGCCTCATGCCCAGAGGAAGTAGCATCACTGTAGCGATCGAGAGGCTTCGGGCCCTCTGCGCTTGAGCACAGCAGGCCCGTGAAAACTCCTGCCCAAGCAGGGACACCCTCCCCCTGCCAAGTCCTTCAGGTAGCTCTCCTCTATACAACCTGAATGAAATAGCGCAGTTCTCTAAGCTGACGGCCAGAAACTACAAGACAGCCTCACCTGTGGCATTATTCCTGTGGCCCTTGTATCTCTTCACATACTGGGCCCCGTCGCTGTGAGAGGAGTTGAAGAGGTAAATGTCTTCATCGTTGTAACTGGCCAGGAGCTCTGCCAAGAACAAGCACACAGCAGTGAAGGCAAAGGCTGAAAAACAGCTGGGACCAGGAGTCGGGGGCTGGGGTGCAGCTTCTGGCCAGTAGTGCCCCCTCTTAATACCCAGGTATGGCGCCCATGTCACTCGGTGGAACAGCAGGCAGCTCAGATGCCCAGGGCAGACTCAAAACACACGGCCGGCCAGCCTGGGGGCAGCAGAATGCTCAGGAAGGTCACACCCACCAGCTCCAGGACGAGCCGGAGGCGTCAGCGCCTGCTCAGGCAAGGAGCCCGGGCGTCAGGACGGGCGCTGCGAGATCTGAGCTGTGGCATTCTGCAGGTGGCGCCTGGCACCTCCAAGGGTCACCTGCTGCGTCCTCCCGCGTGTGCTCACCAGCAGCAACCACTCCCCGGCTGCGCGGCTCGGAGCCGGAGCACAGCGGTGAGCGCCGGAGGGCACGCACCTCACCGGCTCAGCAGCTCCCCGGACAGGGGGGCACGCCAGCCTCGGAGCTGGGCCCTGCTCACGTACCTGTGCCGTCGTGGCTGTACACAAGACAGGTGATGTTTGCTTTGGACTCACTGTTCACCTGCAATAAGGAGCAGATACTGACTGATGCCCCACCCCCCCACTTGTTACACCACCTTCAGGAAACAGGGCTTCCTTCAAACTCCCCTAGATCTTCTCCCAGAGAGTGAGAGAGACAGAGAGAGACAGAGACTGGAGGACAGCCAGGGCAAGGGGGCCGCCTCTGGGGAGAGGGCTTTCTGCCGGCTGTCTTGTGTGTGCCAGCCATCCTCCGTCCACACCAGCTCACTCGGCCCTACCGTCATGGGGCAAGGCAGTGCTCTCCACCTCCGCACTTGGTCGGTAGGAAAGCCTAGCTCAGAGGTGAAGTGACTGCCGGACCCCACAAAGCCAGCAGGTGGTGGAGCCAGGACTCAAATCCAGGGGTCTGACTCAAGAGTCCAAGCTCCTCCTGCCATGCCGACAAGTCTGGGGACAGCCTTGGGGTGGAGTCAGGAGAGCCTGGAACCACCGGCCCTTCGTGAATCTTACCAGGTGGTGAGGACAGAATTTCTTGAGCACTCCGTTGTTCTCGTTCTCATCAATTTTCCTCTGGTCATAAATCCTGTAGTGGCAGAAACAATGGAGACGTTGAAACTTACAAACTGATCCCCCGAAGAGCTGCGACCGAGCAGTGGCGGCAACAGCGGTCGGCTGGAGGTCACGGCAGATAAAGGACATTCCCCAACCCAGCTTCCGGCTCCCGCTCCTCCCTGAAGGTCCTCCTCTCCTACCCGCTTTCCAAACCCTAGCTCTTCTCCAAGCGGTAATCCCAAACCACTTCGGTCTGAAGTGCCTTCTCTCCCCTCCCAGCTTGTAACCGCTTACTGATTATTTTCACCGAAAGCTCCCCAGCAGGGTTTACTGCTACCGGGCCGGGCTCGTGCAAGTCCGTGGGTCTTCGTTCCTGTCTTGGCCCCTTGGCTGGTTCGCCCTCTCATCCCCCACGGTGACCATCACAAACGCGCACCACACCACGATCTCCTCCAGACTTCCTCTCTCCTGCCTTCATTCCCAGCCAACCACGGTCCCCTTCCCTCATCTCTGCAACCCAGACTCTGACCACCCATTCCAACGTCAGGGGCAGATACGGCGTGCGCGCGTCCTGCCAGGCGCTGGACATCCAGGAGGGGTGTGCTTCCTCCGAGCTCGGCGCCTCCTCCCCACAGCTGCTCTTACCTTCATCCCTGCAGGACCTGCTGTCCTTAGTCCACTCTTCCACCTCCTCCTCCCACCTGCCCGCTCACTTCCTGATACCCCTCCCTCTACTGACTGTTCCCACTACTGCCTTTTCTATCCTTCCCTCTTGTAGTCAAATTACCAAGAAGAGCAACCTGCATCAATGTTTTCACTTCCGCACTCCCTACTCCCGTTTCAGGCCACTCCAGTCTCGTCTTGGCCCTCAACCCTCTACTGAGACTTGTCTGGCTCAAGTCACCAGTGGCCGGATGGCCTCCACCCACAGTATGGTCTTCGGGCGTCTCTCTCCCATCCTGACAGCATTCACTACTCCTTCCCTAAAATGGTGTCTCTCCTTGATGGCCAACCGCCCCTTACTGGTGTCCGTGAGCTTGTCTGTCTTTCTCTCTAAAATGCTGACGTTCCCCAGAGGCCTGGTCTTCAGTTCTCCAGCCTCTGTACAGGGAAACTGTGACCCAGAGAGAGGTTTTGCTGAGATTATTTGTATCCTTCTGACTTCCTTGCTCATGTTGTCACCAGAATCATTCCAAAATGCAACATTTTATGTAAATTCCCTGCTTAAAATCTCTTCAGTGATTCTGTATTTTCTACTCAATAAAGTCCAAACTCCTTAGGACAACTCTCCATCTCTTCTCAACGATCCCACGTTATACAAAAACAAACAGAACAAAAAAGCTATGCTTCCTTGAACGCACCAGGTCACATCTTACTACCTTACCTCTACACATACTGCTCCCTCTACCGGATATACTAATTTCCCATCTGTCTTTAGTATTTCCTCTGTGATAAAGAACAGCATGGTGAAATGGTCTCTACCATATTTAAGGCATCCAATCTGAGTTCAAATACTAACTCTGCTACTGAGTAGATGAGTAATCCTGGGTAGTTACTTAATATTTTTAATCCTTATATACCTGCTTCTCCGGAATGCTCCTTAAAGGCAAAGACTATGGCGTCTAGCACATAGCAGGTGCTTAGTAAACATTGGATGAAGAAATGAATGAATCAACACATACTTATATTCTCCACAATTTCTTGCTTAATATTCTCCTAAGTTGAGAATTACCCAGATATCTTTGCTAAATGAACCCCGAATAAAGAAAAGACAAACAGGAAGGGTGCCTGGGTGGGGCTCAGTTGGTTAAGTGTCCAGGTTCTCGGTTTCGGCCCAGGTCACGATCTCACAGTTCGTGGGTTTGAGCCACATGTTGGGCTCTGCGCTGACATCATAAAGCTGCTTAGAACCATGTCTCCCTCTCTCTCTCTGCCCTTCCCCTAGCGGTTTATCAAAAAAAAAAAAAAGAAAGAAAGAAAAAAAAAGACAAACAGGAGACTGCTATACTGCTAATTACTACTCCTCAGCAAACAGCGCATCTGATAGTTTTCCCTTTTCCTCTAAACCTAAACCAACAGTTCTTAAATGTCACTAAGCCTTCTCAAACTTTTAAGTCTGTAAATTAGAACACATTTAAATATTCAATATTTTGGTAAATGGATCATTCAGCATTCCTCCATATCTAATGTGCTCTGCCCCTCCTCTTTACAAGGAAATTTTTACCTTCCTTCCCCTTTCTTCCGTATTTATTCAGAACCTACTATATTCTATGGGGAGCCTGGGTGGCTCAGTCGGTTAAGCATCACATTCTTCATTTTGACTCAGGTCAGATCCCAGTTCATGGGATCAAGCCCCATGTCAGCCTCTGTGCTGACAGCACGGAGTCTGCTTGGGATTCTCTCTCTCCCCCTCTCTCTGCCCCTCCCCAACTCGTGCATGTGCTCTCTCTTAAAATAAATAAACTTAAAAAAAAAAACAAAAAGAACCTACTATACTCTAGATATGATGCTAGACTAGGGGTTGGCAAACTTTTTGTTAAATGGCAAGATAGTAAATATTTTAAGCTCACAAGCCATCTGGTCCCTGTCACAACTACCAAACCCTGCCACTGTAGCATGAAAGCAGCCTTGGATAATGTGTAGACGAATGGCCAGGGCTGTGTTCCAATAAAACTTTATTTAGAAAAAAAACATGCAGTGTAGCTTGTCAACTCTTGAGCTAGACAGTGCTGATACAAAGATGAATACAAATTCCCCCCTTATTTTCTGAGCAAGGACAGGAAGAAATTTTGAAACGTCAGAGACCTTATTTTTTAAGGGCAGTCTTCGGCTTACAAGCAAGTTGGGAGAGTGGACGGAGATTTCCTGTACACTCTCCGCCCGCACGTGAGCATGACCCCCACCATCACCACCACCACACCGGAGCAGTTTGTGTTTGCTCTTACCAAGGAGGAGCCTACACTGACACATCATAATCACCAAGTCCACAGTTTCCCTGAGGGCTCGCTCTTGATGCTGTACTTTGTACAGATTTGGACAAATGGATGACAACGCCCACCCATCATCTCATACAAAGCACTGTCGCTGCCCCCAAATTCCTCTGTGCTCTGCCTGCTCCTCTCTCCTCAGTATTTTTACTGTCCTCATAGATTTTTGCCTTTCCTGAAAACCATGTTGCTGGAATCGTATAGTATGTAGCCTTTCCAGGTTGGCTTTTTTGTTTTTACTCAGTAAAATGCATTTCATGTTCCTCCATGTCCCTTTGTGGCTTGTTAGCTCATTTCTTTTTTCGCGCTGAATCCTATTCCATTATCTGGATGTACCAGTTTATCCATTCACCTACTGAGGGGCACTCTGGTTGTTTTCACGTGTTGAAAATGATTAATAAAGCTGCTATGCACTTCTGTGGACAGGTCTCAGGGTGGACAGAAGTTTTCAGCTCCTCTGGATAAATACCAAGAAGCACGACTGTTGGATCACATGGCAACAGCATGTTTGGTTCTATGAGAAACGATCAAACTGTCCTCCAGCGTGGCGGCACCGCTCTGCATTCCCAGCAGCCGTGAGGATGCCTGCGGCTCCACACGCCTGCCAGCGTTCGCCGTGGTCCATGTTCCATAGCAGCATCTTGTTGCCTAATGTGTACCTTCCTGATGACACAGGAAGTGGAACATCTTTTATGTATTCACTGGCCATCCATCTATATTCCTTCTTCAGTGGGGCGTCTCTTAAGGTCTCTGACCCATTTTTTAAATTGAGCTGTTTTCTCATCATTGCGTTTTAAAAGTTTTTTTTATAGATTTTAAATAACGGTCTTTTATCAGATAGGTCATCTGCAAATATTTAAACCTAATCTGTGGCTTGTTTTCTAATTCTCTTGGACAGTGTCTTTTATAGAGCATAAGTTTTTCATTTTAATAAAGTCTACCTTAGCAACTATTTCTTTCACAACCCGTGTCTCTGGTGTTGTATCTAAAAAGGCACCACCATTTTTTGTCCAACATCACAGCGAAGCCACAGGGATGCCCGCTGCTCTCCGGGCTTTGCAATGCCACCCAAGGATGACAGGAAGAAGAAAGATGCCAGAAAGTCGGCCAAAAGACACAAAGACCCAGTGAAAAAACCTGGGGGCCAGGCCAACGAGAAGTGTCCAAAGGCAAAGTTTGGGACAAGCTCGATAACCTGGGTGTTGTCTGACAAAGCAACTTACGACAAACTCTGGAAGGAAGTTCCCAACTATCAGCTTAAGACTCTAGCTGTGTCCTTCCCTGAGAGACTGAGGACTTGAGGGTTTCTGGCCAAGGCAGCCCCCATGAGGAGCTCCTTAGTGAAGGACTTACTAAACTGGTTTCAAAGCACAGAGCTCCAGTAATTTACACCAGAAACACCAAGGATGGAGATGCCCCAGCTGCTGGTGAAGGTGCATGAATAGATCCCACCAATCGCACATTTTAGAAAATAAAAAAATTATTAAATCAAAAACGAAATGAAAAGCCATCACCATACCACCAAGCAAGGTCATCTAGGTTTTCTCCCACGTGATCTTCTAGGAGTTTTATAGTTTGGGGTTTTACTGATAGGGCTGTGACCCACCGGAGTTAGTTTTCGTGAAGGGCCTAAGGTCTGTGTCTAGATTGTCTTTTTGTCCCGCGTGTGGATGCCCAGCTGTCTTGGCGCCATTTGTGGTACCATCCGCTCCACTGGACCGCCTGTATTCCTTTGTCCGAGGTAGGGGGACTACATTCCCACAGGCCTACTTCTGGGCCCTCTTCCAGGGCACTGGTCTGTGGACGATTACACTGCCAGTACCGCAGCCTCTTCATTTCTGCAGCTTCACAGTCAGCCTTGCGGTTGGCGGTGTCAGTCCTCCACCTTCGTTCTTCCCCTCAACACTGCATTGGCTACTATGGGTCTTTTGTCTTTCCACACAGACTTCCGAATGGGTTTGTCAACGTCCGTAAAGTAACTTGCGGGACGCTGATCAGAACTGCGCTGAATCAGCAGCTCCAGCTGGGAAGACGTGACGGCTCCACTGTACCGAGTCTCTCTCTGCCCTTCACACATTTTCAATCAAATAAAGAGGGACTGCAGCCCTGTCTCGACACCCTTATGTCACCTCTCTCCACAGTCCTTCAGGTACCCCCTAACTTGTTACTTTGAAGCCTCTCTCTTCCGTCCTCGCCTCCTCTTCCCCGCCACCTGCCGGGAACCTAGTGTTCTCTCAGTGTTGCGGATATCAGCCCAAGGACAGGAAAGCAAAGGGACCGCTTACGCATTCCAAGTCCTCTACCAGTATGTGTACCTGTCCACCAACCACCACAGGACTCATTCGTCTCGTACATTCTCCTTGTCTTCACTCCTGTCATTCATAAACCAACCCAAACAGGATTTAGCAGTAGGCACTCACACGTCCTCCACCTCCATCTGCCTACTTTTTCCTTTTTTTCACCCCTTCCCCCACCTTTTTGGGGTCACCAACCACAAAGCAGGTCTCTCTAGGCTTCCTTTCAATGCTTCCTCACAATACTAAATCAAAATTTTGTATTCATGATGCAAAGGCCTTGAGGATGAGTAAGCTATTTCTCTGTACTCCCTTGAAGGAATTCCTTCAGGCTAGGAATGAAAGCTAATGGTGTAGGATATAAAATATTCAGTAAAAATATTTTCAGATTTGTGCTGGAAGGTGAGCTCTGATGGGGAAATCCCAAAACATTCAACTGGCTGGACTGAAGAGGTGCCAGAGGAACTGGGGATGACCCTGACGTCAGCGAGAGCTGGGTGCTAGAAAGGCCATCTGCTTGCACAAGTCAGGGGGCCCCAAAATCCACACAGACTTCTGCCAAGTAAAGAGCCTGTATCTGCTCAGAAGCTGGGATGTACAAAGGGACAGAGGATACTGAAGCTGGGAAGAAACGGAACATCTTTGTGCAAAAATGCTAAAACGAATTTCCAGCTTGACTCTAACCGTGGCCAAGTATTAGCTTTGGATTAAAGCACTGTCAGCTGCAGTTCTCAATAAAGCCAACTGCTTCAGTCACGTCCAAACATCAAGGACCAGAGGTTGAATTATCTACAGACACGGACTTTTCAAGCAATCCAGAGCTCTAATCAGGAAATCGAAATCGGGAACTTCAGTAAATGCCCTATTTGGAGGAGGCACCACCCGGTAATTCTGACAACTACAACCCCTGTTGATCAACTGCTTTTTATTTAAAAACAAAAAACAAAAAACCCCTACTATCTATCTGTTATTGGTGAATAAAGGACAGGAGTTTGAAGGCAAGGGAAACAGGAAGTAGAGAGTAACAAAGTTGTCCAATTCTCTCATGGCAGGATTCTTGAACAACGGAAGGTCATCTCTCACGCATTTCTAAAAGCTGAGTCTATCCCCATGACACTTATCAATGAAATTAATTTCAGAATAGTTATAAAAATGTGCTCTCATTTAAAGAGGAAGATAATGCTTTCCACCCACCACCAGGAAAGCAAAAAGTCTTTTATTTTTCCAGCGATCCTCTCCCTCCTCCCTTTCAAACTAATGATCACGCAGCAAAGGGGGATGGTATAGCCGCAGACATATAGTTCACACAGGCCACTGGGCAGGGATTTTGTGACGTGATTACGTTTGTGACCAAGGGCTAGAAGGAAGCTAGGTGGTATACTCGAGGACTGGATCCATGAACTCTGGTTTTCCTCAGGATGTGCCTCAATAGCCAGTGTAACGCAATGCTCACAGGAACAAAGGGATCACTAAGGAAAAAGAAAACCGATTCGTGACGGTGGGAGTCAGAACCCTGAGTTCACAGTGAGGACTCCCACTCAGGTCAGTTCTGGATCTGAAACCAGCACTCAAAAATTTTAGTACACACTAATTTATATATGGAAAATGGTGGAAAATATTTACTAATAGAGCACTTGCTAGTAAACCTGGGTTTATGTCTCAGCTGCTATGTGGGGACCTTGGTCGATTTATCAAAGTTCTTTAAAACTTGGTAATCTCTATAATATGTTAAGCTACCTCCCCCCCCACCCCGGGACTGTTATATTAGGTAACAGAATGCCTCAGCAGGAGCTTAAACTCTTTGGAAGATGATAAAAAATTCAAGATGGTGGTTAATGGATTCCTAGCCCATTCACACATTTCCACATGCATCAGTCTCAAACTCTCAAAGACACAAAAGAGCCAGACTCACCTTACAAACTGATCTCGTCCACCCACTGCAAACTGGTGGGTATTGGCAGGATTCACATAGATCGTATACAGCCCCACTTTCTTCTCCTTCTCTTTTGTCACCACCAGTTTCCTTTAAGAGTAGAAAAACATAAAAGTTGTATTCTCGAAAACACACTCTCTGGATCATGGCAAGAGAGAGCAGAGACGGTAATGCAGACCCAGCTAGTAAGAAACCAGATTCTGATTGAGAAAGAAAGAAAAAAGTGGTCTGGGGGCACCAGGAGGCTCAGCTGGTTAAGCATACAACTCTTGATTTCTGCCCAAGTCATGATCTCACGGTTCGTGAGTTCGAGCCCCACGAAAGGTTCTGGGGCTGACAGTGCGGAGCCTGCTTGGGATTCTCATTCTCTCTCTCTCTCTGCCCCTCCCCCATTCACACACTTGCGTGCGCTCTCTCTCAAAGTAAATAAATAAAAACTTAGAAAAGGAAAAAGTGGTTTTATTGGTTAGTTTTGGAACAAGACTGGAACGAGAACAAGACAAAATCACCTCCACGTATATTTATTAAGTGCTACTTCGGGGGTGGAAAAACAAACACGTGGTGAGGTCATTTTCTGGTGTGCCCCGGACATGTGAGGTAAATGCCCGCAGAAGTACTGCCCCCAGGTAGCATCAGGTCGGCTGGAGCCCAACATGACGACGGTGCCCACCCCTTCCAGTCCTAGATAAACAACCTTCCCAATCATCTGGGAGCAGCGAGCAAGAGGACCAATCCTAAAGACAGCAGCCAGAAGAGACCTCACGGTTAAAATCTGTCTCCCGGATTCCACAGAGTGTCACTTAAACCCAGCTCTAAACACGCACGCTGGCGACTGACAAGCCACAGTCTCCTGGCGTGGGGACAGCCGGGAAGAAATCGGCATTCTTCCTTTGCCCGAAATGAGCTAGGAGAGGCGAGTCCCGCGAAGACAGGGGTCTACAGGGCTGGCTAATCCTCTCTACACCACTCCTCCGGTTGTACCACAAACGGCAGTCCTTAGGAGGGCACTGGGGTCCTGAGGAAACCCTGTAAAATTTTGAAGTTTTAGCCAGAAGACTCTGACTAAATAATCCTAATTTGTCCCAGCTTAAGGGTGGCACTATGACTTCCCAGATCTAAGTATCCAGCCGGTCAAACAGGACATCATAGAGATTAGTCAATCTACAGGAAATGAAAGACTGGGAAGGAAAGGGCTGGGTTCTAGCTTTCATTTTTAATTCTAGAGTTTTGCTCATGCTGTTGCTATGGAAACTGAAATATAACCATGACAACGAGTCTCTTGGTAAAGAAATGATTTTAGCATCCTCTCTGCCTGGTCAAAGTAACTCCAGCCTAGAACCGATCTCAGCAAAGTGGAGAAATTTTACTTGCTTTTAAAATCTCTGTAACCTTTCATTAGAACAGTGGATGTTCTAAAAATGAATATCATTAGGGAAAACACACACATACACAACCCTCAAAAACACAAGGTAGAAAATATATCCAAAAAGAGTTTATGGAATAAAACCAGCAGTGGAGAAGAGATAGCTCTAATCGTTTGGTTTTTTGTTTGGTTTTGTTTCTCTGAGAGAGAGCACATAAGCGAGGGAGGAGCAGAGGGAGAGGGAATCCCACGCAGGCTATGCACTGTCAGCACAGAGCCCATCGCAGGGCTCGAACTCATGAACCATGAGATCATGACTTGAGTCAAGATCAAGAGTGGGACGCTTAACCGACTGAGCCACCCACGCGCCCTGTCTAATTGGGCTGTAAACAGGGAAAAAGAGCAGATGCTGCTTTTCACAGGACCGTTCCATTTTCTCAGCAGTTTGGATTTTCAGAAGGAGAGGGTCAGACAAATATTAAGGTGACCATGTGGAAGCAGAAGGAAGGAACTTGGGGGCACCTGGGTGGCTCAGCTGGTTAAGCGTTTGACTTCTGACTTCGGCTCAGGTCCTCATCTCACGGTTTGGGAGTTCGAGCCCCTCATGGGGCCTGGGGTACGAGCTGGATTCTCTCTCTCCCTCTCTCTCTGCCCCTCCCTGCCTCAAAATAATAAAACTTTAAAAAAAAAAACAAAAAGAAGGAAGAAACTGAAGGAACAGATTACGAAATAGGGCTTCAGTGTCCTGTAATCCTGACAAAGAACTCGATCTTTCTAATGCCTCATTTTATTGACCTGAAACAAAGAATTCTCTCTCCCAATGGATAAATGCAGAGTACCTTGGGCCCTCTGGGGAACTAGCAGAAGTGCTATAAAAATGATTAATCTTGTACTCAGCTGGCTCAGTCGAAAAAGCATGCAACTATTGATCTTGGGTTCGTGAGTTCGAGCCCCACGGTAGGTGCAGAGAAGTCTTAAAAACTTAAGAACTGTTTTAATGATTAATCGTGGCAGTAGAGGGAAAAATGTTTTCACATCAGGAGGAGGCAGCACACAAAAAACATAGGAAAAAATGTACCAAGTTTTGCTTTAAAATTTGCAGTTTTTTAGTAAGCAGGTATGTTCCAGCAAAAAAGGAAAAATAATTACAAATCAGACCAAAGATTTCCTTTGAAGATCTCAAACTGGCTTCCACTGACTAAAGGAATATCCCATCCACAGCTTCAAATCCAACTCTTTTCCTAAGAGGTCGGCCGTAAATACCACCAGCTTCGGGACCTAGCTATCACAAACACGCAGAAGTTCCCCTTAGGTCAGCTTCATACAAAAATGCCTCTGACGGAAGTTGATGCTCATGCACCAGCTTAATACTTCAGAACAGCTTGGATTTTCCAGCCATTCAGCCCCCCACCTCTTTCCATCACTATTTCAACCCTTAAAGCAAAAACTTTTTGAAAACTCACAATCCCTGATTCCCCGAATCCAGGCCTGCTCCTACTTGAAGTTTCTCCTACGTTCCCCATCTACCACTGCTCGCACCAGAGCCACTGCGTACATTTCATTCCAAATCCAATAATACAACAGAGTCATCTGTTCTGCCCAGTACTAGGTTCCCAACTCCTTGTGGCCTCACAGTGGTTTTCCTAGGACCTGACGCACAGGATAAGCTCTCTCCCACTCTGCCTCACAGCTCGCTATCAGAGCAGACGGAACGAACTCAGTCCATTTGCTTCCCTCTGCGCTCCCTGCCCCCTGGAACTTTAGAATGAAGATCGCAAACATGCAGATCCAGAATTTAATTTATTTATTTCCTCACAACTAACAACTGCAAGCTTGTCCCCCAGGCCTGTTCACCTTCCAGTAAAACCCATTATCTCCCAATCTTCATCCTCTTGAAGGTTTATATAAGTAACCAGTACATCCTTTCCACAAGCCTAAAACGTTTTAAAAATTCTTCCACTTTCCAGACAACCTTTTCTATGGTGACCTTTCTAAACACAAAAGTCTGGAGTGCCTGGCTGGTTCAGTGGGAAGAGCATATGACTTGATCTTGGGGTCATGAGTTCAAGCCTCACGGTGGGCATAGAGGTTAGTTAAAAAAATTAGTAAAAAGAAAGAAAAAATAAAAATAAGTCTAATAATAATCAGCCTTAAGATTATATTCCCTAGGGGGCCTGGGTGGCTCAGTCAGTTAGGTGTGTGACTTTTGGTTTTGGCTCAGGTCATGATCTCATGGTTCATGAGTTCGCCTCACGTGCTGACACAGAGTTGGGCTCTGTGCTGACAGTGTGGATCCTGCTTGGGATTCTCTCTCTCCCTCTCATGTGTGTATGCACACTCTCTTTCTCTCTCACACAAAAATAAACATTAAGAAAAAAAGTCCCGTGCTCTACTGACTGAGCCACCCAGACACCCCAAGATTTGTTATGATATTTAAGACTAACAAGACAATAAATAATCTAGATAATCAGTCAACAAGGTAACAATTAAATGAACAGTATTACACCAATGCTGTAAAGTATACTACAGTTAAGTAGACCTTTATGGTCTGATGTAGAAAGAACTCCAAAAACACATTATAACATGAAAAAAGCAAATTGCAGAATCCTACATATATGCACGTTTTATATATACATACACACACGCACGTGCGCACACACACATATATATACACATGTTCATATATATGTTTACATACGTTTATTTATCCCATTTATGGGGGAAATATATATGTATATATTTTGATACATGAAAATATATAAAAGGATTGGAAAGGTATTCCAAAATTTTTAACCATGGTTACCAGTAGCTAGAAAAGTGGGGGGGGGGAGATGTGCATGAGGGAGCATTATAGATTTTGTCCACATACTTTAGCATTTGAAATTTTTAAACAAGAGGTACTTCTTTATTTTGAGAACAACTAAAATTTTAAAAAAGTAAAATAATTAGTAGTCATAATATAATGAGTTCCAAACATGGTCCCAGGCCCTATGCTAGGGCCTCAAGCACATTTATCAATAAGCTCAGGGACGAGAGAGTAAGATATATCGATCATGTCCAACGTCAGGCTGAAGAAACTGAGGTTCAGCAAAGTTAGATGGGTCATAACTAGTAGTGCCTGAGTGGCAATCTGACCCAGGTCTGTCCAGATCCAAACAAGATGCTATGTTCTTTCTATGAGATCACATAGCTGATAAGGGTTAAACCATTAACCACTGAGTCTCAAATTCACGTATAAATGAGCTGTGATAAGACAGAACTCTATTATAGCTACCAATAGTTTTGTTCAAGATTTATCATTTGTTTACATGTTTCTATAAACAACTGCAAACTACACAGGACCGTATCTCTAAGCTGCCCTGCAGAGTAATGTGCTTCCTGAGGGTGAGGTGAGTGGCACCCCAGTGAATGGAAAGGAGATCAACACATTATTCCAGCTCACATGTAAGTAAGACGACAGAATCTTGTTCTGGAGATAAAAGCACAGCTACCAGTGCTATACTGCTGAGAAACACAAACAACCACAAAGAAGTGGGGCATTGCCCTAAACCTCAGTCGGCTTCTTAGCAGAGGCACGGAGGGCCTCTCGGGACTGAGCCGAGAGGTGGGTATTACCTAGGACGCGTAGGATACTGTCAAGGCCAAGAGGTCCAGTGCTGTAAGGATATTTACTGCTACACTTACGAAGCTGGCCGGTCTTGTCTGAGGTCAATGGTGAAAACGACGGCGTCTTCACCTGCAGACAGGAACGTACAGGGAGAGTCCGGTTCCAGGGCCAACTGGAGGAGGGAAAAGAAAGGAGAGGAGGTTTCCGCGGGTCACAGTTAGAGCCATTTAGCTTATTCCTTTATCTTTAGCAAGAACTGCATCTTATTTATTTATTTTTTAACGTGTGTTTATTTGAGAGAAAGAGCGCACACGAGAGTGGGGGGAGGGACAGAGAGAGAGGGAGACGGGACTTAAGGAGGCTCCATGCTGACAGCAGAGAGCCTGATGGGTGGGGGTGGGGTGGGGGGAGTGGCGCGATCTCATGAACTGTGAGATCATGACCCTTGTGCCAAAGTCAGATGCTTAACTGACTGAGCCACCCAGACGCCCCAGGAAGGACTGCATTTTCAATATCTCAGCGAGAGGGCATCTGACTTCCGCTCAGGTCATGATCGCACAGTTCATGAGTTTGAGTTCCACATCTGGTGAGCTCAAGCCCCGCTTCGGGTGAGCATGAGCCCTAGGTGAGCCCCACTTCTCTCTCTCTCTCTCTGCCCCTCACTCACTTGTGCCCTCCGTCTCATTCACACATACATACATACATATATACATACATACATAAATAGCGAAGCGAGAAACCTGTCTAGCTTTTTTGTTCTAAAACCCTAGGGAAGGAACTAATAAACCCATTCTCTCTTATCGTGTGTGAACTAGTTACAGCTTGTTTATTCCATAAAGTCAAAAGGACAGGAGGTTTGCTATTTCAACGAAGTCCTCAAGGGATCTGAATGGCGAAACCAAAGAAAAACGTCAGCCATTAAGGTTCGTTCTCAAATAAAATCAATTCCACTCTCGGGTGAGGAGAAAAATGGTGCCCAAGTTTCACTCCCTGCATCTTAGTTCTAAAAATTAGTTAACTAATGGGTTTGGGGTAGGCTTAAGAATTAAAGAAATAGGTAATTTTCATATTTTCTGAGCCATTTGGGCTAGAAAAGGATATTCCAGGTCCACCAACATATCAGCTTAGGGTTTATAAGCATGGGCCACTTCTCCACTCTGAGACTAGGCAGCTCGAAGCTCCTCACTGGCTGCCCCCATGATGGTCTGTCCTATATTCCCAGTTCTAAATAGGGCTTCCAGAAATAGTGCCGTCTGTGCCCTGAGACCTGGGAGAAAAGTTGGCGCTCTCACATGCGAGGAGCCGACCACTAGGGCTTTGGCGCTGTTACGATGTTCTAGATACAATCAAAGTAGATTTAAGACGTTTGGAAGCCACAGGAGACCTTAAGGATTTCCAAAGCAACCGTGGGTCAGCTTAGGCTTCATCAACTGAATGCCACACGTGCAAAATCCAGAGAATTCTCAAATACTTGCCTTCCAAGAAGTTTCGGGTGGCTTCTTTTTCTCCCTTTCTAGCTACAAATTTTAGGACTGAGGCAAGTGAGGCCGGTGACCACAACGGAGGGGACACACTGGGCAGAGATGTGCGAAGGCCTTGGCTGAGATCCGGGGCTGAGGAGCTGGACCACACAAGCGTGGGGGCAAGAGCTTACTTACCTTGTGGGACGCTCCCTTGTGCTGGGCCACACGCTTCGTGTTCTTGCAACACTGTGTGGCAGACAGCTCTGCCACCCGCACCTGCCCATCACGGGCACACATGGCCAGGGTGGAATCACCGCTGTTAGGAAGGAACTTGGCCTGGAATGTTAATGAAAAAAGGGACACACAAAAGAAATTGAGGAGGTGAATCTGAGAGGGAAAAACGGGATACTGACCCCCAACCTCCCCCTTCTGTCGGACAACAGCTGGAAACTTGGCTCTCCTAGTCTTACACCATTGGCTCAAGTCCCACTTCTTCCAAGAGTTAAAGAAGAGTTAAATGTCTCTCTTCTGACAGAAGAGAGTATTTCAGGTGATTCTGGAAGGCTGAACTGGCATCGGATTAGTGCTCGGGGGAACTAGGGCTACGCCTACGAGGGGAGAAACGTAAAGAAAAGAGGAGGAAAGTCTATCTTGATTCAGGAAGCAAACGGAAATTTGTTACAAAGGCAACCAGTGGGGCCCGAGGAAGAGCTCACGCCCAGGAATCAATGCCAGTACAGGTATGCTGGAGGGGCTGATGAGTAAACGAGAAGAACAATACTAACAGATATTCATCAAACGTTTATTAAGTACAAGACACGGTTTTAGACTGCTTAGCTCCCGTATGAATTCTCATAATCCTATTAGCTCCACGTTATAGACACACAAACTGAAGCCGGAGATTACAGAATTTGCCCAAGATCAGAGCTAGTAAGGGGGCAGGGCCAGGATCTGAACCCTTTCTGGCTCAAGAGCCTCTGCTCCTCTACGCACGCCTGCTACCAGGGCCCACCGGGTACCTTCCTGAGGACTTCCGAGTACCCTACCTACAATGAGGCTTCCCACCGCCGCTGGGCTCAGGGAAAGGGAAAGGCTGCCATGGCTCGCTCCTCGTATTTCACTCCTCTAAGTCAGCACGGGAGACACGGCAGGACTGAGCCCCGAGGCCTAATTCCTACCACAACTCACTGTCTGCTCCCGCTCCAGGTGCCTCAAGCTCGTCTAACTCCTGCCTGACTTTCCCAATTGCTGTTCTGCTCCCTTGCCTCACCTGGAAGACATTGCTTTTGTGGCCGCTCTCAAAGTCCAGCACTGGCTGCCGCCGCACCCAGTCCCAAACCACCACTTTCAGGTCATCGCTGCCACTGGCCAGCCAGGTGCCGCGCTGGTTAAAGTGCAGGGTGTTGACACAACCAGTATGGCCCTCGAGCCCGTGCTGCAGGCGGAAGCGCTGCACGAAGACTCTTGCTCCACAAGCCTCATAGACGAAGCGGGCGCTGGAACCCAGCTCCCGCTCCCGGAGGGCAGGGAGGGCTTGCCAGCGAGGTCGAGGCAGCGCGGATGTCTCTGAAGACACCCAGTCCTCCAGGGCCCGCTCATCGTCCGAGGAGTCCTGGTCACGGTTGGCCCGCTTCCGCTGGACACGGCGCCGAGGATGCTCTTCCTCCTCCTCCTCTTCCTCCTCTTCCTCCTCTGAGCGGTCATGGACTTGGTTTTCATCGTTGATGGAGTAATGGCCAGTGTCCTCCATGCTGTCAGAGTCCTTGTCTTCACCTGAGCTTTCTGTATCTGTACCCCGGCTTCCTGTGCTGGCACGGTTGGGGCCACCGTCCTCCCCAGTCAAGCTCAAGCTCAGGTCTGAGGCCTCCACTTCAATGCCTGAGGACGTCTCCCTCCCCTCCTCAGCGCCAGACATCTCCTCTGGACTGCTAGACAGGCTTCCTGCATGGCAGCGAGGAAGGGGCAGGTGAGGGGGAAAGTAAGGAAATGGGAGAATGATCAGAAGGATGTCCCCTCCTTAGTCCAAGAAATGATCACGTCAAAAGATCCAGAAACCAACTCTGGTCAAAGTGCTTTGGTTCAAATGCTTATTATAAATTAGACTACCTTCTGAGGGGGGGTCTTGTGCAGGACAAGAAACTGAGAAGATTAAGACCAAAGCCACATGCAAACAAGGGTGCTTTAACACAAGTGAAGAACTGCACGACAGCCCGAGTCCGGTAACTTCTCTCTCTCTTGCAAAGCACAGCCAGGCTGAGTGCAAGTACAATTGATACAACCACCTTAAGCTCTGTTCTGCTGGACGCACACCCATTAGGCAAAGCAAACAACTGAGCCAAATAGAAGAAAAAAGAATGGCCGTCCCCAGCGACAGCTGGCACTACCGTCTTCTTAGAGGAAGACAGAAAATAATGGATTAAAATCATTCCGACAATGGGTGTGGAGATGAACGGTTTCCTACTTCAAGAGAGTACTGCCACCTCCTGCTTCCTAAATCCCAGTTTCTTCCCTTGAGGTCTTAAAGTCCACTAAGAATCCAGAAGGAGGTAGAAGGGACACGTGGTAACTGTGGTCATGTGAACGGGTTCTTGGCTCACTGTTTGCTAATAATTGTGTTCTAACAACTCCCATTAATTTAATAGTGTTAACACTGCATCTAGTACAGGAACTCTACCCTGAGGTAGAGCTTTACCAGGAAGCACACACAAATTTGATAACAAGCAAAGCTACTCGAGTGGAACCGGGAAGGGCAGTTCACCACGTCGTTCGGTCTGCTACGTCGGTGGTCATAACAGAACTGGGTCCCTTTGACCAATCTAACCCCTGACAATGAGACACTGCTTTCTCCTCTGTAACAACAGCCAGATCTTATTTGGCTGAGCACTCGGGCCAGGTCCTGGAGCCAATAACGACCACAACGTCCACACTAAAGCCGTGGTGTGAAGAGAGGAAGGAGGGAAGGAGGATTTTAAACACTGTTCACGGCCTCCTTTCCTGACAATTACAAATTTTACCTCGCCAGGAGCTTTGGGTGACTCTGGTACGAGCTATCCAACCCCACGAGGACGTGTGAAGGACAAAGTAGTGCCTGACACCTGGTCACCTAGAGGAGAGCAGCAATTTCCGAAAATCTCTGCAGCAACAGAACCGCTTCACGATGGACTCTTAGGCAAAACCCAACACAGAAAACAGAGAAACGATACAAGCACTTTGGTTCAAGCAGCGACAGAAGGCTGGGAGACACATAAACAGCCCTTTTCAAAAAAGCACCCCAACTAAGACCCCAGCATGAGAACAGCTGGTGCACGAACTGTAAGAAAAAGGGGAAAAGTGCAGCAATCTTCTCCTAGAAGTACATTTGCTGAGACTGCGCTGTCTGCTGAGAAAGATGGGGACCTGTGGTCGCTGACGTACACCTGGCTTTGAAACGGGAGTAGGGAGAAGGATGAAACACCACACTTTTCGCTTCTATGGAGAGAGAAAAGGAAAACACCGAAACTCTTAGCATTTATTGTTAAAATCATGATTAACAAATCAAGACGACTTGGGGGCTCTACCGGATTAACTTAAGGGCCAGAGCAAATCACGAGCTCGGCAAGATGACCCTAACAGCCAATGACCAAGATCTAGCCCAGAGGCTGGTGACTTTTTTCTATGAAGGGCCTTGAAACAAGTACTCGACGCCGCCACTGTTATGGCCCGAAAGCACCCACAAGCACCGTGTGAATGACTGGGGCATGACTGTGTTCCAACATCCTTTACAAAAACAGTGGCAGGCTGGATCTGGCCTGCAGGCCAGAGCCCGCTAATCCCTGATCTAACAAACAGCCAAATTCCAAACCACTCTAGAACCCTGAGCTTTTCAATTAAGCCCAGTGAAAAATCTGAACCACTTTCTTTTACAGAAGACGAACGAACAGCAATGGTAAGAAGAGAAGAAAGGGGCAATAAACAACATATTGAAAAACCTCACTTTTCCTTACTGACACTTCACTGCTCTACCAATCACGTCAACTAAAATTTAGCCTAGAATCCTGACCTGCAACGTGCTGAGGAATGCTGAACTCTCGTGCTGCCTAATAATATCCATTTGAAGGACATTTCTCTAGTTGAGAAGCTGGCTCAGGGTTGAAGCACTGACTGAATAACCCATTATCAAAATCCTGACATTCTACCTTCAAACCTGCCCTAGACCCAGTGATTTAACACTTGCCAAGACCCTACAAGGCCAGCCAGCCAGCCCTGACTCCGGTCGGTTCAGGCCGTGACTCCACCTCTCGTCCGCTAGCTCTATGGAACCAGAAGCTACCACACAAGGAGACCTCTCGTCACAACTGGGGAACCACACCTTCCCACAACTCCCTTGTTTCTTACACACAAGACAACGCAGGAAAGGTCCACTCTTAGGAAAACTGTCCTTCCCTCCAGGAAACTCCCGGCCTCCACTTTCCCTGGGGGAGGAGGAGACCCTCGGGCGGCCCCTTACCATTGGCTAAGTCTGTCTTGCCATCCGCGCCGTTCCCTTTGCTGGACATGTTGACTGTTTACTGTAGCCAGCCTGCATCAGGAGAGGAAGAAGATTGACACAGTTAGGAAATAAGCTGGGAGAGAGGAGAAAAGGGGCAGGAGATTGAACAATGCAGAGCCTTTATATCATTTTCATGAAAACGATTTTTTGAGGGGCGCCTGGCTGGCTCAGTCAGTGGAGCATGGGACTCTTGCTTGATACAGGGGTTAAGTGTAGAGATTACTTAAAAAAAAAAATTTGGGGGGTGCCTCAGTGGCTCAGTTATGCGTCCGACTCTTGATTTAAGCTCAGGTCACAATCTCACATTTTGTGAGACTGAGCCCCACACTGAGCTCTGTGCTGGCAGTGCGACGGAGCCTGCTTGGGATTCTCGCTCTCCTTCTGCCCCTCCCCCACTGGTGCTTTCTCTCTCAAAACAAACAAACGTTTTTAAAAAAAAGCTTTTTGAGTGTGTGCTCAACAGGGCTTCTCAGCTGCTGAAAATCTTATCAGACCCCCTTCCGCCATGTCTAAATTCCATAGTATCTTTGGGAGGTCAACTGCTCTCTCTTCACCTGAGTAACTGGCAGTGATTTTTCAGATGGAGAGGAGGAACTGAAATAAAACCTGAACCAGCAGGCGTACACCCAGCAACAGGTACTACACGCAGGGAGCCTGAACACAGGAAGCTGGCTTCAGCCTTGCCCTCTAAGCAAGGATCTTCTGTTGTAAACTTCGTCAGATGCGTCCATGAAGTTTATGAAACACTTGTCTTCATAACGTGAAGCAGCGGGCCAGACTCTGAGTATCGTCTTACACACAAGTCAACAGAGACAGAAGAGACCAAGCTCTTGGGGCGAGAACCTGGGCTCTGTTTACTCAAATGCCTAGCTTCACGCTCACAGGCACAGATGTTAACTAAGGACTACAAAAAGCAAAGCCAAATTAGGATTCAGGAGCACCCTACCCCCAAGAAAGAACCTAAGGTTTCTTTCTTCCTCCTACAACTAAGTCACCCAGTACAAAGCTAGGGAAGAAAAGGGTGACATTTCCATTAAACCACCTCAGTCCGTTTCATAAAACAGCAAACATTATTTCACCTAACTCCACCAGCTTTCACCAGGTTCACCTCTTTGGCAGAGCCCCGTCTGAGAATCGGGGTACCCAGCTTTTTTTCCTTTGATGCCACTATAACACATTCATTATTTTTACAGGGCCTCACTCCCACCTCGAGCAAATTCCAAAGAGCAAAGAATAATATTATTCAGACCAGAATTTTGTGAAGCCCTTTCAGTGCCTGGACAAAAGGCACTGGTAGCAGACAAAGTATGATTATGACTCCAGTCCGCGTACCCAGGCACACTGGCTTCGAATCTTTCAACAGCCCTTTCATTCCCGTAACAATTATCCCAGAAGCAGCCCCATCCTCATCCTTACCCCCTACTCTCCTCTACAGAAACCCAAGTTGCTTCAGAAAGTGTCCCCTGCCAAGAGACAGCTGCCCAAAGCTCGCCCCGCAAGCCAGGGCGGGGGAGCGGAAATAATGCACAGGCAGGACCAAGGCCGAGTCTGAGGAAGGACCTGGAAGGGTGCTGGGACACAACGCCAACAAAGCACAGATCTGTGAAGCGGCGCGGAAAAGGACAGGGAAGGGCGGTCCGCGGAGCGGGCTGGCCTCCCCCTCCTGCTCCGAGGGGCGCCGCCCGCAGCACCGGCCTCTCCCCAGCACCAGTCCCGGGTTAGAGCCTCCAGCACCTCGGCACTATCTGCTTCCCCCCCACCCCCCGGGGCTGAAATTAATTCTCCGAACTGCAGAGGTCCCGCAGGGCAAGGAAAACAAGTGCGCTACTCTGCTAAAATTAAACACTTAAGGTCCTAAGCACCCGCTAGGATGGTCAACTGATGGCAGACCGGAGGTTCCTCACCTCCAGGAGCAAACCTCTCCGCCCGGTCCGTACTTCCCGCCTCACCGGCATCCACCTCCAAAGAAGAAAGTGGCTCCGGAGACCCTTGCTCGAACCCGAGCTGCAGCACCTCCTCCAGAGGCCCAGACTGCCGGAGCTGCAGACTCTCGGCAGCGCTAGGGAACACGTCGGCTCCCCAGGCCTCCGGGCCCGGGAGGAGCCAGAGTCCTAGCTCGGAGAGGGGGGAAAGCAGGGCCACGCGGGTCAACCCGTTCTGACAGGCTGCAGAGCTGGTGTTTCGGGGAAAATGGTTCAAGGTTCTCGCAAAAAGAGATCTGCTTTGTGAGGAAGAAAGCTGACGGAACGCACTGCTGAGTTCACAAACAGGGACGACCCTGCGAATGCTTATGCCAACTGTTTAACCACGGAGCTGGAAGGCGGACAGCTTCTGAAGGTCACATTTTAGGTGCCACGGAGTTTAGCAAAATGAGATGTAGACTGAAAATCAGTCCAGGGTTGCAGTATGAGCTAAGCCGCTAGCATCCTTTCTGACCCTGGATGAGCTACTTAACCTTCCCTGGGCTTCATTTTTCTCTTTTTTGTGAAACAGCAGCGGTATTTCCAGAGACAGCAGAGATCAGCAGAACTCTACGTTAAAAGTTCTGCAGAAGGGGGCTCTGGGGCAGTGGTCTCAAAACCGATTCCAAACCCCTATCAGGGAAAATTTTGACCATAAACCCTGAGTATGTGTGCGCACGTGTGCCTACACATATCTAACCAATTCACGTTAAAGATGACATTTACTGTTTCTAGGAAAAAACAGAAATCCCAACATTCTCTATTTGCCACCAGACCACATTCCTACCCCTCTGGGGTCACACCGTCCCCCTCGGGAAAACCACTTTTGTAAAAGGCCAAGAAACGATGACAATAAAACACAGTCACCTTGGAAAGGAGTTGTCATTCTTACTGTCTCAACTTCTGTCAGGAGGAAGAAGTTTAATACCATCTCAACTCTGGGGCGGGAATCAAAGTGTCCGGATGAGAACAGGCTAAGAAGCTACGACAGTACCCTAGGCCACAAGCACAGGAGCCACTAGGGAGTCTCCAGAGGATAACCACATTTTATACTCAGAGATCAGGGACCATACCGGACCCAAACATAAATGACTTTCTTCCTTTTTTAAGGCACTACATCCCCAACAAATCCACTGCTTTTACCTTGATCAATTTCCACGTACAATTCAGTCCAGAGCAAACCAATCTGAGCTTGGAAGAGCTGATGAGCTCACTGTCCCAGGTAGCTGGGGGAGTTTAATTAGATTAGCCCTACCGCCCACACTCTAAAAATAACCACAACCCCTGCCAAACTGAAGGTTAAAGAGTAAACTACTGGGGGATGGGGAAAAAAAGATCCAGGTGTCTTTTTAATTTCTATCCAAGAAATTCCAGGGACCTAGATCTCTCTTGTCTTGAGAAAAAGGCCTTAGAGTTTTAACCAAATATATGACAAAATATTAACTAAAAACCAAGCAAAGGGGCAGTTAGCACAGTGTATGGAAGTACTCTGTGGGGGCGCCTGGGTGGCACAGTTGATTAAGCATCCCACTTTAGCTCAGGTCATGATCTCACAGTTCATGAATTTGAGCCCTGCATCGGGCTCTGTGCTGACAGTGCAGGGCCCGCTTGGGATGGTCTCTCTGCCCTCCCCCACACACGCTTTTTTCTCATTCTCTCTCAAAATAAATAAACTACTCCAGAACAATCAAAAGGAGTGAATTATTGACACACACAGCAATGAGGATGGGTCGCAAATGTGTCATGCTAAGTCAAAACAGCAAGACTCGAGCAGCTACCCAATAGGATTCCCTCATGCGACATTCTAGAAAAGATACACTATAAGGACAGACGGCAGATCAGTGGTTGCTGGATGGGGGGGTGAGGGGAGGATGGACCAAGACCAAGAACAAGAAGACTTATAAAAGCGACAGAAATGTTGTCCGCCTCGACCGTGGGTGGTGGTGGTATGTGACTACGCGTTTGCCAGCATCCACTGAATGGGGTCCCTGAAAAAAGGCACAGATTTTACCGTATGTGAATGATCCCTCAATAAATCTGGCCGAAGAAAAGAGAATGAGAGAAGGGAAGCGGGGGGAAGAAGTTGGGCAAAATGTTACAGGACAAAGTCCGACAATTAAAAATTAAAAATACTAAACTCTCAAGCCTGTGATAGTGACGGAAGTCAGCTAAAGCGGTCAACATGCCACAGTAAATGAAGGCAAAACGTCAGGTCTTCTTGTTTGAAAAAGAAAGTGTGGGAGGGGTTTTACTGTGACCAAAGATGCCCGTGACTTACCAGCAGCACCGTTACAGGGAAGCGAGGGGTGCCCGGGTGACTGAGTTGGGGAAGCGTCCGACTCTGGTCATGATCTCACAGTTTGTGAGTTCGAGCCCCATGTCCCCTGCTTGGAATGCTCTCTCCCCCCACACCTCTCTCTCAAAAAAATAAACACTAAAATAAATAAATAAATGAATAAAAGACAAGATGAATCCTAAACTTGTAAAAAGACCCCAACCCTACTGTCTTGGTGACACCTAAACCCTACTGTCTTGGTGACACCTAAGAGTATCAAGAACTGAAAGCAGTTCAAAATAGTTCCAGTGGTTCTTCTGTTATTTTGTGTACTTAATGCTTTTAATTTTATTTTTTAAATTTCTCTCATTAAATTTCATTTTAACTCCTTTGCAGTCTAGGCCCCAAGAAATAGGTCCGATAATTCTCCCTCACCTCAGGCCCAATGGGCACATCCACTCCTCCAAACATTACCGCCACTGCTCCCTTTCCTAAGACCCGAGCTCACCGACACTTACACCAGCCCAGTGCACTCCGGCCGGCCCAGTGGCCTGCTCTCCTACACCGACACCCATAGCTGAAGCCAAGTTTTAGAATTTCCTCTGAAACTGAGAAACGGTGGTAGAAAATACTTCAATTATTAGTAAAACAGACACTGGAGAGCCACACAGTCTCGTGCTGCTCCTGGGAGGACACATGACCCAACACACCCATAACGGGACAGCTGTTCAGGGCCAACCTCCATCCGCGGGACTAATTTGCCTTTTTTGCCCTGGGCTCTGGGGTCCATCTGGAATCGACCAGTCCTACCTTCCCCATCCCCAAATGTGGACTTCGAGCTGAAATGGCTCATTTTAAATCCATTCTCCTCACCTTACTATTTCTCTACTTCACAAAAAACACATCTGGCCAACTTTCCGGCCAGCAGCCACACTCCAACGGTACGGTGTTTATTAATCAGAGAACCTCACATGCTGAAATTCAAAGGATAACCCCAAGGAAACTGAGACTCACACTATAAACCATGTTTCCAGGGGGGCACCTTCTGGGCCACACGCTATTAAGCGCCCAGAGGGGCTGACTACACTGCCCGGTCCCCCCCTCCGGTAAACTGGATGGAGGTGAAGAAAGAAACTGTGCATGCTTCCGGGTCAGGGAAGTTCATCTCTATTAGTGGCGAGCAGACTTGACAGCACAGGGCAACCTAACCATACAGCTGCCCTTGCTTGTCCCAACTGTGGGGCTCTGGCACCACCCAGTGGCCCAGCTGCACACAGACAAGGTACTAACACGGCGACGTACAAGGTAACATGGCGCTACAAACAGACACGGCGGTCGTACGTAATCCTCTCTGGAGCCAGTCATCAGTGAGGGAAAATGGGAGTGCAGCTGGGACACAAGCAATACAAGCACTGGTACCCTTAAAAAAAAAAAAAAAAGATAAGCTGGGCTTTGAAGGAAGGACAGGATTTCGGTGGGCTAAACTGAGGAAGACCAGGACAGGGATGAGACACTACGTGGAAGACGAAAAACACGTCTGAGTCTGGTTTGGCTAGATGGCGGGGTACAGCCGATTAGCTGAGGAGTGCAGTAGGTGTGCGTGCGGATTAGGCATCGGGAAGGTTATTTTGTTGAGGATAATAAGGCGGACTGAAACGAACAGAAAAGGAAGGACAAACCAAAGTTTAAAAGCTACCACGGTTGTGGAAGTAAAAAGCAACGAGCACCTTAGACTGATGGCAGAAGACATGAGAGGAGGGGAATCGACGGGAGAACCCTGCAGAGGTAAAATTGATGGTTCAGTGGTAGTTATGAAGCTCAAAATACCAAAAAGACAAGTTGGAGTCTGGGTGCCCAGGGGAAATCAGTCCCACAAGTGAGAAGCTGGCAGGTGGGAAAAGAGATACAATTTTATGTTTAAAATCCACGTTGACATGTCAGGAAGGTAATAGAAAACAAGTGTAGGTCTGAAATTTGAGAAATCAGGGTCAGAGATACAGACTTGGGAATGACTTGTATGGAGAAGCTTCAAAATCAACTACCTTATAAACTCTGCCTCACTAAGAAAACAAAAATGTATGTACCCAAGAAGGGTGAGAGAGTCCAAGGAAAGAATCCTGGGTTAACATCTACCCTTAGAGAAAGAAGTTAAGACAGAGACAGGAAAATGCTCAGGAGAGCAGAAGGAATAACGGATGAGTGCTAAGTGTCTTGGAAGTCAAGCGAGAAGAAGGTGGGACGGTCCACGTAGAGAGAGAGAGAGAGAGAAAGAGAGAATTCCAATTTCAAATGCTACAGAGAAGTCCAGAAAGATGTATACGGAGGAAAGGCTCTAAGAGATAAGTTTTCCGTGGAATTACCTCAGGTATAAAGGGAGAATGTCGTTTCCTCCCTCTTCAAGGATCATAAAAGGACTCCGCTTTCTCTTCAGTTGAGTCCATTAGAAGTCTTTCCTTAAGACACTCATTAGTCTGCCAATTAATCATAACCTAAGACCCACGTTTAAACAATTCAGAATCTAAAAAAAATTTTTTTTAATGTTTATTTTTGAGAGAGAGAGAAAGACCGAGCATGAGCGGGGGAGGGGCAGAGAGAGAGGGAGACACAGAATAGGAAGCAGCTCCAGGCTCCGAGCTGTCAGCACAGAGCCCGACGTGAGGCTCGAACTCACAAGCCACGAGATCATGACCTGAGCCGAAGTCGGAAGCTTAACTGACTGAGCCACCTGGGCGCCCCAGAAATGTTTTTATTCACGCAGTCATGTGGACAGGCCTTTTATTCTTCACATACACACTTTTATAAGAAATACTGAATTCTTCCTTTCAGCTCATTTGCTTCATCGCTTGGCGCTGAAGAGACCAGTCTTTAAAGACCGCATCTGTTACAACAGAAGGGTTTCTGGTGTGGGTCAGACCTGGGTCTGCGCTCTGCTTCTACCTTTCACTTTTCAGTTTGTTTTCTCCTCCTATAAAATGGGATAATGCCATTACCCTGCAGAAGCTGGTTTAGAGAATTAAAGACGTTTTTGCAAAGAGCCTGTCTGTACCTGGGAGGTCTATTATTTTTCTAGCGTCTCATTTCTGGTTCCCGACCGCACTTCCTAGAGAGGCCTGGGCTCCTGCACCACTCAGCAATGATCCTCCAAACACTGTACGCAAATGAGGACATGGTCGTCAGTCTATGAAATCTGTTTACCTGTTCTCACTGGCCTTTGAAAGAATCAGAGAGGTCTGTCAATGTCCCTCGAGCACATCCATGCTCTACGAACTAAGGTAAAGCAGTATACCCAGGTGCCCCAAATAGAAGCCTCTCTCTGGGTTCTTCTCCCTCCTGAAGGTTCACTGGATGGCCAAGATGAGGACGTCAAAGCAATCGTCACAGGTGATGAGGGAGAAAAGAAAGAGTTTCTGCGTCAACTACACCATGAACAAGGAACTTCATTCCTCCTCGGGATGAATGCCTCCTCTCCCTGATGGCAATACCAGTGTCCTGTGTTTATAGTTTATTGGCTTTAATTCTAGTCACAGTATTTCAGAGTATGTTAGGAATGCGCTCTAAACCTTAAGTGCTGTCTGCAGCAACAGACCTAAGGGACCTTTTATGACAACATTTAAGCCCGATTACCTCAATTTAAATGATTCTAAGGAAAATTCATTTCTAAGGAAACTCCACTGGGTTTCCACGATGAAATGAGTTACCTTCACTGGAGAATCCAGCCCCCGTTACCAGTTTTTACACTCACCCTGCAAACTGGTCTTTAATCACTGGAAAGGATGTGGAAGTGTGATGCTCCAAAGATATAACTTATAATGAAACAATACAAAACAGAAAGGCTAAAAACATCAAGAAATGCCCTCCCACCTGCACTAGGTGAGAGGAAAGAGCCTTAATGCTGGGTCCAAAATATGGTTAAAAACCTATCCGATAACGTGGCAGTGCTCAAAGTACACCAGAGCAATACAGCCTCCTGGCTACCACTAGAGGTAAATCCTACGGCAGGTTTCCGGATGGCTGAGAAAAACCAGACCGACAAGATGACATGAGAGGCAAGCATGGATGCCCCACGTTATAACCTGGACAGACCGCCTTAAACAATATCAGTATCAAACAACAAGAGCAAATATCTAACCCCTCACGTGCAATACCAAAAATGTCCGCAAGAACCCAATTTGTTACACACACTACATTTCATTACTAAGATGCCTTCGTCATTTAATCGGCCCCCATGCCCTATCTACAAACTCAATTCATTAATTTATCTCCACTATGCACATTCCGGAGGTGAAGGGAGTACTTGAAAAAGTGGGCTTCTGGCCCAGAAACTATGTCCTACAGAGACAGGGATAAAAGCCTGCTCTAAAGAAGTGTGACCGAGTCACAAAATTCATCACACACTAACTTCCAAAGACCTTTCAAGGAGCTTCTTCTCCAAGAAAATAACTGAATCAGTAAACAAGAATTTCTGACCAATCCTGACCATGACAAAGTTCTTCTATTATATTCACAAAAACATTAAGATGAACAGTTTTCATTATTACTGTAAAGCTAACCTAAAATCATTGGCACGTAGCTCTGACATGAAGATATACACATGTCACTACCTCCATGTCTGTTGCTGATTCAATTCTTCCAGTTAGTTACCTGGGGTTCCAAATTGGTTGAGGGTAGGCAGATTATCTTGGCTTACTGATAATTTGCTTTTTTTAAAAAAAAAAGAAAAAAAGCTAATTCAATCTTAAAAACTAACTTTAACACCAATGTTATACAATAAAAACCTCTTAACTCTGTCTTTTATAATCCAGACAATTCCTAGCCATGTTTAGAATAACTTTTCTATAGTAGAAACAATCCAGAAACAAATCTCCTGAAAACAAAGGTTAATTAGTCACTGTAACTCACCTGATAGAACATAGGACTGAGAGCGTGAACCTCGGCAGGTCTCAGTCTCCCACAACAGGGCGCACTTCTGCAGAATGTCTTCTCCTAGAGTCCTTTTGCTTTTGAAATGTCACTATTGTTTTAAGCAGGCAACAAAAAGGCTGCTTTCTTGTACTCTCTCTGCAGACAAGCTTCTGTCTTAGGTTGGTCCCAGTGAACACTAAGGATCACAGAACTGGTACTGGTTTCTATACATTCCACAGATACAGACTGCTGTACACAATGCCCTGTCAGGCTGGTGGTGGGAGCCAAGGTCACAAGCATACCTACCCTCCCACTCGGCCACGCTAGGAAATACTAATAGATGCGACAACTCTTATGCAACGCTCTGAAATATAAAATAACTTCAGAAAGGTTAAGAATTTTATAGCTGTGGTCCACAGACTAAGAATCCTGGTTCACTGTATACACAGATGTCACCTGGAGCACCGAATGCGAAACCCCTGGGGGAGGAGAGATTCTTACCCAGCACACAGAGTAATAAGGAACAAAGTTATGCTTCTTTCAACACATCTCCTTTTCGCCTCCCACCCCATCCCTCTCCCAACACAGATCTCCAGATCTCATAAAAACATAAATAATAAATTGGGGGCACCTGGGTGCTCAGTCGGTTAAGTGTCCGATTTCGGCTCAAGTCATGATCTCATGGCTCAGGAGTTCGAGCCCCATGTCGGGCTCTGTGCTGACAGCTCAGAGCCTGGAGCCTGCTCTAGGTTCTGTGTCTCGGTCTCTCTCTGCCCCTCCCCCGCTGGTGCTTGCGCTCGCTCTCTCTCGCTCTCTCTCTCAAAAATAAATAAAAACATTAAAAAAAACCATAAATAATAAAAATGCAGTCTCAGTCCACCTCAAAACCCTCCACCCAAAAGTCTACTTAGTGGTGGTGGTAATGAAAGCTGACCAAGTGTAATTCGATCATCGGCCTGAATGAATACAGTTGATTTCATTGCAACGTTATCAACACTTTTAATTTTCACGCGCCCTTACCTCCCCCAAAAAATGTAGAAGAAAAGCCAACAAGAGAAGGTTAAAAACTTGCATCTATGCCATCACACTGTTAAGACGGGCCAGCTGGGGAGATGCAATAAAACGCTCCACACTCCTAGCTCCCAAGCCCAGACTCACTTCCGAGAACAAGGAGACCTTTTCATGGTGTAGGCCTCTGATGATCTATTGATGAGGGTCACTGCAGAGCCCAATAGCTTGGAAAAAATGTATTCTCGTCAAGACAAAAAAGGAAAAGGCAGAAGGGGTAGCTGGAGCAGAGACAGTGAACACTGAGGCAGCAAGGGGAGCAATTACAATCCTCGTGTCAACACGGGCCAGGTGCACGAACAGAGACCAAGAGAAGGACGCGATGAGCTAAGGAGATGCACTGATATTCAGTCTAAGAATGCACCTAGAGGCACACGCTGACATCTGACTTTTCCACTGTCCTCTGGTCCCGAACCCCCACCACGCTGACCCCAATCATGTTCAGAAGATAACTGTAGATGTGTACCTACAAAGCATACATCTAAGCTGACCAATTAAAAATGATATATATAAAAAAAAAAAATACACTGGAAAGCAGAATGCAAAGAAGTCGACACCAGCACATGCCTTACTCCAAGCCATGGCAACAATGAGTTAAGAAAACAGAAAACACTTTTTTAGTGTCTATCATGTGTGAGGCATAATGGAAGAGCTTCACGTAGGTTCCCTTATGCGATGACGGTAGGAGGTAAGTGGCATTATCCCACTTTTAGAGAGGTGGAAATTAAGAGTCAGAGAAGTTTAAGTAGCTCCGCCAAGGTCACATGGCCAGTAAATCTTAGTACAGTAGTGGGACTCCCATCTGTCCAGCTCTGACGGCCGTACGTACCTATCGTACTGACGCACACACATGCCCAGTTCGTTCTCCAACCAGAACAAAACTCACCAGGGTCACACTCAACCTTCACCTACTACCTATCATGAAAGTATTAAGAATCAGCCAGGCCTCCCTTCCAGAGCCACTCAGCTCTTCTGCCACATCCCATGGACTTCACCCACAGCACTATTCTCCACGACCAGAAATGCAGGAGTCTTACAAAAACTACCTTTACAAATATGCGCTGACCCCCTCTCGGACCCCGGCCTATGCTGCTGAATGCACTGATGATTCCTCTGCTGACCCAGAACTCTTCAGACCAGCTATTAAAGAGCAGCTGGTACCTTCTTTAACCCCGACTTTACCACTATGGCCTGAAAAACTGGAATTCTGAAGCCGACCGAACTCGGACACCAACTAATGGCGGCACCACTTCCCAGCCTCTGGGGACCAGCAGGCGAAGACTCTCCTCTAAACAGAAGTAACCACGCAAAGCCCTGAGAAGGGAAGAGACCTGATTTGACAAAGGGCTGAACAGAACTCGGGCAAACTAATTCCCAGCCTTTAACAAGGTAAGAAACATGATCCACAGAAAAGCAACGACACACACCCCGCGCGGGGGCAAATGAATAAAGGAAGAGGGAGACACATTCCCTTCTCGGCTTAACAGGGCTTATTTGAAGATACACAGCAACAGTTCGGGACACAAAGTCAAGATGCCCACAGCCCATAAAACTTGTCAAAGTAATTTAACCGGAGCTGGAACACCGCCAAGAACAATATCCCGACTCTGTGGGATCCCCTGGTAGGAATTTTATGACTGCCGTGGTCAGCACGTGGGCGTCGGGGTAGGGTCTGTGTTGGGACTCCGGAATTTAAATGCCTTCAACTCCTACTCACCTTTCCTTCTTTATCACTGAAGGAGGGCCAGGCTGAGCTCCTGAGAAAATAGGTCTGTTGATTCCCTGAAGGGCTGAGAAAAGTTAAAGTTTAAATGGCAAAAGTATCTCCACTTAACATAATACAAAATTATCTGTGAAGACATTTCAGTTGTCTTTCTCGACCTCCTCCGCACTGTTTCAAACCAGAGGAATTGTTAACGACTGAATAAATACAATCACCCGGGTAGTTACAGAAATAACATGAACCAGGTAAGTAATCCCCCAGCTCCGCTAAGACGTGAAAGTCCTTTCAAAGGAAACCCTGGATCCTGCCACCGCTAACCCATAAGCAAACCTCTCAGCGAGAAGCCACAGGGCAGGAGGGGGAAATCCCGGAGAGAACGTGAGAGCGCTGCTGCCGGTTTGTTTACAGAGACGCCGGCAACAATCATATGAGTCAGAAATTCAAGCCACCAGATGCTTTCCAACTAACAGGGAGCAAATGGTACGGTTCTGCGGTGCCCTCAAACATGTGGGGGTGAGGGGAAGGAAGCTACGAGAATTGCATTACAAAGGGAACGAGACCGGACGGCGACCGCTGACTTGGACCTCGGCCTTCCGTACAAGGTGCTGGGCCCGAGAACTCGGGATGGGGGAGGGGGCACGCCGCGCGGTGGCCCCGAGGTGACGGGGAGACGCAGGGCGACCGCCCCCCCCAACCTACGGGGCAAACACGCGCACCCAAAACGGGTCACCCGAGGGGCAGAGGCGTCCCTGTGGACTGTGGGGGCAGGCTCTTGGGCGCACCCCCAGGGCTGACCTGAGGCAAGGGCAGCCGGTCCTCCCGGCGGAGACTCGGGTCGGGGCCAGGCAAAGACCTGGGCCCTGGGAGCTTGGGAAAGGAATCCTCCAATCTATCCTGACGGGGAGCGGGCCGGGGCCGAGGGGGTCAGGCCAAGCCGGAACGAGACACGGACCGGGTAGGTCAAGGGGGGGGGGTGTCCGGCTGGGGCAGTTACAAGCACGGGAGCCGGCGAGGCTCAGCAGCCCGCTTCCCGTCTCGGGTCATCCTTCTGCCAGCGGCTGCTCCGACTGTTCCAGGCCCAGCCGCCCCGTCCACTGCCGCCACCAACGCCGCCGCCATCTTACACTGGCCAGCGGCCGCCACCACCACCGCCTCCGCTCTCGGCGCTTGCGCCTGCGCCGCCACGCTTTCCGGCCCCGTTTGCGACGCGGTGCTGGAGAAGGCTGAAGGAAGAGTGGTCGCGCGAGCTCTCGGCTCCCAACCCTCCTCGGAGGACGCATAAGGGGCGGGGCTTACGGCCAACGGAAAACAGAGCGAGGGGGGCGCGTGCGCACTCCCGGGAGGCGAAGCTGGTTTCGCGGCGGCCTTGGAGGGGCCCGCTCTCCTCGCACCGCTGCGGGCAAACGCGGGCCGGGGGGTCCCCCCCAGAGTCGTGGCCGTGGGGTGGAACTAAACTTCATTTCTAGCGGACTGGAGGGCAACCTCCTGGGCGGCCTCCCATTTCCGCCCTGGTTTTGAATCCTGGGAACAAGCATTTCTTGCACAGGTTCCCTGTGGAAACCCCATTTCCTTTGAGGACCTTGTTTTCTTAAGTGGTTTCAATACCTTTGAGACCCGCTTCCCCGGGAGAGCTTCCATTTACCCGTTTTTTAAGTTAAAAAGAAGGGATTCGGAAGCTTCAGAGGCAGCGGAGCTATTCAAGAGGCTGTTTCTCCGAAGGGGGGTGGGGGGATGTCGCAAGGTCCCCAGAATGGGCTTGGTGGTGGACACTGCTTCGTTCTGACACCGGAAGGAAGCTTGCAGGAGGTCCCTGGAAAGGTTGCTGCCAGGCGCAGGGGTTTCTGACCAGGCCAGGGTGCAAGAACCTGACCCCGTTCACCTCTACCGCTACCGTCCTATTAGAATTCATTATATGCTACTTAGACTATTGCAATGAACGCCTAGCTGGTTTACTTGCTAGTTAAAGAGAAGGCAGCCAGTGACCTTTTAAAATATAAGCCATGTCATATTATTAGCCCCAAAAGCTTCCCGATCACACACACACAAAATAAATAAACAAACAAATAAATAAGTAAAAATCACAGTGGCTTCCAAAGAAGACCTTACATGATCTGGCACCTATTTCTCGGATTTCATCTCCCATACTGCCTGCCTCTGCTCTAGCGTTATTGGCCTTCTCCACTTTTTGTTTTTTCTTTAATTTTTTTAATGTTTATTTATTTTTGAGAGAGAGAGAGAGGGAGACACAATCTGAAGCAGGCTCCAGGCTCTAAGCTGTCAGCACAGAGCCCACATGGGGCTTGAACTCACGAACTGCGAAATCATGACCCCAGCCGAAGTTGAACACTTAACCGACTGAGCCACCCAGGTGCTCCTGGTCTTCTCCACTCTTAACTCCAGCCAAAGCAGCGTCCATCCCTAAAGGGCTCCTGCATTTGTTCCCTCTTGGGATTTTCATCCATCAGATCTTTACTAGACTTGCTCTCTCCACTCAGATCTCTACTGAAATCCTCCTTCAGAGAAGCAGCTCTTGACTGTTCCAACTAGAATGATAACCTATACCACCATCCTCCTCTGCCTTCTCGCTCTGCTTTTTTTTTTTTTCAGAACAATTTTAACCTGTGACATTTAACCTATAATTATGTATTTGTAACTGTAAAACACCGCTAGAATGTAAGCTCAATAATGGTAGGGACTATGTCTTCGTCACCTTTGTAACCCCAACATCTAGAAGAGGACCAGAGCACAAGGCAGCCATCTGATGCCTTGCCATTCTACCCATTCTTTCATTCACTCCATCAACATACGCTGAATTCCTATAGCATGTGTAAGCTCCTGTTCTAGGCACTGGGACTGAAGCAATGAATAAAACACCAAGATTCCTGGACTCACAGAACATATTTATCAGAACAGGGGGGTGGGAGTGTAAGGGGAGGGGGAGGTCACAAAGACAATAATATTAAGTTATGAAGACTAGTGGAAAATAAAGCAGGGTAAAAGTGGGTTATCTGAGTAGGTGTGCTCTTTTACAGAGGCGGTTCAGGAAGGCCCTCTGCTGAGGCGACATTTGAATAAAGACTTGAAGTGAGAGAGTGAATCGGTATACACTGGGGGAAGAACCTTCTAGGCAGAGGAAGCAACAAGATAAAAAGCCCTGAAGATTGAGTGTGCTTGGTGAATTCAAAGAGCAGCAGGGAAGCCAGTGTGGCAAAAGAGCAGATTAGTTTAGAGAAACGTGATCAGAGCCAGATTACTTCCAGATTTATAGACCAAGAAGAGGACTTTGGATTTTATTTCCACTGAGTGCTGGGAAGCCATGGAGGGTCCTGAGTAAAAGGGTGACATGATTGGATTTATAAACGAAGAGATTTACTCGGGTTGATTCTTTGAACACTGCCTGCAGGGGGGCAAAATGGAAGCTGAAAGACCAGTTAGGAAGCTATTGCAAAAGATCTGCAAGGCTAGTGTTGCTGTGGAAGTGGCAGGAAGTGACTGGATTCAGGAAATACTTTGAAGGTGGCAGAGTTGCTCTGCTAATAGATTGAGTATGGAGTGCAAGAGAAAGCGTCAGGCTGTCTCAGGCTTTTTGACTTGAGCAACAGGATAAACAGTAATGCCATTTGCTGAGATAGAACTCCAGGCAGGAGGGGTGAGCAGGAGGAGGGTTTTTGTTGGAAAAATGTCCAGTTCTATTTTAGACATGTTAAACTGGAGGAGCCTATTAGATTTCCAAATGGAGCTACTGAGTAAACAATTGAAATATGAATCTCAGGCTCATAGGAGAAGACAATTGCTCCTATAAACTGGTGAGTTATTAAGGTATAAATGGCACCTATAACCATGGATGGTGGGGAATGCTTACTTAGTTAGCATGGAAGGTAAGACAAGCAGTCTATATATAAGTGAGCCCTCTAATCCCAAGGCACTCCAACTAGTAAAGGTCAGGGAGAAAAAAATATCCAGCAAAATTTCCTTAAAAGGAGCAGCCAGGAAATAGAATTTAAAAACCAAGAGAGCAAGGAATCTTATAAAACAAAGTTTTAAAATGTTTCAAGAAAGGGACTATAAACCGTCATTCCTGTTTAAGAGTCTGAGGTTAAGAGGATTAAAAATTGATCACTGGATTTGGAAACATGGAGGTTAAGACCTCAACAAGAGTCACTTTAGTGGAGCTATGGAGATGAAAACCTCCCACTCTGTGATCTGGTTTCTATGCGTACTGCTTTGGACACCATTGCTATTGCCACCAAATCTTATTCGGGGCTCTCCTGTTGCATTTGAGGTGGCGGTGATCGTTTCCCCTTATAAATATCCCATCTCACGGATTTCTGTGACACTGTATGTCAAAGTTCTATTTATGTCACTTGCCCATTTATTTCATGAGCTTCTCTCACTCTCATTCTAAGCGTTCTTCCAAAGTGATCTTATCCATTCTCAGTTTGAACTACTATCCATGTCCCAGTCGTTATTGCCAGCCCAGGCTTCTTCAAGCTTCAGACTCACATACCTAATAGCCAATGGCACTTTTTAAAAAAACAGCTTTATTGAAATGAAATTCACATACCATACAATTCACCCATTTAAAGCGTGCAATTGAATGGCTTTTAGTACATCCACAGATACGTGCAACCGTCACCACAGTCGATTTTCAACCATTTCTGTCACCTCGAAAAGAAACTCGGTACCCTTTAGCTACCACCCTCTATCTTCCCATCCCCCTCTAGCCCTAAAAAACCATTAACTCCTTGGTCTCTATAGATTTCCCTATTCTGGACTTCCATATGAATGGAATCATATAATACATTTTTTGTGTGTGATTGGTTTCTTTCACTTAGCATGTCTTCAAGGTTCACCCATGTTGTATCATGTATCAGTACTCCATTCTTTTTTATAGCCAAATATCGTTCCATTGTATGAATACATCACATTCTTGTGTATCCAGTCATCTGCTGGCAGACAGTTTGGTTGGTTGTTTTGGCTATAATGAACAATGCTACTATAAACACTCGTACAAGTTTCTGTGTGTGGATATATATTTCACTTCATTTCTCTTGGGTATATACCTAGGAGTGGAATTTCTGGGTCACATCGTTAACTAACTATATGCTTAATCATTTGAGAAACTAACGGGCTGTTCTTCAACGCAGTGGTACCATTTCACATTCACACCAGCAGTGTATGAGAATTCCAATTTCTCCTCATCCTGGCCAATATTTGTTATCTGACTTTTTAATTTTAGACATCCTAGTGGATGTGAAGTGGTATCTCACTATGATTTTGGTTTGCACTTCCCTGATGACTAACAATGTTAAGCATCTTTTCACGTGTTTATTGGACCTTTCTGTCTTCTTTGAAGAACTGCCTATTCCAATCCTTTGCCCATTTTTAAATTGTCTTCCTATTACTGAATTGTAAGAATAGGAATTCTAGATACAAGTTCCTTATCAGGTATGTGACTCACAAATACTTTCTCCCATTCTGTGGATTGTCTTTTCATTTTTGATGGTCTCCTGTGAAGTACAAATTTTGATGAATTTGTCTTCTTTTGCTGCCCATGCCTTTGGTGGCATATCTAAGAATCCCTAGCTAAGTCCAAAGTTATGACAGTTTTGCCCCTCTATTTTTAGTTATTACTTTTAGGTCTTTGACTGTTTTGAGTTAATTTTGTATACAATGTGAGGTAAGGATTGAGCCCATTCTTTTGCATGTGGCTATCCAGTTGTCCCAGCACCACTGTTGAAAAGACTGTTCTTTCCCCCTGGAGGGTTTTAGCACCCTTGTGAAAAATCAGTTGACCAAAGATGTAGTTTATTTCTGGACTCTTAATTCTATCCCATTGGTATCAATGTCTGTTCTTGTGCCAGTGCCAGACTGTTTTGATTACCGTTGCTTTGTAGTGAGTTTTAAAACTGGGAAGTGTGAGTCCTCCTTCTTTATTCTTCTTTTTCGGGATTGTTTTCTTATTCTGAGTCCACTGCAATTCCATGTGAATTTTAGAATTAGCCAGTCAATTTCTACAAAGAAGTCAGCTGGGATTCTGAAAGGGAGAGCACTGAATCTTGAGATCATTTGGGGAGTACTGCCATCTTAATGTTGAGTGTCCTGCTCTATGAAAGTGAGATGTTTTTCCATTTATTTAGATCTCCCTTTTGTCAACAATGTTTTACAGTTTTCACAGTATAGTTTTGCATTTCTTTTGTTAAATTTACTCCTAAGTACTCGTTTTCCCCCAAATATATATATTTTTGAGAGCAAGCAAGCAGGGGTGGGCGGAGAGAGAGAGGGGGACAGAGCATCTGAAGTGGGCTCTGAGCTGACAGCAGTGACCCCAATGCAGGGCTCAAACTGATGAACTGGGAGATCATGACCTGAGCTGAAGTCAGATGCTTAACTGACTGAGCCACCCAGGCGCCCCTCCCCAAGTATTCTTTTTTGATGTTATTGTGAACGGGACTATGTTCTTAACTTCATTTTTGGATCATTCAGTGCAAATGTACAGAACTACAATGTATTTTTGTAAATTGACCTTATGTCCTGAGAATTTCCTATATACAAGATCATGCCATCTGCAAACACGGTTTTATTTCTTCCTTTCCAATGTCAGTGCCTTTTATTTCTTTTTCTTGCCTAACTTTCCTGGCCAGAACCTTATATAAGTAGTGAGAGCTGATATCCTTGTGTTATCCTTGATCTTAGGGGGGAAAGCAACCAGTCTTTCACCGTTAAGTATAATGTAAGCTGTAGGGCCTTCACAGATGCACTGTATCAGATTATGGGTACTCCCTTCTCTTCCAGCCAACGGTACTTCGACGTTTCCAAAGTGAACTCACCTTTGCTCTGCCTCTGTCAAACTCAAACTGCTCCTATTCTTATCTCTTGGCTGACACCACTGTTCTGTCGTAGGCTAGATTCCCTGGAAGCAGAGCTCCAAAAAGGGATTCCATGCAAATTGTTTGCTGAAGGAGTGCTCTCAAGTAAAACCTATAAATGGAGTGAGGTAAGATAAGACAGGGGGGAAAGTTAGGTAAAGATACAGGTTCCTACATTTAGCCTCCACTGGGAACTCCTGGTACATAAATGGCACATTTGTCCCATCTTGAGGGAAGGGGGGGAGGATTATTTACTATCTGTTATCATTTATTGATAACACAATTAATGATTACATGCCATCGCTGATAATGCAATCTCTATCAGAATCCTAGCTGATTTCCTTGCAGAAACTGGCATACCATTGGCCGTGATGCTGTTCCCAGGAGGGAATAACCTTCCACGAGTTTCCAGAAGTGGTTCCTGTTGGTACAGAGGGCAATTCTCAAGAAGATGCAGCTGTGAGCTATTAGCAGCCAAAATGTACACTTCTTGGTAAAAAGGATCTGGACAGGGTGCCCACGATGTTTACTACAGTCCACTTTTAGCATTTGCTCAGATCCATATGCCTTGTATATAAGTTCCTTCTATCCAGGCATTCTGGTTAATTTCTGGGGACACTTACAAGAGGAGTCCCTAAACTGTAAATGACATTATCTCCCTTCTCTGGCACCCAGTCTAGTCATCTCTCCCTTGACTACCACTTGTTAGTCAAGAGGGCTTACCCAGTGGAGTAAACCAGACCCTCATTCCTGAGGGTTTTGAGCCCCAAGAGATCATGCCCTTGTCAAGCTGTAATTCTTTACTTATTTATGGCTAAAACTGAGTATAGGAGGACCAAGAGATATCCCAAGAATCATATGCGCATCAGACACCTTCCTCTGAGTCCATGTAAGCAGCAGTCCTGCCTTCTCATACAACTATCCCAAATAGTATGGTAACTTCTTTGCTTGATAGTCTGCAGGCATTAGGAGCTCAAAGTGACCAGATGACAGCCATATCTGTAAGTTTATTGAGATTCTTCTGTTGTGCCTGATAGAAGCATCTTCCCCCCACTTCTCACCCCCCCCACCCCCGATCCTCAAGTTGATCACTGGGAGTGATGCTGAATAGGGTCACGTCAATTTCCACCCCATGGTTCCAGAGCCCTGGATTCCACCTAAGAGCTGAGGATAAAGCACCCTTATTATGGTCATGCAGGTTGACACTGTATTATAAAGGACAGCACCCCATTCTTGCCAGCACCACCAATGCACCTTCAAGAGGCCATCCCAATGCTCTACCAGGTCAGAAGCTTCTGGATGGAAAGATATTTGGTAACAATAGTGGCCCCATTGTCATGTGCCCATTGCTGCATTTGCTTTGTCATGAAATGGGTCCCTTGTTCCAAAGCATTATTATGTAGGATCCTATATATACCAGTAGATCAAACGCATCTGAGTCCTTGGATGGTACTAGCTAAGGCACTTTAGGCAGGATAAGGAAAGCAAAATATGTGATCAGAATAAGTTGTTGACTTTTCCACAATGGAATTGTTGCCACCAAGTGGCTTGAGCAGTGGTACTGAACTGGAGGATCAGCATTGCTCTTTGTGGCTGACAGGTTAGACATTTAGAAATAGCTAGGTCAGCCTCTGGTAAGCGAGGAGTCCATGCTAACAGGCCAATAGATAGCCTCCATCTCTGCCATCAGGGCGATTCTATTCACAAGCACACTGGAAGAAGTGGGCCAGGTGAGGCTCCTGATCAAATCACCCTGTCCATTTGGTTATTAGCCAACACTTTTCTGGTGAATACTGTAACAAGTCCCACTCTCACAGACCCACCCAAATGCTCTTCACCGGACTGTCTCTCGCATTTTCCTATCTTGCACCTTCTGGGCCCCTGACCAACCCAGCCCACTGACTTTGCGTTCACATATACCCTCGCCTCGGGCCACTTCTCACTCCAAAGTGGATGATCACCTACACTGCCTGAAGACCTACTGGTTGAGAATTTGCCCTCATCACTGAGTTTCAGGACCACTCCAGATGGGGCTATTGAGAAGAAATCGTCCATATTTAGCTTGCCCTAAAACATCAAACCAACTCCTCCACGAACCAGACATGGATTTTTTCGTTGTCGTTGAATCAAACGGTTGCAGGAATTCTCATGTTGCCACAGGCATTAGCTAGGACAAAGCTATCAGGGTAACAGATGTACGGAGTATGGAGAACTGGGGACCCTTGTTCAATTTAACTTATTTGTGCCCACCAAGTCTGTTTGGGCTTCATCCCAAATGTGCTGTTTCCACTGTAAGACGAATTGCTATTGTATCCACCCAATCTTATGACTTGGCAGGTCTCACAATAACCAGCTGGTTATATGGGCAACTGGTCACATAGTCACCTGATATTTTGTGGTCAAGCACCGAGCCTGTATCAGGGCTTAATCGTATGCCAGGAGATGCTTTTCAAATGATGAAACCTTCTTTACTGCAGATGGCATAACCTTCCTGCAGAACCCGAGAGATCTATGCTGGGACTCTCCTATCGTGGATAGCCTGAGAATGCATACATCATCTTTTCCTACCACAGATACCTCTAGCACCATAGAATTTTCTAGGCCATACGGCCCCTGCTGCGGGGCTGTTGGTATCACAGCCCGGATCTGCTGCAGAGGCCTTTCCTGCATTCCCAAGCACAGAATATGGTGCCTCCAAAATAGAAGAGGCTTACTAAGGCACTGTGCTGCTCTCTTGGGGTAAAATACACGAGATGCATTACTTTAGAAAGAATGTCCCAGAACACTCCAGATCACTGGACTCCTAAAAACTTAACCAATGTGGCAGGGCTGTGCATCTTTGCAGGATTTATTTCCCACCGTCTGGAGTGTACGTCTCACCAAGGAACCCAGAATACTTGACACCACTTGTTCAGCAGGTCTGATTAGCACGTCCTTGATTCCGGAGTAGCTTAAGTTTGACAAAGCACACGAATGTGATATTCTACAGAACGGACTACACTGTGACAATGGGGGAGAATTAACATAGCTCCAGATCAACACTGTGCCCATCACTTGAGACTCCAAACTGCTTCTGATACTCCTTGGAAGAACGTATTCACTAGACCGGGGGTCGGCAGGCTTTCTCTAGAGGGTCAGACAGTACGCGTTAACAACCGTGAACCTCTACCAGCAGCTGTGTTACTTCCTCTCGTAGAGAAAACACACCCAACACAGTACTGCTTGGACAATTACCCACTTAAGTTCGCAGTGGTCCAGTGCAGTCCACCTCAGGCAGTCCAGTTTTTGCAAGAGCCAGACAGGTGAAATTAAAAGAGGAAGTGGTGGAGACCCACACCCCCACATCCCTCTACCTTTTTAAGCATTGAACTAATCACTGCCATTTCCCCCAGAATGCAATATTTTTTCTTTCCTACCTTGGCAGAGGTGGGGGTGCAGTTTCAGGGGCTTCTACTTGCGCTTTCTGCCAACTGCCAAGTATGTCCATTCTGATTATACATTTGGAAACTGAAAAAAATGACCATAAGGTGGGTTTCTGGACCCACGGTGAGGGCGATTTGGGCAAGCACTCCATTCTGACCCCCCATTGCCCTACTGCAATGAGAACAGGGCGTAAGGAGGGAAGCGCTGTGGTGGCGCTTTGGGTCCCTGGGTATCAAAGGCAACTCAGGCCCAGTATCCCTATTTTCCAACTTTAAAAAAAATATGAGTAATCTTCCCCCAGTACATGGTTGCCTAAGTAAATGGATCTTTCAGTTGATAGGCTGAATCTAAGAACTGTCTCAGGCCTAGAAAATGGGCAAGGAATTTTGACTTTTCGTTGAAGTTACTGATCTCATTCTTCTGTTTAAGCATTCTGGATGTCTCTTAATTAAATATAAATCAATATCTTCCTTGGCTGTCCATTTATCTGGTCCCTGGGACCACCCACATTCCATGAGCCATTTCCACTTTGAACATGGTGCCCTTATGGAAACCCAGAACCTTGACTCTGAGAGTTAAGTGTTGCCGCTTGGCTTCCACTTGTGCCAGGACCCTATCATCCCATCATCCCCACTGCTACAAGGGAAACAAGTTCTTAAACATCCCCTTCCAGCGGCCTCCCCCCACAGAGACAGCCACTTCTAAACTTCCCAGAGATGCCAGTGACCCATTCATTAGTGCCTTTCCTTTATATATATAAAAAAAAATGTCCCCGGGCCTTCCTACGGAACACGGTCAGCTGGTGGGTTTTCCAATGTAATATACATTCATTCTTGCGTGCCCACTTCCTCTAAGCCTTTTGATCGTTTCTCATAAGGTCTATCATCTCAACTTCATTTACTGTGGACCATCACTTTTTCCCAAGCTCCCCAAGCCATCTCAACAGCGTATGAGAAGCACCTCTTGGGGCCCTTGCCAGGATGGTCCAGAGTCACGGGAAAATATCCTCATTATCACAGATTCTGTATGAATTAGATTCTGACTTCACAAAACCATCCGAACAACTACATATTTATTTGCTAACATACAGAATTTTGGAACAAAGGGGTACCTCCTTTAAAGTTTGAGAGCAGCATAAAAACTTCACATACAGCTGAAACCTAAACTTCGTAATGCTTATTTTTAAGCGGGAGAAAAGGCTACAAAAATAATATAGAGATCTTACAGTGACATACCCTTGCCTGAGAAAAAGCTGGCTAGAGGCAACGCCCACCTGAGAGAGAACAAGTACAGAAGTGCACCGCTGCGGCTGACGGAGCCACGGAGACTGGGGAGGGCCCCGGGGCAGTGCTGCTCAGGTGGTTCAGAGACTTGTGCTGGTCTGTGAGCAGTTCTGTACCAGCCTGCAAAGTGGTGAGTTAGAAATTCAGAGTGTTTAGAAACGTGTTCGCTTTCTGCCACTGCTGTGATGTCCAGCTGCATGATCAGTGGACCTACCCTGCTGAGAGGGGTCTGGTCAGCTTGGCTGTGGCCAAGCTCGCGTGGTGGCTGGCGTGCTGTGTGAACTGCACACTTGTCCCGGGCAACGGGAACACATCCGAGTGTGCGAAGGACTGGGTATTTGCCAAACAAAACCCCGGCCCTTTAGCACAGGCAGTTTGAGAAGGACTGCTCTGTCCTTCCACAAGCCCAGAGTCCCTCCAACAGTGCTTCTGGGACACAGAGGAGCTGGAGGTCAGTTTGTTCGTGTTCAATCAAAATGAAAACGAATGGCTTGGGAACAAAACTAGATGGGACTAGAGCATCCATCTGGATTCCTGGAGTAAGCCTGGACTGGGCAGCAGGAGTGAAACTCTGTAAGAGGAAACTGCCAGTAGAGCAGGCACATGGTTCAGGGACAGGGCCTTTTTGTTCTTCCTTCCTCTCTCTCCTCGTCCAGGGTGTGGCTGGAGCTGGGAGGGATGATTGCCCATTCAGGCCCTGCGACCACCATCATGAGTCTGCCTCCACTTTCCCACCTCCTACATAGCAGAGGACACTCAGATGCAGACTGGGGCTCTTCCACACTCTGAGAAGGGCAGAACTCGACCTTCCCGAGCAGCTCGAGGCTCCATCCTCAAACCACAGAATGCGTGGGATCGCTTTAAGGGTGAAAAGCTTAACCCCAGGGAAGTGGCATGTCCGGAGCGCAAAGTGACCCAGAGGCTGAATGTCACTTGCCCTGTGCATTGTCCTCTGAGTGTGGAAACAGGACAGCCAGCTGGTCTGACCAGCGTGTCCACTGACACATGGCAGCCAAGGTCCACAGATGCACTGGCTCCCAAAGAGAACTGCGAGATCAACTCAAAATAATAATAATAATAAAATAATAATAATAATAATTTTGAAAACATGTTAATAATATATTACTAACAATAATGTGAAACGTTATGATCCAACACCAACTGAAGGGCTTCCCAGATGGAAACAGCCAGAGAAACCTCTGAGGCAAGATGACCACTCAGTGACCGTGGCCAGCTGAGGGGCAGCCTGAGCTGGGGAAGGGGTGGCGGCAGAGGCCGGCACTGCAGCGTTATGAGTGGGTCTGCGAACATTCCTCATGCTGCAGCTTACAGAAGCTGAGGAAGATCAGAGAAAGACCTGAATGAAAAACGGGCCACGCTCCTCAATCAGAATATTTATTAGGCAAGAGAAAGGACCCAAGCTGCACCCCACTCCCGGTCCCAGGTCACCTGCTTAATCGAGGGCCAGGATTCAGAGAAATCAGAGGTCTCGAATAAGCCAGAACGTATCTGGGGAAGAACGGTCTTTCATTTCCTAGACCTGACACTGTAATCACGTGTGTTTTCCAGGGAGGGGGCCAACCAGAGGAGTGGATGGCCCAGATGAGGGGAACCAGGATGGCCCTTCCTTGCAACAGCCTGGGTGCAGAGAAGGGCTGGAATAGACAGGTATTTAAAAAGAGAGAAGAGGAGGAGAGGCAAGGGGCACAGGAAGGTCAAGGGCTGGGTTCACCCAGATCACACAGCATCATACAAAGACCCAGGGTGGTGACTTGAGTTCTCAAGCTACGGCAGGGGCCCGGAGGCTCAGCACCTGGTGAGAGGAGAATCCCAGGGCTTCTCTTTCAACCCTACTGTGATCAGTTGCAAAAACCCCTACTTCTTTTTCCTCCACAGAATTCCCAATGGTCTGTCTGAAGGCAAGAGGACATGGTGACAGACCTGGAGCCCCAGCCCAGGCTGAATTTCTCCCCATTCATTCCCAAAGGCCCTGCCCAAAAGAACTAGAGAAATACGGAGTCCCAGGACTCTGTCTCCACTCCCCAGGTCCAGGAGAGGGAGTAGAGACAAGGCACGAAGACCCAGGATATAAAAGTGAACATCGGTGTGGCCAGATATAACGTTATTTGGAAGGGGGGAGAAGTGTGTGCCCCCAAAGGGGTGCTGTCCTTCAGCTGGTAGGGAGCTGGGCCTTTGCTAGCAGCAGAAACCACGATGGATAGGGCTCACAGAACCGGCCCGCCCAATAGGCCTTATTACTAGAAAGAGTAAAAGCGTCAGCTGGTATGGCACGATCTCAGCTGGGAGGACCGAGGGCGGCGCACGGGCTGCTCCTGCAGACGACGCTGCTGCCCCAGCTCCCAGCGGCTCTGCTGACTCCAGATGTTCCCCATGGCTGGGATCAGGGACAAACACGTGCTGTGTTTCACATGATCAGACACTGTTCGCCATTGGCACCTGGTGGGCCCGATAGATTGAGGGCATCCAGGTCAAAGTTGAGGCCAGGAGGCTGGAGAAGAGACGAAGGGACTGAGGTTACTGCTCATACCTCAAGGGACAGCTTTTGCAGGTGCTTCCCCCATGGCCACAGTGATCGCCTCGAGTGGAATCATTCAGACTACAGACTTCCAGCACCTTGGGCTCAGACTCAAATCTGGGAGAAGGTATACTCACCATCTCCCCAGCCAGCTCTTTCGGAGGGTGGCCCAAATCCTGTAGCTGGGAAAGAAGAGGAACTTGAGAGGCAGAAAAGCCCACAAAGCAGCAGTCCAAAAGAAGAGCATCTGAGCCAGGGTCTCTCTCCTTTGTCCTGGGGACCAGGCTATGTGGCCTCTCTCGCGCTCCCTCCTCCTCCGGGCTTTGGCAGCCTGGCCTTCTTCCCAGACCCCTGCTCCGCCAAACACACCCCCAGCAGCACCGGGGGGCCAGCGGCAAGAGGAGGCCTCACCTGCTGCATGAGATCCAGCACCACCTCAAAACGAGCCTTCTGAGTGGCCTCGCTGTCTGTGGGGGTCTCCGCCTCGAACTGCTCACATATCTTGCCCATGACACTATGTTGTTCCTGGTATTTTTCAAACTGCTCTGGAGGAAGAGACTCCCGGTGACTCTGCAACCATTCTGGATACTGAGGAACGGGAGAACAGGGCGGGGGTGGGGTGGGGAAGAATTAATGGACAGTGGACGTGAAGGGCGATAAACTCTGAGAACAATAAAATAGGGACACAGGGGAAGGAAAAACTAAAGACTCCAACCACGTCACCTGGCTGTGCTAGCATTTATGGCCACCAGAGGATGGCGCACTTCTGTGAAGAGCTGGACAGTAGGTATTTTAGCCTTTGTGGGCCATATGTGATCTCTGTCACATGTTCTTTCCTTTTACTGTTTTGATTTTACAACCTTTAAAAATGTTAAGAACCACTCTTAGCTTGACGCGTGGATTTGGGGCACCCAGACCCTTGTCTGCTGACTCCTGGTCTCCACTGCCCACTCCACTCTTGACCACACGTTGCACCCTGTCATGGAAAAGCTTCTATTCCGGTATTTTGTTTCTTTAGTGAAGCTGTAAGCTCTTTGACAGCAAGGACCGTCTTTTACACAGTCTTAAATTGCTCATAACATAAAGCCAGTAAATCCTCAGTGAAACCTCGTCGGAGAAATGACTGAAGTTAGAAATGCAAGGAAGGGTGGACGAGACAACAGTCTGTTACCAGTTTACAGAAAATCAGAGCTGAAGAGCCTCCCTTCTACCTTAAACATGTTCAGTGTGGTACCTTTATTCCCAGAAAACAGCTCCTCCCCAGCTCCCCTGCTCCAAGTAAACAAAGGAGAAAAGAGCGGATGGATTGTGCACTCCAGTTACTCTAGCTCTCTGGGCAGACCAGGTAGCCCACAGGTGTCGATACGATGGAAGACGAGGAGGAAAGGCAGAAGCGTTACGTTCACAGACCTTTTCTGTAATCTCCTTCAGTGATGGGTACAGCACGTCCTTGGACAGTAGGTTCTGCATGATACTCTGCATGATGGGGAGGATGTTCCCTTCCGCATCCCCTTCTTCCATGCCCAGCCCTTCCATGGCCTTGGTCAGTTCCTCCTCTGACATGCCTGAGTTCTAGAAAGGACAGGAGAGAGGAGAGCAAATACAGACAGTCCCTGACTTAGGACCACTTTTCAATTTTAGATGGTGTGAAAGGGACGCACATCCAGTACAAACTGGACTTCAAATTTCAATTTGGATCCTTTCCCGGGCTGGCGATACGTAGATGATACTCCCTCAGGATGCTGGGCGGCGGCCGTGGCTCCCAGGCAGTCACATGATCATCAGGGTCAACAACCGATACACTCAACCATTCTGTCCCCATGTAACCATTTTGTTTTTCACTTTCAGGACAGCATTCACTCAATTACGTGAGATACTCAACCCTTTATTAGAAAATAGGCTTGGTGTTGGATGACTTTGCACACCCACAGGCTAATGTAAGTGTTCTAAACACACTTAAGGTTGGCGCGGCGAAGCTGTGGTGTTCGGGAGGGTAGGTGTATTAAATGCATCTTCAGCTTATGGTATTTCCAACTTACGATGGGTTTTTCAGGATGTAGCCCTGTCGTAAGTTGAGGAAGAGCCCTTCTTGGGATGCTTAGCACCCTTTCAATCGGAAAGAACTATTTAAACTTGCCGGCAGCAAAATAGCGGGGCAGGGACAGACCTCAGAGGCTGCCCAAGAGAGTCTGTCTTTTGCTTTTATGTGTCTGAGGGGCTCTTGTGGCCCCAACCGTTTCCCTCACCTGAAGATCAGTGGCATTTTTGGCGAGTCCACTTAGTGTCTCCTTCAGGCAAGACGTAAATTCTTGTTGGGAGGTTGCATCGCTGCCTAGGAAAGATCGAGAAAGCCCAAGTCTTTTGGATTTTTACTGTCTGCTTACCCAGACTGCGCTGGTTATCAGCTTGGATACGCAGCATTTACTGGTGAGTCACTAGCACTCCAACTCTCTGCATCCTCCGTGGTCCTCTTCACAGTCATGTTCACAAATCTACTTGAACCGGGTGTCACTTCTCCCAGTCACATCGCCCTGTTCTCTGCGAGGACACCCACAACACTGTGACCTTTAAAATGCTCAGTTTTCAGTGATCTTCTCTGCGACTTTTCAGCCTCCCCCCTCTCATGAGGCAGTGTCCCCGTCCCTCCTCCCATCTCCTGGCCCCACCCAATGGCAGTGACAGGATGAGTGCTATCAGCTTTACTAAGATAAGCGCGCTCTTGGCGTGCAACAAAGATGGTAGAGGTGTGTTCAGGTATTTCCAGCCCCCCAGGCCCGCCGCCTCACCCACTCTCCCCGCAGCCTCGGACAGCTTTTGGAACTGCTCCACCAGGTGGGGCTCTTCCTCAGCCAGCTCCTTCATGGCCTTCTCGAACTCCGCAGTGGCCTGGGAAGCCAGCTCGCTGTCGAACAGTTCTTGGAAAAACTTCTCTTGGGAGGCGAAGAGGGCATCCTGCAGGGAAGGGGAGGCCAGAATGCATCTCTTACTTGGCACCCCTCTGACAGACGCCACAGGCAGGGGCTCTAGAAAATGCAATGCTTCCCTCCTGCCCACCTCCACCGGACATTCTAACTCCCTCTCTTAAGGACGCTAAGAAAGGCACCTGGCCACTAAGGAAAGGGTATAGGGTGGCATTCCCAAACCAACCATTTAAATCTGCTTTCTTTGCAAAGCACTTCCTCAAGATCCTGTTGGTGTGAGGCCAGGCCCCCTCCTCCCAATCCATTCCAGCCCACAGGGGCCTGCCCCACCTCTGCGCACAGCTGCATGCCCAGCCCCTCGCCCTCCCATTAAGAGGGTGGAATTTTTACTTTGGCAGTGTCTCCTGGCGATCTCTTCTGGGGCCCCGAAGAAGCATCAGGGGCCGTGGTGGTAGGAGGGGGTGCTGGGGAGGGTTTGGCCTTATCGAAGTCATCAAGAGCACCTTCGGAGACAAGAGACATAGTGTGTGTGCTGGGGATGGATGCGGATGCAAGACTTGGTAGGGGGGCGGGATAAGTTCTGGGCAAAGCATTATGAGAACAATCGTTCAAAGTGCCAACTTTCCAAAATTTTTCTCCCTCTTTCTTTTTTTTTTTTAAGTGTCCCTCTCCTGGCCCACCCCTCAATAAGCTTCCCACTTCCCTCTTCATTAGCCAGTTTATTGTGATCAAAGAGGAGGAAATCCCTTAAGGTGGAAGAGGCGTCTCTCTCACAGCAGGGAAGAGGGAGTTAAAAGTTCTGCGAAGACATCTCTCTACACAGTGACTTCCTTGCCACATTCTAACGACTCCCCCCAAATGCCACACAAATATCCAACAAGAGCAGAGAGCACAGGTGTCCTTCAACTCCTGAACTCACTGGGAAGCCCTCGAGGGCATCATTTTTGGCAAGAAAGCAAAAGCCACAAGATGTTCCACCCAGCTTCCCACGGCTCCTGGTACTGGCACCAACCGAGGGAGAGCACGCTACCGTCCCTGGGGGAAACGGAAGCCTCAGAACTCTCTTGGCCTCCGATTTAGCCCTCCCTGGCCTCCTCTGTGCAGGTAAGGTGCCAATCCACAGAGTCACTTGGCACTCCTCCCCGTTTCTGTTCGTTCTTCGGCCTGCTCGCGTCTCTGTGACCAGGCGAGAGGCAAAACCTATTCACCTCTGCCCCCAAAACCTGAGTCCTCGCCACCCATCTGCCTGCCGGGCTTGCAGGGAGGGCACTGGCCTCACTGTGGGCAAGAAACCAACAGAAGAGGACACGGAAGAAAAGAACCGCCAGTCTCTTTCAGGAGGGTGAGCGGCCTCCCCCTCGGTGTTTCCGAGGAATGGAAGGGAGGCGGCTTGAGCTGTCTGACACGGTGAAAGTACTGGAATGGGGCCTGGGGAGGGCAAGGTGAAGAAAGGCCTGGCGAAAGGCAAAAAAGGGGTAGAGGGCAGTGCCCAGGAGGCCGCGCCACGGGCTGGTCGACACTGAGCGCGAGCAGTCGGGTTCGCTGCCCACCGAAGACCGAAAGCCGCTGCTGGCGGGAAAGGAAGTTAGGTAACAAGAACTTGCTCACCTAAACCGAGGGGAGTTCGGTGCCGGATCGCGAAACACCGTCCGGTGGGCTACTGCTTGCCCTCCGGCAGGGAGACCAACGGTCCGAGCCGCTCGGGGGCCCACGGGGGGCTCCCTAGCTCCCGCCGCGGAGGAAGGAGAGGGTGACCCAGAGATTTTCTTCGGAGTCACAGGCAGACCCTCTGCCCCCGGCCAACCTTGGCAGAGCCTCTCCCGCTCCGCCCCCAATACCTCGGGTTCCGTTTACCCCCGAATGAGCCCTTACAACCGCCCCCCGTCGGGCCTTCCCCTTTACGAGCTCTTACTTTCCAGAAGCTCTTCCAATTCCCGGTCCGCGTCGGCCCCGGCCCCACAGCCCTCCTCAGCGGCGGCCATCTTGCTACCTCCGGCTTGCCGTAGGAGGCGGGTTTTAGCGGCGCCCGTGCCTTGGCCCCGCCCCCCGCCCCGCCCCTCGCCCTCGTGCAACCAATAGCAATGCAGGTCGGTCGGGAGCCGCCATTTTTAAAGGGACAGGAAGCTCTGTGGGTTGGGTTTGTGGGTATTTTACTTCTTTCTCGCCAGGAACCGTTGAACTAACGGAGTGGAACTCACGGAGTGGAACTCACTGTGAACGTCCACCAGGTTACTGATTAGCCCGGTTTCCTTTATTCCAACTTCTCGCGTTATCCAGAGAAGAAGCTCTTTCATCATGCTTCTCAACACTCAGCACTTTCTGACGTTCTATTGGTTTTACTTCCAGTGTTTACTCTGGACCCCCAGGCACTGCATGGAATTTGAACACACACCCGGCGGGCGAGGATTGCCATCCGTTGTCTTCACTGCTGTACGCTCAGCTCCTAGGCAGGGCCTACAACCCCGCGGGCGCTCACTGACCAGCCCTCCCGGAGCCTGGTGAGGCCCACTTCTCTGCGGGATCCTGCGGCTGGTCTCTCATTTCTCCGTCGGGACTGCCAGAGTGAAGGACACAGGGCTAGGAGCTCAGTTAGAGCACAGTGTGAATTGGAGCAATTCAGGCAGAAAAAGCAAGTCCGGAACCTTGGACTGAGCCAGAGGCCCCTTCATCGTGGTCGCGATAGACCTGCCTTCCCTGAACCATCCCCTTTTCTCCATTAGAACCCAACCTCCAATCCAGTGAAGCTGGGGGAGGCCCAGGTAAAGACAAGTGCAGACACCCCTGCCCTCCTCTGGGATGGTCCTCCTCTTCAGACGGGTCAGAACTGCCTCCCATGCTAATCTGTATTAGCGTTTAGAGGGCATCCACTGTTGTGCAGGATCCTGTGCTGGGCACAACCCAGGAGAGAGGCACAAGTGGGACCAGGCCCTGCTGTAAAATAGCTGCCTGAGGATTAGGCTGGAGGTGGGATGAGAGCTACACACACAGTAAGTATGGGATAAGGTAAATGTCTTAAAAGAAGTATCAAGTGCTATAAAGTTTAAAAGGGAGCAATCACATCTAAATGAAGTCACTTAGGGGCGTCTGGGTGGCTCAGTCGGTTGAGCTTCTGACTTCGGCTCGGGTCATGAACTCACAGTTCCCAGGTTGGAGCCAGGATCCGGCTCCCCATATGTCAGTGCAGAGTCCCCTCTTTCTGTCCCTCCCCCGTTCACACTCTCTCTCAAAAATAAACATTTTTTAAAAATTAAAAAAACTAGGGTTGCCTAGGTGGCTCAATCGGCTAAGCGTCCAGCTTCAGCTCAGGTCACGATCACATGGTCTGTGGGTTCGAGCTCTGCATGGGGCTCTGTGTTGACAGCTCAGAGCCTGGAGCCTGCCTCAGATTCTGCATCTTTCTCTCTCTGCCCCTCCTCCACTCGCGCTCTGTCAAATAAACATTAAAAAAATTTAAAAAACTAAATGAAGTCACTTCATGGCTTTCATCCTTAGCTTCCTAAACGCACACTTGAGTACTGTGTCAAGCACCCGATTACGTACTCTTTCCTTCACAGATACGGCACAGGGTTTTCAAATCATACCTGTGCAAAACGTACTGTATTCTTGCAGACACAAGTGGTGTGACTCAGGAGAAAACACTCTGAATTGAAAGTCAGAAGACTTAAGTCCCAGTCCCAATGCTGTTAACTAAGTACTTTTGTTCAAAACCCTTTATCACTCTAGGCCTAGGCCTCAGATTACAATTATGTAACGTTAAAGTTCTTTTCAATTCTAAACTTCTATAACCTAATCCTTCTCTGATGAACCTCTTTCTCCCCAATACCTGTTATTCCAGGCTTTCTCATTTAACTCCAATCCGCTTACATGTGTATCTCTAATAGGACGGTAGTTATATCAAGCATATTATAGGTATTTCTCTTGGCTTTATATTATTATGTTAATATAAACATGTTAGTAAGAAAAATACTGGAGGTAACTGGAGAGAATGAAGATGGAGTTGAAACATGAATTTTCCTTTGCATCATCTCTTAAATTTGCTTCTGCTTTTCTATTCTTACTAGGATGATACTCCTAACATGTCATCTCCATAGTTATTCACCTCCTGCCTAATGTATAGTGAACCCGGTTGCAAAACCTTATTTTATATTTTCTTTATATCGCTCTCTTGCTTAAGAACTTAACGGCTCTCCACTGTTTACTGACCAACTTCAAATTCTTGCCTCGTATTCACAATTGTTTTACATATATCCATTTTGTTTCCCCAATTGCATAAGCTTCAGAAAGCATGGATTGTCCTTTTTTTTTATATCCCAGTTCAGAATAAAGTTTATACTTGTATGCAAAGTTAGTCTTGTAATTTCACTTTGAAACTTACAAAGAGATTTTTGCCAAAATTTATCACCAACTTGCCTATGTTTACAGAAGGAATGTTTATAACTTGAGAGAGTGTCATCAAAGTAGAACGCACGTTTTTGAGAAGACAGGCTTCATTTAGGGATACTAAGTTTAAGAAATCTTAGCAACTCTTAGAGCTAAACAAATAAAAAGACCTGTGCTCTTGGGTGCAGGAATTCCATTTCCAGGAGTTTGTCCTCCAGACACACTTCCCAAACTGTACAATGTATGTTAAAGTTATTCATTGTAGCACTGTTTATAATAGCCAAAGATTGGAAACAATGCAAATACCCATCAACAAATAAGGTAACGTACAGAAATTATAGGAAATTGTACAATGGTACACTATGCAGAAGTTAAAAAAGGGAAGCTAATGTACGTTATAGAAAAAATATCTCTTCAATACGTTAACATGAGAAAACAAAGCGGGGGCGGGGGGTGCCTGTGTGGCTTAGTTGGTTAAGCATCCGACTTCGGTTCAGGTCATGATCTCACGGTTCGTGGGTTCAAGCCCCGCGTCAGGCTCTGTGCTGACGGCTCAGAGCCTGGAGCCTGCTTCGGATTCTGTGTCTCCCTCTAGCTCTCAGCCCCTCCCCCACTCATGCTCACTCTCTCTCTCAAAAATAAACGTTTAATAAAAAAAACAAAGGGGGGGTGCCTGGGTGGCCTCAGTCAGTTAAGTGTGTGACTCTTGATTTCAGCTCAGGTCACGATCTCACAGTTCCTGGGATTGAGCCCCACATTGGGCTCTGTGCTGACAGCATGGAGCCTGCTTGGGATTCTTGGGTCCCTCCCTCTGCCCCCTCTCCCGCTTATGCACACACGTGCTCTTTTGAAAAATAAAAGACATGTAGGGGCACCTGGTGGCTCGGTCGGTTGAGCGTCCGACTCAATTTCAGCTTGGGTCACGTCTCACAGTTCATAGGACTGAGCCCTGACATCTGGCTCTGCGCTGACAGCGTGCGGCCTGCATGGGATTCTCTCTCTCCTCTCTGCTTTTCCCCACTCACATGTGTGTATGTGCACTATCTGAAAATAAGTAAACTTAAAGTATATTTAAAAAACCTAACAAGGTGCAAAATCATTTAGTAAAGCTTGTTTCATGTATGTATAGCAGGGAGATAGGGAAGAACATATTATATATGCTTGTATATACATAAACCGCTGGAACATATAAGGACGCAGATCAATAGTGGTTACTTGTTTGGGGGAAGGTAAAAGCACCCGGGTAACTGAGGAAAGGAGTGGGAGGAAGATGTCACAGAATGGCTTTTTACATTTACTGATTTTTGAACTATATGAGTGTGTTTTTTTCTGAAAACGAAATTTTAAAAAATTTAACATTTTTTCATTTTTGAGAGACCGAGACAGAGTGTGAACGGGGGAGGGGCAGAGAGAGAGGGAGACACAGAATCCGAAGCAGGCTCCAGGCTCTGAGCTGTCAGCCCAACGTGGGGTTTGAACCCACGAACTGTGAGATCACGACCTGAGCTGAAGTCTGACGCTTAACCGACTGAGCCGCCCAGGTGCCCCTGAAAACAAGTTTAAAATGAAAAGTACAAACTGTAATGGAAAGCACAGTGTGCCAATCCACTCAATGTAGTCTGAGCACGACAAGCAAAATACCGTATTGCCAATGTAACTGCTGTCGTACGTGTATTCCCTGTAAAACACCCAGAACAGTGACAGGTGCCTGGCAGGTGCGCAGTAAGTGCCGAGTGTAACTAGCAAAAGGGGGAAGGCTGCGGTCAGTAACGCAACAGGGGAGCTGCCTCCTTGCTATGTTCTCAGTTTAATACATCCTATGAAAAATATGTGTTTTTAAAAAAGACAATGGCATTTATTACTCTTGTAATTAAAAAAGGTGTCAGGGCACCTGGGTGGCTCAGTTGGTTGAGCGTCCAACTTTGGTTCAGGTCATGATCTCATGGCTCACGGGTTCAAGCCCCAGGTTGGCCTTTGCACTGACAGCTTGGAGCCTGGAACCTGCTTTGGATTCTCGGTCTCACTCTCTCAAAGATGGATAGATACATAGATAGATAAACATAATAAAAGTTTTCTTCAGTATCACTACCTCAAGGAGCTAGAGGCAAACATAGAAATATCTGCTTTGGTGGGGCAGCTGCATAGAGTAAGTAGGAACATGAGTGTCCAGAAAACAAATGGAGCCACAAAGCTCTCATAGAAATTTACTTTATTAAGTGTGAGAAACAAAACACAAGAACAATGGCTATAAAGAATAAATCAATAAAAAGTGATGTGCTTTCTTGGGAAACGAATTTCTTTTTTAAGTTTCTGGGCACACAGAGGGGACCTGCCTGGGAGTTTACATGCCCAAGGAAACTGGGGGGATGGCTAAGAGTTTGCTGTGGCTGAGTAAAAGGTATGATCTTATTTATCACATCCTGTTTTCTTCTAAAACAAAGACACAAAGGTGGTGGGGAGGGAAAAGATAAATGCTGAAGGAATGCAGTTGGCAAATGTTCATCACAGAGTTTTCATCTGGTCCTTGAGCGATCCAAGCTGGGAAGGTGATCACCACAACTGTAGTCACCTTGAGAAGGTGACCGAGAGTCACATCTAGACATTCTGATTAGCCACAGAAGAGAAAGGGACACTAGGATTTAGGGCAGGAGAGCTCAATGTCAATAATTCGAAGGGTAGTTGAGGAAGGAGGAGTTAGGATATGGAGACTGGCTCTCTGGAGGTCAGTAAGGGAGCCTCAGCGGAACTGCAGAGGGCTGATCCTTAAACCAATCACATCTTTGCCAATCTCCGTCACCTGTGGAAAAGGAAACAGGGCGAAGTCAGGGATCTGTGAGGGTGCAAAGCCCAGGAGGCGGACTCCCCCCACTCCTCAGTGAGCACGGCAGAGTATGTGGCTAACATCACATGCTGTGCGCTGGTCAGCAAACAGCAGTGGGGAGAAGCTCCAGCTCTTCAGTGCCACTGCCTCAAGGAGCTAGAGGCTGATACAGAAGAAAAGAAGGACCAATATGCTTCTTTCTCGTCCCTCTTCCCTCATATCCTGGAGGTCTTTCTAGAGGACAGTACTTACTGTAGTGACCTTGCAAACTTGACCCTTGAACTCAGGGGAATAGCAGGCCCCGCTGAGTGGGCATTTCTCTACTGGCTTCCCACGGTAGATGGGCCGGTGCGACGCGGCACAGATGTCGAAGGGGTTGTGCATGTCGTAACTGAGCTGGCAGGCGTCTGTGGGGTTCTTCTCGCACGCAGACAGAATTTTGCGGGTCTAAGGAAGGGAAGGGGTATTTTACTTAAGAGGACTGAAAGCTGCACGCCACAACTCACCACGGTTCAGTACCGAGTGAATAGAGTATGTCCTCTTGTGCAGCACACACGTGAAGGGGCCACACTCACCGTCCCTGCTGCAGCAGGACTTCCCCTTCTCAATACCAGAGTGGTTCCAAGGATCTAGACCCACACTCTTCCACCACGCATGGGGATTACAGGGCCAGGACTCAAAGGGTTAAAACTGGCTTCCACTGCCAAAGAGGAATGCCTTAGAGACCCCAAGTGACGGGACGTGTGTGGGGAGGTTCGCAGGGGTGGTTAAGGGGCAGCGGGGCTCAGGGACAGAAGGGTGGAGCTCTTCCAGGTGGCAGGTCTCTCTTACACCTGCGCCTTGTCCGAAAGAGTTAAGAGTTCACTTTCCACGAACAAAAGAAGGCACCCGTGCCACGAAGTAAAGAGAAGATGGCATTCTGTTGGCTCCTTCTGTTCAATGTTATTTAGTGCTTTGTTCTAGAGACAAAGACCTTGGTCTCCTACTCCCTCCGTATGAGAGCTGGTCTGGTTCCTTTACGCCTACAGGAGTTTGCGTCTACCTGTTGAGCCACCTCTGGCTTGGGCCCAAGTTCCAACAGGCGCCGAGCAAAGGTGGCAGCTGTCTTGAAGTTCTTGAGCTTGAAGAAGAGGTTGAGGGCCGTGCGCAGCACCAGGATCATGTGCACCGGCTGCAGGTTGGAGTGGGTGAAATAGGCTGCCATCTGGTGGACAGAGAGGGGGACACGTGCTGGGCTGATGCTACGGCAGACATCGGTCATTTATAAGCTGGTGCACACACGTTAAACACAACTCAGCACAAACAAAAACAGAGCTGACTATAAGGCAGAGTGATCTTCTGCCTCCTGGGTATGAAGGACTGATGGGATGAAGAAGCGGAGAAAAATACACCCTCTCCTCAGAGAAGCAGGCCCACATTTCTCTTACCCCCCAGTCTGAAATGTGGGACTGGGATTCAGGCATTCAGACCTAATGGAGGGTGAAGGGGAGGAGCTCTCTGCACTGTGCAGAAGCCCAGGGATCGTACCTCACAGATGCGCTTCTGCTGTTCCAGAGTCTCTTTGGGCAGCTTCTTCCTTTCTATCTCCATGGACAAGCCCACAATGTACTCACGGCAAATGGTGATAAGCTGCTGGGCCTGAAGAGGGGGGCAAAGCAGGGTCACGGAACAGAGGCAGGCCCGTGTGGGTGCCCAGGACTACGATGGGCTACGCCCTCCTACCTCTGCGATCTCCTGCTTGTTGTCCACGACGAGAAGGGGCACACTGAGTAAAATGGAGCGGAACTTTTCCACAGCCTCCTCGAACTTGCCAACTGTGGTGAGCTGGTAGCAGAGCTGCAACCGCTGAATGAGGTCATTGAGCTTCAGGCCCACGGCCGGCACGCCGTTCTTCAGCCCCGCATCCTTCCTGGAGAGGGAGGTTTGGAGAGCAGGAAGAAGGGATGATCCGGGAGTCACCAGACTCAGAGGGGGAAACAGATGTGTAAACCAGACCTCACAGAGCGTCAAGCCAAAGTTCTTTCCTACTAGGAATCCTCCCCTCTGGGATGACATTAACTGTCTCTCAGGCTAGGATCTGAATATCCACCCCCAGCTGGAAGAGACAGAAGCCAGGAGCAAGGGGCCTTACCAATTGCGATTTGGGTAGCCATACATGGAGGGCAGGCAGGGCAGAGCCTGATAGGTGGTGCGGCCTCGGGCGTAGGTCTGCAGGAACAGTTGCTTGTAGGGGCCAAACTGGGTCACCCCCACCTGGTCGTGAAGGAGCTAGAATACAAGAGGAAAGAAATATAAAAACTGTGATCCTGCCGCTTCAAAACTAGCTGACCTTGGGCAAGGTACTTAACTTCTCTGTACTTGTTTCATCAGTAAATTATACTTAATTATAGGATGCACCTCATTTAATCATACCCATAAAGCATTAAGGATAGTGCCTGACACGCCATGTGTCAATGTTAGCGGTTGTTGCATTTATAACTACACGGCGTTATAACTACACGGTGGTTACAGTTGTTGCTACGGTAACATACAGTTTGCTAACAGTAACATACTGTTGTTGCCAAGGTAACATATGTAACACTGTAACATACCTGCTCCTGAGGCAGAAAGCGGACTATAAATGGGTGGGGGATTGCTGGAATGATCCACCGGAAGAGACTACTAAGCAGGTAGGAGGAAAGCCTTAGGAGGCTACTTTCCCTAGGCAAGACCAGGGTTTCCCCGAGAAATACCTGCCTCTGCCCTCGTGGGTACGTTAATTTCCATTTGGTTAAGAGGCGTCAACCATCTTCCTGGGGACGCCAGGTGAGGCACACTCCACAGAAGGCAACGTTACTCTAACACTTACCCGCATGGCTGTTTCAAAAGAGCCTGCCAGGATGTGATCGACTGGAAGCTGAGAGTTATTGCACCAGATCTAACAAGAAACAGAACACCCAAGCAAGTGAAACTTAGCTCCTTCTCTTCCCAAACTACCCAACCCTGTATCTAGACCAGAAGAGTAGCCATGTTCTTCACACATGAGTGCAGTATAGCCAGCGCAGAAACATTCATGCCCGCAGGGCTGTGCTCTCCTGCTCACCTGAGCTGGGCTGGTTCCCTTGGTGGGGGGCACAAAGAACCCATCCTCAGCACCCCCAGCTGCCCCAGGGGGTATATCCTAAAAGAAAAACAAAACATCAGTCATTTTATAAGCCATTCAAGTGCTTTGTTCTGTTAAATCTAAACACAGTCCTTGACCTGTTCCCAGCCTCGACTGGGGACCAGTGGGGGTGCTTGTGGGAGAAGACCCTCAGAACAGAAGCAGCTACACCAATAAGAAAAGGATAAACCAAAAGCTCTAATTCAGACAAGAAAGGTTGCTGCCTTTTCATAAGCTGCTGTTGGTACAACCTGACAATCTGATGGGAGATAAGTATCAGATTAGGAGGATCTAGACCCCCTCCCTTTTGGGGGCCTCAGGATGGGTGAGGGGCAGACAGGCCACAGGCTTCCACACGGAGACTCAGAGGGAGCCTTCCCAGGGCGAGAACTCCACACACCAGCTCAGGAGGGAGCTCCAGGTCCTCTTCCACATCCCAGCCACCTCCTTCTTCCTGTCCCCTGCCAAGAGCGTCGTCCCCCAGACCTTCCGTAGCCTCCACAAATCCATCTGTAAGGAAAATCAAGGCTCCAAGTGGATTTGCAGAGTGACAAAATGTTAGCCCAAAGAAAGCACAATGCTGGGATCCTTGTTGGTCCCACGGTCTGGAAGCCTGCAGAACTGACCCACAGCCCAGCCCCCACCCAGGCCTCCCATCCTGCCGGGAGACTCCTAGAAGAACTCTTACCTTCATCCAGCTGCAGCTCCGCATCCTCTCCCCAGCCCTCGGTACCAACAGTGTCAATGTCAATATCAGCAGCCAGTGCTCCTCCCTTGCCTACAGAAAGAGGAACACGAAGGAGGCAAGTCTGAGATCTGGCCTCTGCTGCAAGCAAGCTGCCTCCTTACAAAAGCAGATGCCAAGCCCCCGTCCACTTAATGTTTTCATTATTTATTTCTGTGGCATAGATGCTGTGCTACCCTACAGCAGGTCTCAAAGAGGAAACAGAAGAGAGAGGAAACAGCTGGCTTTCCTGACACCACAAACTACCTCTTAAACCATTTTTTACTCAGCAACTCTTAGAGTCTCCTGCGGAGATCTCTAAGTTACTGCCACTGCAGCGTGTGTAGGGCACGGGGACACAGGGCAGATGAGAGATGGAGGAGAGAGGGGGGCTGGACACAAAATGCCCTGGGGTCCATCTAGGCTCTGAGCCAGGAAAAATTAGCCAGCAAACATCAAAAAAACAGGAGCAGGTAAGGGCAGGAGTGGTGGAGGGTGGGAACACACATCTGCTAATGCCCACAGGACAGTCTGAGGTCGCTGCGTTGATGCCTTAAGACTGTCTGTCATGAATGATGACATACTGAACAGGACTAATTACACATATGCTAAAACCTGAGAAAATGTACCTAAATGGTAACGGTGGCTGTCAGAGGCCTGGACGAAGACAACTCTCTTCTCTCCCCAATTCTAACGATCTCATACACTTTTATTTAATTTTTAAAAGATGAAATGCCTGGGTGGCTTACTTGGATAAGCTCAGGTCTTGATCTCGGGGTTGTGAGTTCAAGCCCCACATTGGGTTCGATGCTGGGTATGGAGCCTATCTCTCTCTCTCCCTATCTATTAATACATACATACATCTATCTTTCTGTATGTTCATACATACGTACGTATATACATAAACATGGGGCACCTGGGTGGCTCAGCTGATTAAGCATCCAACTCTTGATTTCGGCTCAGGTCATGATCTCACGGTTCCTGAGTTCAAGCCCCAAGTCAGGCTCTGCACTGACAGCACTGAGCCTGCTTGGGATTCTCTGTCTCCCCTTCTCTCTGTCCTTCCCTTGCACTCTCTCTCTCTTTCTGTCTCTCTCTCTCCCTCTCTCCCTCAAAAATAAACAAACATTAAAAAAAACAACAACAACAAATGTACCACAGCTCAGCCTGGCATGTCAGTGCTCCATGATGCTCACAGAGGAGAGGACAAAGAGCTGAGGGTCCTCTGTAGGACAGCTCTTCACAAAACAAACGACAACAAAATCACTGCAGGAGGGGTGGGCACTTACCCTTGCTGGCAATGGAGCCTTCAAAGAAGCCTTTGGATACAGTCAGTAAGGGCCAATTGGTATCCAGTGGCATGATAGGTGCAGGGGGCTGGAGAAGCTTGGCATTGGGGTCAATGTCTGGGATCTGAAAGGCAGAGGAAAGCTGAAAGCAAACAGCTCTCAGGAATCATGCAGGGAAATTTACAGAGCCTCCTTTGACCTCATTTATTTCTCTGCCACTCCTGGTAACCAGATGGGAGAGTGACATTTGTAGGTTTAAACTGTCCCCCGATCTCAGGGTTAATTCTGTAATCAGACACTCATGTAAATAAAAACTCACTGTCTCCTTCTCTGGGTCAAATGTCTCCTTCAGGCTCTCAGCTTCTTCATCTAAGCCGTGAGTAGCAGCTGTGAGATAGGCCAGTGACTCTGTAGAGAAAAACAGACTTTGTGGCAGAGAGCCTCCAAGATGTCCCCCAGCGATCCCTGCATCCTGGTATTCAAGTCTGTGCATAATCCCCTCTCCTAAAGTGTGGAATGGACTTGCTGATAGCTTCTAACAAACAGGGCAGAAGTCACGGGATGTCACTTCCAAGATGAGGATACAGAGAGCGTGGCCTCCACCTGGATGCCGTCGCCTGCTCTGAGGGAAGCCAGCTGCCATGTTGTAAACTGCCCTATGGAGACGCCTACGTGGCAGCTGACATTTCCCAGCCAACAGCCCACAAGGACCGGAGGACTGTCTGCAGCCACGCAGTGAGCGTGGGAAGGGATCCTCCCCACGCAAGCCTGGAGACATCTGCAGTCTTGGCCAACACCCTGACTGCAGACTCCTGAGAGATAGTGAGCCAGAGGGACCCGGCCAAGCCATGCTGTAAACTGAGGTAATCAGCATTTGTTGTTGTCAACTGCTCAGCTTTTGGGTGATTTGCTACACAGCAGTAAGTAACTGGCATAGTAGCTTATCCTTAAACTCTATCATCAATGTTGACAAGAACCTTGGAATCATCCCTGACTCCAATCCTCACATCCCACATCCAGCCCTTCAATAAATCACATTGTTTCCACCTTTACAAGATCTGCGAGTCTGACCCTTCCCTCCTCAGCACCTTCATTCAAACCACATCCTTCACCTTTTTTGTTTCCTAGTGTATCTCAAATGCTAGTATTGTGCTTGGTGCACAGTGGGTTCTCAGAAAATATCCCTTGAATATATAAACAAATAAATAAGAGGGCGCCTGGGGGGGCTCAGTCAATTGAGCGTCCACCTCTTGGTTTCAGATCAGGTCATGATCTCACAGTTCATGGATTCAACGCTAACAGCACACAGCCTGCTTGGGATTCTCAATTTCTCCCTCTCTCTGCCCTTCCCTACTCACATGCATGCACATGCTCTCTCTCTCTCTCTCTCTCAAAATAAATAAACTTAAAAATAAAAAAAATAACAAGTGAGTAAAACCTCCAGACTTGAAGTAAAAAAATAAAATTCTAATGACCTCCAATCAACTATATTTACTAGGGTATCTGCTTTAGGACCTTTTAAAACCTCCTAACCTCCTAGTTCCTCCATGACTACTAACTGTTTTCCTAAGAGTGCTTGGCCAGACTGAATAATCTGGCTGCACCTCCACTTGGCTCTGAAGCATGTCTTCTGAGCGTGGTAGGAGCATGCTGTCCCATCTGGAACAGTGCAAAACAAAGGGAAATACCTCACCACTATACATGGGTAACTCACCACGAAGACAAAATACTTTCTAAGCCCCAAAGGAGCTGGTGAGCCCTGCGTGCTTACTTACTCTGCCCACAGTTCTTCAGGATCCGCACCCGCTCAGACACGTCACCCAGGTAGAGTGCATTCTGATAATGGCCACTCATGTCCTTTCGGATCTCGGCTGCATCAAGTCAGTAAGATACCAGGTTAGGTCTTCTTCCTTAAATTCCCCCTCTCCTCCCCTCTACTTGCCTTCCCCTTCCCTCAAGGACCCCACCCCCCACCCTTAGCTTCTCAGGGCTCACCAATCTTCATCATCTTGCGAAGTTTCTCTAGGTTGCCAGTGATAAGGTACAAGAAAGAAAGTTTGTCAAAGTTTTTGGTGCGCTGGTAACACATTTCCACAATCTGGTGGTTACCCTGTAGCAAGGCCACTTCTCCCAGCTTTTCCCAGCAGTTCTTGTCATCCAGGGCTTTGGCTGCTTCCAGAGCAATCTAAAGAACACCCAGGGTCAGAATTAATAGGTTGGCGGGTACTGTGACTCAAAACCAGGGACTATGGTCAAAGTATCTGCCTCTACGTGAATTTCCCACAGACTCTCTATACTTGTAATCACTCCTACCATTCAGTCGAATTCTACCGAAATCCTATCACCAAACAGGATCCCTTTGGCTCCATGGAAAGAAGAATCACATCACACTATCCTCCTCCTCAGAAATTTACTTTTACAACAAAATCATCTCCTAGCAGTTGCTGATTACATAGGGTCAGTTCTTGCCTAGCTACCTTATTTTCTACTTGCTAGGTACGAAGATCTATAGGGGCCTTAGAAAAGATAAATAATAAGGAAGTTCAGAACCAGAAAGTCAATTTACCTAAGACACCTTCCCATTTAAAAATAAGCCCTGTACATCTAGGTCCCAGTATTTCCTAAGTACCTCTTCATCTGAGCAGCCAATCAGCACGTAAGAGATGAAGGAAATAATGAGACCTTTCTGATTCCCTGCCATGTTGCTCCTATGCGAGAGGTTAACGGATTCAGAATAATGGACAACGATGACAGTAGCAGTGCGGTGGCAGAAGCAGAGACAGCAAGTAGCAGAGATGGACAGACAGCAATAGGAAGACAGCTCTACCTAACAACTAGGAAAATCTCACATTCCATCCTACTCGCTCAAGAAGCAGGCCCAGAATATGCCTTCACGGTGCAGCCTGAACCCGCTCACCTCTGCAGTGACACAGGGCTTAGGAGCCCGTCCCCCTCACCTCAATGTTTCCACACTCCAGTGCCAGGCTAAAGCGAGTTTTCTCATCCTTGACGAAATGCAATGCTACCTCAGGGTAGCCCTTCTTCTGGAGGTAAGCGATGATAGACTGGCCGACTAGCTTGGCATTCCTCACCATGTGCAGCACCTAGACGTGTAGGGTGCGGCAGGGTGGGAGGGAGAGATCACTCAGGGAAAAAGCAGTGCTGCCCTCTCACACCCCTAGCGGGCCCTCTCTTTCGTACCTCATCATACTTTCTGTTGATCAGGGCCAGCTTGAACTTGAACTCTGTGGGATCAATGGTGAGCACCCGAGGACGACACTCCCTATCCAGGCAATACACATTGTTGCCCTTCACCCGCGTCACATAGATGGGTAAATCCAGAGTTCGGATGATCCCGTAGTCCCTGCAAACAGGAGTTAGGGGACACAAGTGAGTGGGAAAATCTAGTCTGGAAGGACATGGAACCAGCCTAGGACACGACTTCGGATCTTCTCACTGCTCTTTGCCAAGTGCCATTTGCACAATGGTATAGACGGGAAGTGGTTCAAAAAAAGGCAGAGCTAAATGCCACATTTACTGATTTTATTCTTCTGTATGAAGCAGGAAAAGATAGGGCAGATGGAATGATCTTTCCTCATAAGCTGTTACCCTCATATGGCTATAGGAATCAGGCTTAAAAGTTAAATCTTAAGTTCTAATATACAATCACTGGGCCACTCTGGACAGTTTAAGTCTTTTCTTGCAGCTACAGGCGGAAGAAGAGAGGGAGATACGAAGTTCTGACAAAGAAATGGTAAAAAGCAAAAATAATTTTAAACTGAACGAAAATTAAAAATTTATAATCTAGGGCATTAAGTCCACACATTGTATTAGAAGAAACACAGAAAACTAATGAACTCTGATGCCTATATTAGAAAACTAATAAATACAAAATACAATAAAAATAACCAACTCAAAAACTTGTTCCTTTAAAAGTTAAACCAGGGGCGCCTGGGTGGTTCAGTTGGTTGAACGTCCGACTTCAGCTCAGGTCATGATCTCACGGTCCATGGGTTCAAACCCCACGTCGGGTTCTGTGCTGACAGCTCAGAGCCCAGAGCCTGCTTCCGATTCTGTGTCTCCCTTTGCCCCTCCCCTGCTTGTGCTTTGTCTCTCTCGGTCTCTCAAAAATAAATAAAAATATTAAAAAAAAAAAAAGTTAAACCAAAGAACATACTTAGAAAAAATAATGAACCCAATCATAAAATTAAGAAATAGAGAACAAAAACAAAATACAGAAGTTCAATAAAGGCAAGAGCTAAATAAAATTCATAAATCTCTTGTGAGTCATAAAGATGCGGTTTACACATACAATGGAACACTACCTGGCAATGAGAAAGAATGACATCCTGCCATTTGCAGCAACGTGGATGGAGCTGGAAGGTATCATGCTGAGGGAAGTCAGTCAGTCAGAGGAGGACAGATATCATGTTTTCACTCATATGTGGATCTTGAGAAACTTAACACCCCGTGGGGCAGCGGAAGGGGAAAAAATAGTTACAGAGAGGGAGGGAGGCAAACCATAAGAGACTCTTAAAATACAGAGAACAAACTGAGGGTTGGTGGGGGGCGGGGGGAGGGGAAATGGATGATGGGCACTGAGGAGGGCGCTTGTTGGGATGAGCTCTGGGTGTTATATCTAAGTGATGAACCACAGGAATCTACCCCAAAAACCAGGAGCACACTTTGCACACTGTATGTTAGCCAACTTGACAGTGATTTATATATTTAAAAAATATTAAAAAATAAACCTTTTGTGAGTCTAATTAAGAAGAAAAGATAAAATGGCCAAAATAGGAACGAAAAAGGGGATATTCCTATAGCTCCTGCAGATGAGAATAGGCGTAAACTTTTTTAAATGATCTAAACCTAAGAAAAGTAAAATTTACCAAAACTGACTAAAAAGAAATAGAAAACCCCTATAATCCTATAATTGTTATACAAGATAAAATGAATCACAAAAAATCCTCCTATATAAAAGAAAGCCCCAGGCCTGGATGACTTCACTGGCAAATTCTACCCAACATTCCAGGAAGAATTAAACTCAATCTTATTACAAACTCACTAAGAGAACAAAAGAAGGTATATTATTTTCCTTATTTTATGGAATTAGCACAACCTCAATACCAAAACCTGACAAAGACAGAAAGAAAAAAGGAAGTCATCGGCCAATCTCACTTTTATATACACAGATGCAGAAATTCAAAACAAAATATTAGCAAACCAAAACTAGCAGTATCAGAAAAGAGTAAAACATCATAACCGAGTTAGATCTGTATCAAAAATACAATGTTGGTCTCATATTTTTAAAAAATGAATTTAATTCACTACACTAATCAACAAAAGGAGAAAAATTCTATGACTAACTTGGTATATGCAGTAAAAAAAATTATCTAATAAAATTCAGTATTTATCTGAGATACAGGAAAAACAGACATTCCTTAATAAATAAAAGCTATCTCTAAAAAAATCTACAGCAAGCTTACATAATGCCAAACACTGAAAGCTCGCCCTTTAAATTGGGAACAAGACAAAAAAGTCTACTATCACCATGTTTATTCAACACTATGTTGGAGATCCTGGTTAGTGCAGTAAGACAAGAAAAATACATTAAAGTTATAGAAGAAATAAACCGTCAATTACCCAAAGACACTATGATTACTTATGAAAGATACATAAATTACTGGAAATAATAAAAGTCTAACAAGATCTCGGAAATAAAATCAATTTAGAAACTTAATTATATTTCTAAATGCCATCAAAGATTAGAAAATTAAATTTTTAAATGGACAGTATCTGCTAAAAAATTTTTTTTTCATGTTTACTTTTTGAGAGAGAGAGAGACAGAGACAGAATGCGAGCAGGGGAGGGGCAGAGAGAGGGAGACACAGAAACCGAAGCAGCTCCAGGCTCCGAGCTGTCCGCACAGAGCCCGATGCGGCGCTCGAACGCATGAACCGTGTGAGATCATGACCTGAGTTCAAGTCGGACGCTCACCCAACTAGCCACCCCGGTGCCCCATATCCATTTACAAAATAGCACTGAAAACTGCCAAGTGCCTAAGAATACTATAGCTAAAAAAATGCGAGATCTCTATGGAGAAAATTCTAAAAACTTTCTTGAAAGATGTTCTGGAAGACTTAAATAAGTTTTTAAAAAATGTTTTTAAGTTTATTCATTTTGAAAGACAACGTGTGCAGGAAGGATAGGGAGAGAGGGAGAGAATTCCAAGAAGCCTCCACACTGTCGGTGTGAGGTGCTGGATGCGGGGCTTGACCTCAAGAGCCAGCGAGATCACGACCTGAGCCAAAATTAAGAGTTGGGCGTCCTACCTTGGGCTCTGTGCCGGCAGCGCGGAGTGTGCTTGGGAGTCTCTCTCTCTCTCTCTCTCTCTCTCTCTCTAGCTCGCTCGCTCTCTCTCTCTGACCCTCTCTCTCAAAATAAATAAAAAAAACATTAAAAATAGAGTTGGATGCTTAACCACCTGAGCCACCCAGGTGCCCCAATAAACTTTTTTTTAAAAGGGAGAAAAGTGTCGAGCAGGGAAGAGGGGCAAAGGGAGACAGAGAGAGAGAGAGACAAATTCTCAAGCAGTCTCCACACTCAGCATGGAGCATGGTATGGGGCTTGATCCCATGGTCCTTGAGCTGAAATTAAGAATTGGATGCTCAATCAACTGAGCCACCCAGGAACCCCATACCCCCCCGTCAGAAGACCTAAATAAATGAAGAGTTACTACACCACGTTCACAGATTAGGAAATTTAATATTGCAAAGATATCAATTACGTCCAAAAGGATAAACACTCTCAATGCAATCCCAACTAAAATCACAACAGGGGTTTTTGTTTATTTTGCATGGAATTTCACAAGCTGATTCTAAAATTTATACTTTAAAAAAGTTTTTGAAAATTTGCCTTCTCAAGGCAAAATTAATTAGAAAATACTCTATAACCTAAAAAAAAATAAAAGTGGGAAAGAACTGAGGATCTGCTTCAGCAGGTGGGAAGACCCCTAAAACTGGAATACTTTCGATGGAATGAGATCAGAGATCAACACGCACACCACAGAAAACAGGTCCCTGCATTTCTGTAAACATGACGTACGTGTGACAAAGGAGGCGCTGCAGAACTAGGAAGAAAGCCTGGTCTTTTCAGTAGCTGATGTTGGGACAGATGAGCATCCCGCTACCTAGGCCCCTACCCCTCACACCACGCACAAAAATCAACTTCAGGCAGATCACAGCCCTAGATGTGAAAAACAAAAGTACCGGGGCGCCTGGGTGGCTCAGGTCATGATTTCATGGTTCATGAGCTCAAAGCCTACATGGGGCTCTGTGCTGACAGTGTGGAGTCTGCTTCGGGTTCTCTCTCTCTCCCTCTCTCTCTGTTCCTCCCCCACTTGTGTGCTCTCACGTGCACGTACACGCACACACTTAAATAAACTTCAAAAAAAAAAGTAAAAAG
>CM053562.1:61044895-61085097 GCA_028646485.1 Cryptoprocta ferox | reverse complement strand
ACAAAACCCAATAACCATAATAGGTAGGACTCATAAATTCAACTATATTAAAATAACATCTGTTCATTAAAGACTAGGATATCATAAAGAGAATCAGAAGACAAGCTACAGAATGGAAGGATACATTAAGATTTATAACATGTAGTCCAGACAAAGGACTGACACTCAAATATATGAAAAACTTCTAAAATTAACAAGGATAACTCATTAAAAAAACAGATAAAAGGCCTGAACAGAATGTACAGAAAAGGGAATCCTGATGGGCAGTCAACTGACAAGCTGCTCGCTCTCATTAGGAACCAGAGGGTGGCAAAGCCAAATGACAATGAGATGCCATTTCAAATCTGCCAGATAGACAAAAATATGTCTGACAAAGCCAAGTGTCGGCCAGGATGACAAGCAAGGAAGCCCTGAAACAAGGCTGGTGGACGTGCAAATCGGTACGGCTACTTTGGGAAGCAGTTTCACGTTACCTAATAAATGTGGAGATACGCAGACCCTATGATCCAGCAATTTGGGTCTGGACACTCTAGAGAAATGTTAGGTGTGTCTGCACAGGAACACAGGCAGGAGACTATTTAAAAGAACACAATCACAGTAGCAAAATCCTAGAAATCACTCAAATATCCCTTTAGAGTAGAACAGATAAACTGTGGTATCTTCACATAACAGAATATTGTTCAACAATGAAGACAAGCAAATTAGAGCTATAACACAGATACATCTTACAAACTACTGAGCAAAATAAGCAAAATATGAAAATAATATATTCAGGACAATTTAGATGCAGTTCAAACCAGGCAAAATCAAAACATTATTTTAAGACACATATGGGGTGATAAAATTACAAAGAAAAGCTTGGACGGAATTACCATAAAAATCAGAGTATATTATCGTTGGGTGGGACGATCAATACAGCCACATGGTGGCAAAGGGCCTCTGGATGCCAGCACTGTTCTACTTCCTGATTTGGGTGCAGGAACGTTCACTATGTATATGTATATGTATTCTCTATGTATATACTCTATGCATTTTTCTTTAGTCGAGCTGTATGTCACAATTTTTTAAAGACTTGAAAAAGAATGCTCAGCTGTGCCTAGCGCGTATGTCCTAAAGATTTTCCAGGGGGAAAGTTCAAGGAGGACTTCAGTGACATCCCTTGAGACAGGACAGTGATTTTAAGAAGCTACCTTCTCCCCTCTGTGTATTAAAGAATCCACTTACCCAGTGGTGACGGCATATTTGATGTGGTTGCTTGTGGTATAGATAAACACCCCACTCTCATCCCAGGCCCCACTCTTGACGCGAATGTTCTCATGAATGTTACACAGAGCCTCCAGTTTGCGGTTACAGATCACAATGGCTGTAAGAGGCAAAGGGCATGAGTGCTCTGCTGGACAGGGGGAGTGAAACAGGCTGGCAGGGATGGGAGGGCAGGACTGGGCTCTAAATCAGGGTGGAGATAATGAAGACTCACCATGTTTGGCCAGTAGTGCTACATGGGACATGTCTGCTGACCAGATAACATATTTCACCTTGGAAATCTTCACAGATGCCAGAGTCCTGGGACAGAGAGAGAAAGGCAAATGTGAGTGGACCTGACTCCAAAGTCCCAGATTATGACCTACATCCTTTTCATCTCCAAATTAAGCCCCGATTTCTTAAAATACCAAATAGGGGTGCCTGGGTCGGTTAAGCGTCTGACTTTGGGCTCAGGTCATGAACTCACGGTTCGTGAGTTCGAGCCCCCGTCGGGCTCTGTGGTGACAGCTCAGAGCCTGGAGCCTGTCTCAAATTCTGCGTATCCCTCTCTCTCTGCCCCTTCCCTGCTCTCACTCTATCTCTCTCTCTCTCAAAAATAAACATAAAAAATATATATTTAAAACAATAAAAAATAAATATACCAAATCAACAGTCCCTGTGCTGCAGCTGAGTGATGGAAACACTTTGGCTCACACTGTACACTTTCCCCCCACTCAACTCCCTGTCCCTCACACCCACGCATTATTAGGGATTCGTGTATGTCCGATCTCACCAGCAGACTGTACGCTCCTTAAGTGCAGGGATGCCGCTCATCCCTATGTGCCCAAGAGTCTAAATCCTGAGAGCATTCTTTGTTCAGGTGAGTGCTCCGAAAACAGATAAATAAGCGCTCACTGTAATGCTAGTGTGTGTGGACAAGACGGACGGTGACCACAGAGGGGAAAAGTGGCGAGAAAGAGTCTTGGGAGTTATGTCGCAGAAGTGGTCAAGCCTGAGGCAAACTTACTGGGGGAAAAGCTCCCACTATAGCTGTCCACTCCCATCCACTACATCCCTGTCTGCTTAGGGGCACCTGACATGTTACCGTTTCTGTTGTACGTCAAAGAGTGTGATGGATTCTGCGTCTCGAAGCAGGAGGTTGCCTGTGCCCGCATAAAAGATCTCATCGCAGTTGGGCACTTGTACCTTTTTGGTGATCTCATTCTTCAGATTCTTGATCAGAAGCTGAAATAATTATTACAAGCAGAGTTATCAGAAACGTGCACTCCTAAGATGATGACAACTGACAATATGCCTCAGCAACTGCTCCTTGGTTTCAATAAACCAAGTTAGGGGGCACCCGGGTGGCACAGCTGGTTAAGCGTCTGACTCTCAATCTTGGCTCAGGTCACAATCTCACAGTTTGTGAGTTCAAGCCCCGCATCAGGCTCTACGATGAAGGTATGGATTCTGCTCGAGATTCTGGCTCTCCTTCCCTCTTCCCCTCCCCTACTTGTGCATGCACATGCACTCTGTCTCACAAAACAAACATTATATCCACTCTTTCAAAAAATAATAATAAAATAAACCGAGTTTTGGTATTTTCTGTCCGGGCCAGTCACCATTCTGGGCAGACCACTCCCCCCAACATTTTCTCCAGGGGCCCTGACAGCTGCTGTTTCTTCCCCCAACTGAAATATCCTGCGAAGTCCAACTAACGCCTGAATTCCTCCACGAACCAGAGACAGAACAGCACTCTGGGGCTTAAATTTCTGTCACGTATTTTCTTGAGAGCTTTGTTTCTCTTGTTTAGGATCGCTTACGCTTCAAGTACCAATGAGGGTAGTTAGGATAAAGAAGAATTACTCCTCATCCAGACTACCTCTTTCAAATTTGACATTTTTTGGCTTCTATTTTGTCTAGAGTGACTTTAACTTTGTTCTCAAGCCCAGAACCACAGTGACCATCAACGCAATCAAATCAATTTTAAGGCTCTTTGTCTCCCAAGGGGACTGTGGTATCTGCACGACGATCACAGCTCCCCAGGGGAGAGTAGAAAGAGAACACGCTCTTTCCTCATGCAATACGCCACTGCCACCACACTTCCCAAATCAGTTTCCCCTTTCTGCCCTAACTCACCGAATGCATCCGATCCAGGACAGCAAACCGATTTCGAGCAACCCAAACGGCTGTCAGGCCTGAGGATCGTTTCCCTTCAGGAGCTGAGAACAAAACCAAAGGGCGGGAGCATGTGGTGAGCCACTGGCAGGTGACAGAGTCAGGTGCCACGGAGCTGCCAGTCTTGCTGGCTGCCATGTTGGCTTTGCCAGTTCAGCTGCTTCCTAACTAATTCAGCTGTAACCTGAGGCTATTGTCAGTGACTTTTCCCCACCAGTCCCCTCCAAACTCCAACCTCCACCCTGCCAACCCTCTTTTCTCTAGGCCAAGTGGCTGCATTTCAGCCAACACGGTGCACTGGCAGAGGGACCGCCCATCTTGGGAGACAGCACACTCCATCAAGCTAACGAGTGGGGCCTCGAGTGGGGCCTCGCTGGCCAAGCTGCGGCGCGGCAAGCAGCCTGTCAGTGTCTAGGACCTCCTATCTCAACAAGCTGGAGTGGAGACAGAGCCCCCTCCCCAGGACGCAGCTGCTCCGCTGCTTTTAACATGCAAATGCAGACCTCCGGGTAGAGCAGGGTGGGGCAGAGCGCTCCCAACTAAATCTAGACAGGCAGATGAGCTCGGTGCTGGGCAGTATTTAGCACCAAGCTGTTGCTCCATAAATGTCAATCATTCTTACTACCCTGAAGAAAGTTACAAAACGTTCCTCAGTTCCCAAACACGTCACTGGCTGACTACAATTCTGAATGGGCACTCCACCCTCGGGGAGGCTTCAAGGGTCATGCAGAAGGATGTGCCAGAAACACCCTTTCATATATTAGCCCATCAGCAGCAAAGTGGACAAAACGTGCTGGCCAGCCTTGCTTTGTGCTTCTCCGGCACCTGTGGATGACAGGCAATTCTTACCACGACCAACACCGCCATTTTCCAGGGGCTGGGAAGCCACACTATTCACACGTTTGCTCTTTCTCTTCCTCTCTGCTGCCTATCACCGGGCTGCACCTTTACTCCTTTACTAACTATTATCTCCCTTGGAAAATGGAGAGGATAAAACCCAAGTGGTAATAAAGCAAAACTAAGAGGTAATCGTAAACATGTGGGGAAAAAGAGCAAGGATGGGGGTAGGGAGGACACAATCACAACTTGGTCAGAAATTTGGCTTTAACTGTTTGATTTACATGGGAGGCTGCTTGTGGATACCGAAGACATACAGGTTCCCTGTCTTCTTCCCAAGACCACACTTCCAAGAAGAGTGAGTCGTATTAGCAAACAATAATGACGTGGTGGCGCCCACAGAGGGCCAGAGCTAGTAGAATTATTCCTCATGATCTGGTCACGGAGTCTAAAATATCGTAGAAGTGTGCTAGTAAGGTGAGGACCCAAGAAACCCTCTATAAAGCAACGGGAGGAAGTGGACTAAAAAGAGCTTAAGTGAGACACATCCATTCTCAGAAGGCTGTTGGCAAATCCTAACAGGAAGGACACCAACAAGGGCTGGCGGTGATGGACGAGGTAGACAGGGGTCTCAGCTGGATCCTGGGATCCCTGACGGGGTGTGGGGCTGTTAGCAGCCTCATCTCTTTGACATGCAAAGGAAGCAAATCGGATCTGGATGTGGATGGGAGAGCATAAATCCCCAGTCCCAGGATGAGACATTGCAAGATTGGAACCACATTCTTAAATAAATGAAACTACCAGGGTGAAAGTCATATCAGCTGACAATAAACTAGGATAACATGCTGTGCTGAAAGAGAAAATGGAGAGTTTCTAATAACCAAATTATAAAATATATATATCTAGCTGGAGTAATAAAATGGAGGAGGAACATGAATATTTCACACCATGGTCGCCTCTGATGCAATTGTCAGCGGCACCTGCCAACAGACATGAGTGATGTGACCGTGGCCTGGGGAGGGAATGTGAAAAACTCAAAGAGGCGCGAGAGCGTGACAGAGGAGAGCTGTGCGCACAGCCAGGCAGACCCAGGGGGCACCTACCGTCAGGATTCTGGGAGTCCGCGTCCTTGGGGATGGTGTACAGGTCATAGGTACTATTCTCCAAGTTGCTGGCTCTCTGTAGAGGAAAGAGAGAAATGAGATAGTGACAGGCACCCAAGGTAGCAGTTTATTCTGACTGAGAAAACCATGCCATCACACAACAATCCTTATTCATCTCTTTCTCACCTGTCACCCACAGGGGCAAGTGGACATCTCTACCGCTAAAAATTCTCAGACTCATCACCAAAGAACTCAGAATTCAAGTCACTCTGTACTTTTTGCATCCTCCAAAGATGTAGATGTTATTTGAAAGGAAGCAAAGACTGCTCTTGATTCCACAAATTTAATAAACCAAATCCCCAATATTCTGGTACTCTACCTAAGTATACTCATCAACTTAAAAGTCTGTTCAAGGGGAAAAAAAATCAAAGAAAAGACCGTAAAGACAACTCCCAGGTTAAAAAACATTAAGACTCTTAGATATTGAACAAAGAACAGGATTAGACACTAGAAGTCATATGGGGAAAGACAAGTTTTCATTCTTTTTAATTTGGCAAACGGGGCACTAAAACTAGAATGTTATTTCTTTTTTCCCCCAAATTGTATGGCAAGAAATGCGGCGGCTACTCACTGACCTTGAAGGCAACTTCACTGAAAGCCACCCTCCTTCAGATCAGCTCTACTATTTTTACCCACACGAAGGAATCAAGACAAGCATTCTCTTTGCACAGGATATGGTCCTAAACATTCTCTCAAATTACTCGTAGTGATTTGGGTCATTCATCTCAATGCCCCATTAGATTTAGAAAGTATCAGCCCTATGAGAGATGTAAGTTCACAAACCCTACCTTGCTTCTCGTGACTGGAACTGGCTTGTGTTAGCTCTCTCAAAAGGACCTTTACGTAGCTTCTAAACTACCGCTAGAGGTTTCCTAAGGGCATGAGAAAGAGACCTACGGGAAACGGAAAGATCCTAGGACTGCGGGGGTTACATACCGTACACAACAGGACTGCATTTTCTGCTGGATTGTATGACATATTGAACACTGGAAACTTGGAACCACTAGAGATATACATGGAAAAAAAGGGAAAATGAGGAAGGGGAGTAAGGACGGAAAGAAGAAAGGAATGACTCCCACACCTTCTACTTGTCCAATCTTTACACATACAACTCATCACTTTTCTAGTCAGAAATAAATATTCCATCTACTCTCTTCCTTCTTTTAAGTGGTGGGGACATCCCTATCTCGGCTCTGACACACAGTTTGAAAAAGTCCGATTATTCAACGGAAGGCAGGGTCAGCACTCACTGTAGTGAGCGGGCTGGTTCTTCTTGGGTACAAATTCCTACACATAACTGCAGGAGACACCACAGAGCAACACGATGTGCTCCGTCTCCGGCTAATTTGTCCTGTCCCTTGGAGTGTTCACATAAACCCATCTTTTTATTGTAGTCACGCTGGAGGGTGGTTATGGAAGCCTCGTGCCAGAGCTTGCCACCATGAATGTTTCAGCATGCTGATGCAGCTGGCCCTCCGAAAGGACAGCTCTTTTTGCCAGACATCCCCGAGCTTATCACATCTTCAGAGTTAAGAGCTCTCAGAGACATATATTCTAGTTTAGAGTTGTGTGGGTTTTGCTGGAAAGCAAAGAAGAGTCACAGAAATGCCAAATACAGGCAAAAAAGCCTGTCACTGAGTTGGGCTACTCTCTACCAGGAAACTTTCTCTGGTTCACAAGAAACCCGGCCGGCTGCAGCGGTAATGATGTCCTGCGCACACGCTCGCTAGCGTTCTAATCAGGGAAACTCCCCTTCTCCTCATGGCCTTCTCCTTGCCCATCATGCTCCTGGGGTTTAAACTGAGCAGCGTCCCCAGTGGGGATTCGATCTGCGACAGGAGAGAAGACCCAAAATGTCGCTAAAAGAACAGAGTGGGTATCACATCGTGGTGACAGATAAGAGGGTCTGGAGGGAGGAAACGTGTCTGATTTACCTCCGCAGCTGCATCACTGCCACGTCTTTGGAGCTGTTGAAATCCAACTGACGTAAGAATCGGTCCTTGACATAATGTAGCACGTTGCCGTGAACAGCATAGGCTGGCCGTTCCCGTTCCAGTTTAAATACAATCATGCCACCATCATGGCCTGGGGCGTAGGGGGGAGGGAGGAAAGAATTAGCTGAAGGCAAGAAAGCAAGCTGGAAACAGGAGATACACAAGGATGACGATTGTGTATATGCTAAAAACAAAGGTACCTCAATGCACCCTTTATTTGTCTAAATTCCCACAGCTGTTAGAATCTTACTCAAACCAATTTCTGTGAATCCTTTCCTAATGTTCTACATCACACTGTCACATTTACACACACCCTCCTCTGTGTTCTCCTAACACTTTGTAGGAAGTTCCATTATACTGAAAGTAAACGGGATCACATCAAACGAAAAGTCTTTGGCACAGTGAAGGAAGCCATCACCGACGTGAAAGGGGAGCCTGCTGACTGAGAGAAGATATTTGCAAATCACATATCCAGTAAGGGGTTAACATCCAAAAATATATAAAGAACATAATACAAAAAAAGAAAACCACGCACAAACAACCCAATTAGAAAATGGGCAGAGAACTTGAATAGACATTTCTCTAAAGACATACAGGTGGCCAGCAGGCACATGAAAAGATGCTCAACATCACAACCCCCCAGGGAAATACGAATCAAAACCAAAATGAGACATCAGCTCATACCCATCAGAGTAACCAGTATCAAGAAGACAAGAAATAACAAGTGTTGCTGAGAGTGTGGAGAAAAGAGAACCCTCGTGCACTGCTGGTGGGAACGCAAACTGGTGCAGCCACAGTGGAAAACAGTATGGAGGTTCCTCAAAAATTAAAAATAGAGCTACCATATGACCCAGCAATCCCATTAGTGTATCTATCTGAAGATAGATACGGAAACACCAATTTGAAGAGATATATGCATCCCCATGTTCACTGCAACATTATCTACAGCAGCCACGGCATGGAAGCAACGTTAAGTGTCCCAGTACTGATAAACAGATAAAGATGTGGTGGGTACACACACGTGTGTACACACACACACACACACACACACACACACAATGGCCTATTACTCAGCCATAAAGATGAATGAAATCCTGCCACTTAAAACAACATGGATGGACCTAAAAAAATTATGCTAAGTGAAATAAGTCAGAATGACAAATATAACGTAGAATCTACAAAAAGAATAAATGAACAACAACAACAAAACAGAAACACACTCATAGGTACAGAGAAGAAACTGGTAGTTAACAGAGGCTGGAGGTGGTGGAAAGTGACCAAAACAGGCGAAGGGGACTGAGAGGTACAAATATCCAGCTGTAAAATAAGTCATAGGGATGTGATGTTCGGCTTAAGGAATACATCCGTGACGCTGACGTCACTGTGTGGTGAGAGAAGGTAACTAGACTTAACCACGGGGACCTTGTAACATATAAAACCATCACATTACCACCACGTCGGCCCGAAACTAACAGACTACATATGTCAATTATGCTTCGATTCAAAAACCAAAAAAGCCCCTAGCATCGCACATAACATCCTGCACTGTAACCAAGTCCCCAGCTCCACTCTCCCACGAGCTGAAGACAGACATTCCGGTAATTTCCAAGCATCCCCAGTCCCTGGCCAACAGCAAGAACATTGAGGTTTCTGCTGAACAGGGGTGCTAGTTTAAGAAGCCTTTCTTCTTCTTCTTCTTCTTTTATTTAAACGTTTTACTTCTTCCCTACCAGCATCACGCATCTCCCAGAGAAACCTTCCACCTTGCTTGGCTCTCCACAGGTAACCCAGATCATTCGCTTCCCTTCCCGGCCGCTTCCGATGGCCTTCCGCCTGTTCAGAATAAAATCCTCAGTTCAACCCTGGCCTTGCCTGCAAGGCGGAGCACAGCTGGGCCTACTCTTCCTCCCGACCACCGACCTCCGGGCCCCTATGCAGCACGCACCGCTCGCACAGCCGCCGGCCCATACAGGCACACTCTGCCGCACCTCCCCACGCTCGCTCGGGGCTCCCCAACACGACTTGGTGCCCCTCCTCACACACAGGCTCTGCGACCCCCTCAGCACCCACCTCACACGCATGCTCCGTGCCCCCCGCACACACGCCCCGCACCTCGCACCGCACGGTCCCTGTGCGTCACCTCCTCACTATCCTGCACACCCAATATAAAGCAGCGGTCCCCACACCTGTCCCTCTCTGTGTACCTTTTGCTGCACTTTTCTTCAAGTCAGGGGTGCTGCCTCGGGCGCCACTCTACTAGCAGCAGCCAGACCAGCGCCCGGTGCTCAGGGCCTACCTGCCACCTGAATGACTAGGGCTCAGCCTCCAGCGCCTCAGCCCGAGATCGCTGAGTGTCCACCGTGAGCCTCCTAACTTGTCAAAGAGAATGGGCTTCAGTGCCCCGTGCACGTGGCCGGAGAAGGAACACTACGGGAAGGGCTCTCAGGGAAGGTCAGGAGCTTCAGCTGTGCGGCTCTGAGACTCCTGTTTCTGCTGCTCATTCTCTGTCGCTAACAGTGAATCACGCTCAAGTCTTACAAACTTGGACCTTAAATAAGGAAAAAAGAGAAGAAATGACCCTTACCTGCTGCAAAGAGGTTGAGGTTGGGGTGGGCGGCTAGGACCCAGAAACGATCGTGGTCCCTGCGGAAGGTCTGAACCCCAGTCCTAGGAAAGCAACAGGTAAGCGAAGAAACATACCAATTTCCGAGAAATCTTCAGCCTGTCACACACAAGAGCCCTGCGTGGAAGCCGGCAAAACCTCACTGGTCTATCCTTTCAGGGTTTCAGCTTCCCCTTGCTCGTCGTGATTTCCTGTCACACTACCCTGGCTTCGTATTTCTGACTTCTCTGGCTGCAGAAGGACACGCTTGAATTTGGAGGAGAGGAGAGTGCACGTGGAGTTTGTATTTGACAGGCCGTCTGGAAATGCTGGCTGATCTCTAGGCCCCCTGGAGCTTTCCTAACGTCAGATCTGGCTTCTGTGCCGGCTGAACGTGGTTGAGAGGCACACGGAAGCAGCCTAACCTAACCGGTAGGATGGAGAACATGACGAGGAGGTTGGCCTGGTTGCGGCCACGCACCCCTGTAAGCCCTTACCTCTTGGACATGTCCCAGACTCGGATACTCTTGTCCTCAGAATTGCTAAGAATCAGCTCTTGGCGAGGGTGGAAGACGGCACAAGACACGTTGTTGTAATGACCGCGGCAGGTGTCAACCTCCCATGCCTTTGACTCTATAGGACCAAAAAAAATTAGATGACCTCTCACAAGTCCCTCCTACTACAAGTTTGGGATTTAAAATTGCGGCATCTCGGAGCGCCTGGGTGTCTCAGTTGGTTGAGAGTCCAACTCTTCATTTTGGGTCAGGTCATGATCCCAGGGTCGTGAGATGGAGCGTCGGGCTTCTCGCTGAGCATGGAACCTGCTTAAGATTCTCTTTCTCCCTCTCTCCCTGCCCCCTCCCCTACTTGCACATCTTCTCTAAATTAAGAAATTTTAAATAAAATAAAATTATGGCATCTCTAACCAAATGCTAGGTATACTTCAAAATGTTAAATCAGCAACTCCTCTCTAACATGGCAATTTTCTCCATTTAAGCCTCTGAATCTCTACGTGTTTGTTCTTTCATTCTGACCCTCCTATCAATGACGGCACCTATACTCCAACATTCTCTATCCTCTGACCCTGCTTTACTCGTCACTAGCTGTCATGACAGAATACACATAAATTCCATATGCTCTGGTCACCCTTGTATCTTCAGAGCCTTGAACAATGACTAGTACAAAGCAGGTACTCAATAAATATTTTTGAATGAATGAATTCCTACTCTTAACTGTGTTCCAACTTCCCAAAATCAGAATGCCTTGAAAACAGGGAAATAGAGAATGGGGCAATGTTCATGCTCCTAGGATTAGCATAACCGTCTAAGATAAGAAAACGGGTCACGAGTCCTGGCTACTTCACCTTGCTAGCCAGCAGTCAATTTTTTGGACACAGTGATACCGTCACTGGTTTCCTCACCATTCATGCGCCAGATCTTCACTTGACGGTCATCTGCCCCAGACACAATAAGGGGCATAGTGGGGTGGAAGGCAGCCCAGTTTACTCCACGGTCATGACCCTGTGGAAAACAAGAAGTGGTTCTTCTAAAATGCCTTTATGACTATTACTCAGAGCAAACTAAAGGGCCATGCTGGTGGCTACAAAAGATGTCTCTGATTTTCACTCGTCCTGTGAAAAGACACAAGGGGCGATGCTATCCTAAGATATGAACATGGGAGTTATGTCAACCCATCCAGTATTACACTCACGTTCTCATGGCGACTCCCAAATCTTTCCACTCCCAAATTCAGCTTCATTTGCATTTGGGATATACTGCCTTGTTTTGTTATTTACTTACATATTAGTTCCCCAATGAATTATTAACATCTCAAGAATAAAAACCAACTTTATAACTTACTGAGGAAATGTGGCTGGGAAACTCTCAGCTGAGTCTCAATATCCTTTTATGAAATCTGCAAGGTCAAAACTATTTTCATAATAATGTTAAGACATTATTTGCCTTTTTCACTCTTACTCTCTCATGAGGGTAGAGTTTTCAAGAGGGCTGTGTGATGTGATGATATCACTGTTTTCGCAGCTAACAGAATGTGTGCTTTTATATTTCATGTTTTAAAAAATAAAAATAAATTTTAAAAAAAGAATTGGTTTTGGTTTTGCTTTTTAATCTTGGAGAGACAGACAGAGAATCTTTGCAGGCTCCACACTCAGTGCAGAGCCTGACATGGGGCTTGATCCCATGACCCTAGGATCATGACCTGAGCCTAAATCAAGAGTTGGACTCAACCAACTGCACCACCCAGACACCCCCCCAAATTGGTTTCAATTTCAAATATGGTAAAAACTGAAAGATATAAACCACATGAACAACTCTTTGGGGTTCTCAGTAAGTTTTAAGAGTATAAAGAAAAAGGTTCTCAGACCACAAAGTTTAAGGATCGCTGCTTTTAAGATATCTGACACTTTATTTATATAGTTACACTCTGTACTATGGCAGCGTCATAGATAAGGCAGTTTCAAATTGGCAGTGTTTTTGAGAGACTTCATGCTGTGGTTAAAATCCCTGGGTTTTGGAATCCGACCCAAGTTCAAATCCTAGTTCTTCCATTTACAAGATACATTTGGATTCTGGCAAACTGCTCAATTTCTCTAAATCTCAATTTCTTTCATCTGTAAAATGAGGTTGATAATATCTATTTCACTGGATAGCCGAGAGGATTAAATTAGGTATTTTTAAAAACCTAGTTTCTTTCTCTAATGCTCTATTTTCCCACCGTGCACACAGGTGACTTACACCTGGCTGGTCCTCAGTGAGTAAATCGCCCCTCCCACCAGCCCCACTTTTACAAGAGGCCTGAGAACGGGCTCTGCTGTGGGATGGTGACAGCACCTATGCTAGCCTTCTCCCTCTCTCCCACCGGGTTTAGGAGGTGATGTGACTCCCTTAGGTAGCACACAAGCTTCATTTCTGCCGGCTCACAGACTATTCTATTTCCAGTGCCCCAAAAACCATGCCCAGCACTTAACAGGCACTGCACGAATCTTCGCTGAAGGAATGAGTAAGCGGCCGCTTCCTGTTTCCCGGAGAGGAGCCCATACCAGCCTCGGGCTGCGAAGATAAGTACCTCCAGCACGTGCTTCACCACCGCATCCGTAGTTCCAAACAGATCAACCCCGGTTATTCCTCTGACATCGGACTCCACTGCGCCAGGGGACAAGTTCTTTTTCCTCAGACCTTTGAAGCGACGGGAGTGGGACGAAAGACATAGAATGGTGTGACCAAAGAGAGCACGGTAACAGAGGCACAGGAAGGTACAGTGATAGACTAGCATTAAAGAAAAGGAAGGGAAAAGACATCTAGAGAGATTGAAAGAAGAAGAGACTCCAGAGCTCCTGTGTGTTTCTTTCCAAAGCTGTTCAAAATGTTAAAGTACGTTCACTGTCCGTTGTTTGAACAGGCCCACTACTGGGCTTTCCTCCCAGAGGATGACAACGCAAACCTCTGACACAGCGAACTTCCTCAACAAGCCTCACCTCAGGAACAGCCTACTGGAGAGAATTTCTATAGAGTCTTTTTTGCTCTTGAAATGTGGCCTCAGAGGGTGACCATTCCATTTCCACTTTCAACTTTATGACAACTATAGCAACTGTTCTTCCAGCATCTCAAAAACTTTGGAAAGAAAAGCCATTTGGGGAAGCCACAGCCCTGTGCTTCTCAAACTAGAAGCTGTTAGGCTCGTGATGGAGGGGTTCCAAGGAAGCGGGGCCTATTAAATACCAAATGGCTCTTTGGTAGAAGAGTATAAAAGTACAAACTATGCAAGAAGTGTCCTCATTCTTCTATGGGACTCCTGGGCAGGGAACAAAATGATCAGAACTGTCATGTCTTTGTTTCAAGTTTCTTTTTTAACTTTAGGTAGTTAACACAGAGCATGACTGTCATGCCCCTTTAAGCTCTTACTTAGGAAGGCTGGTTACAGATCTGAATACATGTATTCTGCCATTAAAACTTTTGGAGGCTAGTTTCACTGGGGGGAACTGCCCGTAATTTGAAAACAACAGAGACAAGACACCAGGATAAGAAGGGTCTTCCTTGTGCAGGCTCGACTACACCTGTCTTTAAAAGCTATTCGTGGTACAATCATGACCAAACTTAGGCTGACAATACAACTACCTTGCATTTGAAAGCACTTTGTGATTTTCGGAGCACTCGCTAACATGTTCGGTAATTTGATCCTGATAACAGCCTTTTGAAACAGGCAAGCAGATATAATTATGCCAGTTTATAAGTAAAATAGAACTGGGACTAAAATTCTCATCTTTTGAAGTATTTGTGGAGGAAAGAGGAAATCGGAACTATTGGCACTTGTAAAATTAAAAACAAGTATCCATAATTTGGGGGAAAATAAAACCTGTGTCATTTTAAGCCTATAAGTGTGGCATCTGCAGGAAAATATAAACATTTAAGTTTAATGATTATATGTGTGTTTGTTGTTTTAAAATTACAGTATGTCTCCTCTGTTCCAGCAGCACGTCGACATCGGCACTGGAGACACAAGTGCTTAAAAGGACCCGACAGTGTTAGTTCTTGTCCCGTCCAAGGTGAGCATCTAGTCAAAAGGAGGGAGACGTAGAGCCGAGGCTTTAACAAAAATGCGCTCCCCATGGCTCCCCAAACACATCATCAAAGGGACACCTCCTCCCACTTACTTCGCTGGCCCGTTTAATGGGATCTGTCCACTTCTTCTAATGAGTCTGGTGTATGAAACACTCAAAGGAAGACACGAAGACAGACAGAGGTGAGGAACTTCACCTCCAATAAGCTTCAACAAACACATTAAAAGGAAAGCGTATGACAGAATGCAAGCCTCTGCTGCACTTGCTGTCATGATCCAGGAAAGGGGGAAGAGCAATAAAAACTGACAGATGAATAGTGACAGGCAGTGAAAAGATACTTAGAGAAGAAATGTTTGAGCCTTCGACAAGCCACTCACTACGACTGAACGACAGATGGAAAATTTCTACAGCAGCTACTCAAATCCAGAGGGAAGGGAGTTCACTCTCAGACTGGACCAGTTTGACGCACGCTTCCCAGTGGGGACCAGGGAGGTAGTAAAAAGAGAGGGATGAGGACAGGACTTGGCAGCAAATTAATACTTTTTTAGTTGTCACTGCAAAGATTAAGCCTGAATTACATGGGCTTGACATGCAAAGGTTTAAGCACATTAAGACAATTTAATTGGCAGTTTACTTGGAAGATCGGGGTAAAAAAGTAATCTGCCTTCTACAACTAGATTGTAAATATACTGATTTTAACACATATTTTTGCCAGGCTAACAAAAAAGATTCAGGTTAAGTAAGCCCCGTTGGGGCTCAATTCTCAAGGGGCAGATAACAAGAAGACAGACAGGTTTTCCTTTAAAATTCTGTTCTCTTACTGCTTATGTAACTCAGAGCTATACATTCCGAAAAATTAGAATTTTGAGCAGTCCTTTAAATGTGAGGGTGTTCATTCTCTGACTCAGAACGAACTTTCCCTCTCTCAGAATTACTACCTCTGGTCACTAACAGATCTGAAAGGTAATTCCTCTTCCTGTATTCAGACTTATTTGAACGCAGGCAAAAATAACTTTGCTAAAAAGAGTATGCTGATTTCCAGAAGAGGAAAGAAAAAATGTAAAAGTCTAACTCAGAGCTCCACTTGGTTAGAGACCAAAGCATTTCCTTTCACTCTGGTTAAGGGGTTACTGGAAGTCAAGAGAGTTGTGAGGAGAGAAAAACACTCACAAACAGTAAAGAGAGCAATAACATTAGTACAGCAAGTTAGCACAAAACTCCCAGTATCACTTCTGCTAAATAAGTACAGCAATTGCGACATCATCAAGCACATTCATGCACTGCACACATTCAAGAGCGAGTATAAACCCCCAACTGGGGTCCACACTCTCCCCCTCTCTCCTCTGATTTCAGGCCCTTAATTCTGATGCGAAAATGTTCTCCAGCCTACAAAAGTCAAGAAAAGGATTTCTTGCCTTGGGCATTTCAGGTTACCCGCAGCCCCCAGCAGTCAGGAGACCCCATCCACCTAACTGTCCCAACCGCTTCAGCCAGGCCACAGGACCTGCCGTGCTGGCCTCACGCAGCGTAAACTCCGCTCAGTGTGCGGCAGTAGGAGGTCCTGCTCAGCCCCGTGCTCTAAGGACAGAATTAAGCCCTAATGGCCAAAGCATCAGTTTATGCATATAGCAAATTAACTTCTTTATGACCTATAGTGGCATTAGCTATATACCCTCTGACAAGAACTGGGAAAGCAGTCACTCAAAGTATTTGAGTAGCGCTTAATTCTGTCGCAGAACTCCGGCTGGGAAAGGCTATTCTAAGAATGGCAGCGGATCGGCTGGAATAGCACGAGCCCGATCCAACCCCATCAGGCCCCATATCCCAGACAGAGAGGGTGAGCGGAATGTGCGTGCAGTGAAAAACCATGAAAAGCCACAGCCAGGTTACTGAGAGAGGAAATGAGGTCCCTGGCTCGAGGGGTGAGGAGAGGGCACGGGCTCACAGTGCCTGTGCTGCACTCCTGTCGGCGAGGCTGGTCACATCTGGGTGCACTTCAAAAAGCCTCGTCAGTCTGACGAAAAACTGCAATGGCAAAAGCCCTCGTGGAAGAGGCTACAACTGCCCCATTTCCAGCACAGTCCTGTGACACCATTCCCTTCTGATCCCGCCTCTGGAAATGGCAGCTAATTCTAGAATTCTAGCATGAGAGTCAATACAACGGTTCACCACGACACAGGACTCAGACTACCATCCCTGAGTTAAAGACAATATGTAACATACGATGAATTTCTGTCAAAAACTCTTCTTGTGGTGGGGAAGGGAAGGGAAAGGAAGGGAAAGGAAGGGAAAGGAAGGGAACGGGTGGTGGAGAGAAGGAGTATTTATGTCACCAAAATTAGTTTTTAGTTCTTCAGATCTGTCTCTGCCAAACTAAAATACTAGAAAGTCAAAACAAAACAAAAACTCCAAGATTCTGCTTTCCAACCGACCTCCCCCTCCCCCATCTGCTTCCTCTGCTGCATGAATCTTAACCAAATGCTCTTATAACATTCCACATGCTGCTGCCACAAATCCAAACGTCTAACTTGCTACTCATCAGCGGCTTGTAAGAAGGGCAAGTGCCTTCCTGCTCCAGCCTACCCTGTCACAAGGGGGCCAAGAAAAGTTATCACCTCGGCCATTCAATTCAGAAGGGTGGTTCCTAAAGGTAAACCACCACAAAGGACCAGGCAAGGACCTCTGAGGGGCCTTCCTTTTACAGATGAAACAAATATCTTGCAGTCTCGCCACTGACCTTTCACAGAACCCAATCTCCAAGAATTCCTAAGGCAACAAACGAATAAAAAGAGACAAGTCAGCAAGTGATAAGTAAATTTTACTGAGCAGAGGACCCCAGCATCTAGAGTTCCGTTTCCATATTCTAACCCTTGACAAAGTACTTCCGTCCGTCTGCATGTCTGCCTCACAGGTCCAGTCCTTTCCTGGCATTTCAATTCTCCGCTCTGCAACTTCTCGGCTCTCCTCCATACAGCACTGAACATTTAAATCCATACCCCAAAATCAAGATACATAAACTATGAAAGGAGGAACTATCCCAACCAGTCAACACCTACAAATCTGTTTTAATTTCTGGTTATTTTAACTTCTAGAAGTCTGCCCATTAAAAGGTGTTCTGGACATAAAAAATCCCACCCTCCTCCGTGCTCCCTACACTAGAAGAAATACAATAGAGGGACTTTCATATTTCTAAACAAGGCCGTACATAGGATCCAAGAGTCCTGTTTTCCCGCACTAATCTATTCCCAAAATTCATTTTTGTCAAAGATGTATTTCTTATTTTAGTTTACTGGCAAGCATGATTCTCAATCAAATACTCCCAATGGTACACGGATTTTAACTAAAAACAGTTCTAACTAAAAAGTGAAATTTTCTTCACGTTAAAGGTTTTCCAGAGCAGCCACTTTTCTTAAGGAATACCTCTAACATGAAGAACCATCAAAAGCAGATTTAATACTCTCAGAAGCAAAGATACTACATGATATTACAAAGATATTACATAAGGAGAGAATATTCTACATTTTCCTGTTCTGCCAACTACCCTCATTATTTCAAGCAATTGCAGTTTTGCGCCAGACATGATCAGGCTGTCCCCTGAACTTGGGCAGCTCACCAGAAATATCCCAAACACGCACAGTCTGGTCCAGGCTGGCCGACACAACCAGGTCTTCTGAGGGGTGAAACTGAGCACACATTACATAATGGTTGTGCCCTGTTAACACACTGCAAGAAGAAAAAAGAAAGATAATACCAAATTAGAGGCAGGACTCAACAGATTCCTACACATTAAATACCATTCTCTTTACTTAACAGTAACAGACCCAAGTACTCTTTTTGGAGGCAACGGCAAGTCATCCTAATAACTCTGAACTAGTGACAATAAGCAGGGTCGGCTGTTTTAACAAGTGTCCCCTTCTTCCCTCCAATGCTTCAGTAGTTAAACATTACTAATTTCAGGAGAAGGGAGATAACACAGCCCTCCTCGCATATTGAAAACGTTCATACGTCAAAATAAGCGGAGTCTTAGTAATTTATACTAGAAACTATCAGATTGGGGGGGCATAACCCTCTTAAAGGGCATTTTACATAGGCCTTAAATCTTCACAGAAAGCCCACAACCCAAACACAAAGCAGGATGGAGGTCTAGACCTTGACTCATGTTTCAAGGGAACAGAACTGAAAACCATCTAAAAGATTTGTTCTAAAAGCCTAGTGATATGACTCCCCCTTCCCTGGCAAGAAATGATGAGAAAATCCAGAGCCATGCATTACTAAAAAGACTGCCTCATTTTGTATGTAAAAGCACCTTACAAATCCGATCAGTAATTAATCAGTGGGCAGAGCCCACTAGGGAAAGGAGACAATGGTTCTAAAGAGAAGGTCATTATGAAAACACGAAGCCAGAACAAAGCCTCTCTCTAAGCCCCGTCTCCTGCTTTACCAGACACAGGTTCTAGACTGCCAGTTCCACACTCGGATGGTCTGATCATCTGAGGCGCTCAGAATCCAAGGATATTCCTGAAAGATAATCCAGACAAAGGGTTTCAACATTAAACAAACATGTTCTTTCAGGCTCTCCGATCACTTCTCTCTTCGGAGGAAACACTCCATGGCCTGGGGTCTCAGTTGTCCCAGCAAAGGGACCACAGCCTCCAATTTGTCAGCCTTGCTGCCTCCTCCCCACCATTCTACCAGCTTTTCCTTCGTTGGCGCTTGCACCTGGAGATTTCAAAATGGAAGCCAGACAAAGGCATAAAGGATCCTGAGAGGCAAATAACACATACTGGACTTACTTTCCTGTATATACGTGCGTGTACGTGTATTTCTACTTATACATGGCTAGTCCTAATTTAAGATCCTATGAAATGATCTTCTCCCTTTAACTCCAGGATTAGAACACGGATTTATGGTCTGACTTCTCCTTTTCAGACCATCCGGTCTCAAAAAGGTCCTATCTTAGGAACCAAAACAGAAAATAACATGTAAAAACAACAGCTTTTTTAGAGTCTGTAAGCTTACTGAGAAAAGGAAGCATTTCTCTTATTCATGGTTCTATCTCCAGCGCTTAACACAGAACCTAGCAACTATAAGGCACACATATGCTTACTGAGCCAAGAAAATAAAGTTTCCCTAACTTTCCAGCCAGATGGCGACTTGTCCCAGGCAAGTCTTCAGCAGGTCCCTCATGCTAATGACAGTCCCTAGTTCACAGATCATCTTATTGAGTGGTTACCATTCTCAAATGTTTTTAACGAATCACATACATTTTTATTAATTACTTAACATCACTGAACCCCAGTTCCTTCCATTCATAAAATGGGTTATTATTCAGTTTTGAGTGGAATGATTCTCTGAAAGGGGCCATCCTATACACGGAAGGATGTTAGCAGCACAGCTGGATTCTCCGCACTAGATGCCAGCAGCCTCCATTTCCAAGCCGTAACAACAAAAATGTGTTTGGACGCTGCCACATCCAGACACTGCCACGTCTCTGGGGGACAAAATCCCCCTCGGCTGAGAACCATGGAAAAGGTAACAGAAGACCATTCTGGCAATTCTGCATGCATTCAATTCAGGTTGGCCACCTCCTCCTCCAACCATTCTAAACTTGTAAGCATAACCCCACAGGGTCTTACACAGCACATGATTTCTTCGAAGTCCCAGTAGTGCTGGAGGAAAATTTAGGATGAAAGGATTTGGAGAACGACCTTAATAAAATGTATTTCCTCTAGTTTGTTTTGTGCATTAAGAGCCATGTATCAAACAGAGAGCACAGTTGGCTTCAATTCTCCTGAAGTGAAGTCTGTCCCCCAGGATTAAGTGCCAGCAGGACGGCCACACCAGCACCCAGCCATGAGCTCATAGCAAGCTGTGCACCGTTTCTGAGAATTTTTCTCCCCATCACTGTAAGTGTACTCTTTAACTCCCATCCCTTGTTTCACCCATTCCCCTCACCAGCTCCCCTTCTGGTAACCATCAGTTTGTTCTCTATAGTTAAGAGTCTGTTTCTTGGTCTCTTTTTTTTTCCCCTTTGTTTTGTTTCTTAAATTCCACACGAGTGAGATCATATGGTATTTGTCTTTCTCAGACTTATTTTGCTTAGTAGTATACTCTCTAGCTCCATCCAGGTCATTGCAAATGGCAAAATTTCATTCTTTTTATGGCTAAATAACATTCCCTTGTGTGTACGTGTATATATGTATATGTGGGTGTATATATATACAGATATATAAACACATACATACACACCCCCCCCACACTTTATCCATTCATCTATCGATGGACACTTAGGTTGCTTCCATTAATTTGGCTATTGTAAATACTGCTGCAATACACTTAGGAGGGCACGTATCCCCTTCAATTCATTTTTGTATTTTAGGGGCATATATCCACTAGCGCGATTACTGGATCATAGGGTAGTTCTGTTTTTAACTTTGTGAGGAGCCTCCATATGGTTTCCACAGTGGCTGCACCAGTGTGCATTCCCACCAACAGTGTACAAAGGGTCTCTTTTCTCCACACCCTTGCCAATACTTGTTTCTTTTGTTGATTTCAGTCATTCTGACAGGTGTGAGGTGATATCTCACTGTAGTTTTGATTTGCATTTTCCTGATGATGAGTGATGTTGAGCATCTTTTCAGGCATCTGTTGGCCATCTGGATATCTTCTTTAGAGAAATGTCTGTTCATATCTTCTGCCCATTTTTTAATTGGATTACTTGGTTTTTCTGGTGTTTTTTAAACTCTCTGTATCCTGAATACTAACTCTTTTATCGGATGTCATTTGAAATCTCCCATTCCACAGGTTGCCTTTTAATTTTGTTGATTAGTTCCATTGCTGTGCAGAAGCTTTTCATCTTGATGGTAGTCCCAACAGTTTACCTTTCCTTTTACTTCCCTCACCTCAGGAGACATACTTTGAAAAATGTTGCTACAGCCAATGCCAAAGAAATTGCCTGGGCCGTCTTCAAGGATTTTTTATGGTTTCAGGTCTCACATTCAGGTCTTCCATCCATTTTGAGTTTAGTTTTGTGTGTGGTGAAAGAAAGTGGTCCAGTGTCATTCTTCTGCATGTTGCTGTCCCGTTCTCCAGGCACCATTTGTTGAAGAGACTGCCTTTTTCCTGCTGTATATTCATTTCTCGTCAAAGATCAACTGACCTTATAATTGTGGGTTTATTTCTGGACTCTGTTCCACTGATCTGTGTGCCCGTTTTTATGCCAGTACCATGATGTTTTAATTACTACAGCTTTGTAATATAACTTGAAGTCTGAAATTGCGATAACTCCAGCTTTGCTTTTCTTTTTCAAGATTGCTTTGGCCATTTGAGTCTTTTGTGGTTCTAGACAAATTTTAGGATTGTTTGTTCTAGTTCTGTGAAAAATGCTGGTGGTATTTTGATAGGCATTGCATTAAATCTGTAGACTGCTTTGGGTAGTATGGTCCTGTTAACAATATTTGTTCTTCCAACCCATGGGCATGAAATTTCTTTCCATTTCTTTGTGTCATCTTCAATTTCTTTCATCAATGTTTTATAGTTTTCAGAGTACAGGTCTTTGACCTCTTTGGTTAATCATTCTCAAATGTGTTAGCTCTAATTTTTATAATCATTCTACCTTAAATTTTTTTGAATTTTATAAAAAGATATAAAGTATACTTAGCCAGGAAACTCTCATTTATTTTATTATATTCTAACTTAATTCAAGAGACTTAGTTTATTGAGTTACAAAAAAAAAAAAAAAAAAAAACAGTACAAATTAAATCTAATAGCATAAGATTATAGAAAGATCCAGCCAGGCTGGGACTGGATTAAGAGGCTGGGAGTCTCTAATTTATATGTAACTCAGTATCTGTCTTCTAGAATACCTGATAGATCAAAGGAGGAATAGGGGTGCCTGGGTGGCTCAGTCTTGGTCAAGTGTCCAACTTCAGCTCAGGTCATGATCTCACGGTTCAGGAGTTCGAGCCCTGCGTCAAGCTCCGTGCTACTGATAGTTCTGAGCCTAGAGCCTGCTTTGGATTCTGTGTCTCCCTCTCTCTACCCCTTCCCCTGCTCAAGCTCTGTCTCTCCCTCTCTCAAAAATAAACGGTAAAAAAAAAAAAAGTATACAGCCTGGCTAAAGGAACAGACTCTACTGTACCCTAAAATTCTAAGATAGAAGTACTTAACTGTTAACGCTTCAAAACATTAGCTCATCAAAAGGGCATCTAATCTTGACCTCCCTCCAGACACACCTACTTAATAACACCCCATATGGGATGAGTCTGCAAATTTTTGTTCACTAGCTCAGCAAACCTGAAATCAAATTTCTACTTTTCCCTACAGAGAATCAATGCCTTCCTTACAGACCCAACTAAACCCAATTAAATTAAATTCAATATAACCCTGAATGTTTCCTTTCGAAGAGGAAAACAAAGCAGAAAGGTCAACCCCACATGGATTCTAGAAGAGCCACTCCAAGAACTCCACTAATTCTGCTATCACGGGTTCTTGAGAAGCAAGTAGAAGGTCCCGACAGGGCAACTGAAGAATGCTCTACAACTAGAGGGACCACGGCCACTTACGTGATGAAAAAACGTGGTGCGGATGTAGTCTAGATGCCCAAGCAACGTGAAGAGACAGCGCCGAAGCTTGTAATTCCACACCTGCAAAGAGAAATCCAACTAAGCAATTGGACATAAAGTTCAGGTTCCTCAAGAAATAAGTTAGCCTTATATTTTTGCATTTTCTAAATAGGTAGGAACCTTGATAGGAAGTCTCATTTAAGACTTAAGGTTGGAGGGAAAAAAAGTCAAAAGATGAAAACACAGGTCAGCTAAACACATGGAGAAGGGAAAAGGCAAGGCGAGGGGAAATTATGGAAAGGCTGTTCCTTTCTCTGGGGAGAAACCAACTATTTAATAACATGAGACAAGAGGTTTGTCCAGGGTTTAACTTGACACTCTTCTTACTACTGCATAATTGTGTTCTTAGCTTGAATACTGACCTCCTAGTGTGCTACCTATTATCTTAGCTCAGAATTAAAAAAGCAGGACAGATACCATGACTCCAAAGGAAACATTAACGTAACATACGGCATCACCTCCGCCTAGACTGCTAACTTGGTGGCAAATGATACCCATACTTTCATGGTCTGTACTTGTCTATCACGCAGACTTTAACTCGTCACTATGGAAAATACTACATTGCTCAGTTAGGGTGAACTAAGCAGAAAAACACAATGACTCAGATATAAAGTTGAGCCAACTACCAAAGTGCCAGGTATCAAGGAACGTAACTGAGAACGACACTAAACCAGGACCAGAAATGTGAGCACAGACTTCCATCCAGAAAACCTCCTAAAAAGTTCAAAAATAAGAGGTCAGTGCCTTTTTTTTTTTTTTTAATGTTTATTACTGAGAGACAGAGACAGAGACAGAGCATGAGCATGGGAGGGGCAGAGAGAGAGGGGGAGACACAGAATTTGAAGCAGACTCCAGGCTCTGAGCTGTTAGCACAGAGCCTGACGCAGGGCTCGAACCCACAAGCTGCGAGATCATGACCCGAGCCGAAATTGGATGTTTAACCGACTGAGCCACCCAGGCGCCCCGGTCAGTTGCCTTTTTTAAAAAACATTTTTTTATCACTTAATATTTTTTTATAATCTACCCCCAAGCCACCTAGTTAATATTCTTTACTTAAAAATTTTTTAAGTTTCTTTTGTAAGTTACAAAAGGTAATACCATTTTCTGCAACAAATTCAGATGACCTGAAACTATGATTGTCCAAACATGAATGCAAGCTCCCTAAAGGTAGGGTCCTTGTCCGTCATGCTCAGCACTATCCCCTAGCACCTAACACAGAGGCTAACACTAGTAGGTGCTCGACAGGTAGGTGTAGAAGTGAGAAAAGGTAACCACCACGAAAGGTGAAAGTACTGGAATGCGTTTCCCATTATCTGTTGAATTATCTACAAATAAAATACACATACACAGTAGAGTTTAGATCGCACCATAAATGCCATTTTGTAAGTAACTTTTTCCCCTTTTACAGAGTTCAGTGCTTTAAATTTCAACACTTCCAGGGGCGCCTGGGTGCCTCAGTCAGTTGGGCGTCCAACTTCGGCTCAGGTCATGGTCTCACAGTTCATGAGTTCAAGCCCCACATCGGGCTGCCTGTCATCAGCACGGAGCTCCCTTCAGATCCTCTGTCTCCCTCTCTCTCTGCACCTCCCCACTTGTGTGCACGCGCACGCACCCTCTCCCTCTCTCTCAAAAATAAACATTTTTAAAAATCTTAAGTAAAATAAAATAAAAATAAAAATAAAATAAAATAACTCCCACACTTCCAGGGGTGCCTGGGTGGCTCAGTCAGTTAAGCAACTGACTCTTGATTTTGGCTCAGGTCATGATCTCGTGGTTTCAGGAGTTCGAGCCCCACCTTGGGTTCTCCACTAACTGTGTGGAGCCTGATTTTCTCTCTCTCCCTTTCTGCCCCTCCTCTGGCATACTCGTGCACACTCTCTTTCTCTCAAAATAGTAAACTTTTTAAAAAAATAAATAAAAACATAAACTTCCACACTTCCAACTTCATACTCTCCTGACTCCTTCACAGACCTCTACCAAACTCCAAACTGTGAATCCATAAACACCTGTAGGGTTTTTAGAAGCCGGCCATTTATGGCTTCCTGTGATAACACTGTACACCCACCAGCTACCTAATGCCCTCATTTTAATAGCTTTCTTGAAATATAATTCAAATCCCATGTAACTTACCACTAAAAGTACAGAATTCAATGGTTTTTAGTACATTCGGAAATGTGCGACCATCACTACTACCAATTTTAGAACATTTCATCACCCCCCAAAAATCCTCTACCCATTAGCTGTCACTCCCCCAATGTGCTTCCAATCTCAGACAACCACTAATCTACTTTCTGTCTCTACTGACTTGCCAATCTGGACATTTCGTATAAATGAAAGATAATCCTTTTTTTAAAAAATATTAATGATTTGGGGAAATAATATTTTATCATAAATGTCACTCAGTCTTTCCTTTCTTAAACAGATGACAAAAACCCAAGTTAACCATTCTTGATAGTCAGTGGCCATCAGTATAAATGACAAATACTTTACTAAAATTATTACAATGAAGTGAAGCCCTAGAAGCTTCCGAGGTCTATCAGGTGGTCTGAGCTTCCACTAGGTGCCCTCAGGATGTGGTGCCTAAACCCCCCCCCCCAAAAAAAAACCAACAAAAAAACCCAGAAAGGACTGTCTTTCCTATAATTCTAATGCCTCTTTTCTCTGCAGGCAGCCATCACTTGTCATGCATAAGGTCTGCTGTAGAACCTAAGCTAGCTTCTGAAAGAGACTTGCTCCAGTTCCTGGTTTGACGGGATACATACATGCTTAATGAAAACAACACGTGGAAGTAAAGAGAGAAAATTATTTATTTATTCTTTTTACAGGTTCAAAGCCTCTCACTCCAGTTTTGTCTTTATCAGTCAAGCTTCTTCAAAGAATTGTCTATATGGTTTCCTTCCTTCATAGTAAGGCGCTAGGGTCACTAATGTCTTCCTAATGAAGCAATCCAAAGGTCACTTGGTCCTTACCTTATTCTGACCACTTTCTCCTTCCCCAAATTCTCTCCTTCCTTGGCATCCAATAGGCTTCTGCTTCTTCCCTCAGGTTCATCTCCAACATCTAAAATCATTCTTCCCTGTACGAACTCTACTTCCTCTATCTCGTAAATGACAGCTTGTCTTCTCATTCAACATAATCCCGGAGGAATACCCTCTACTCCCGTTTTGGCTCCCCTCTTCATGGTGACAACTCCCAAATATGTCCCCAGTGCAGACACATCTCCACAGACTGTCCCTTAGGGTACCTCAAACTCGTCAGTGTCGAGATGGTATCCGTTAGGCATCTGCTATGGACTGAATGCGTCCTCCCCCAAATTCATACATTGAAATCCTAACGCCCAATACCAAGCATTAGGAGGCAGGGCCTCTGAAAGGTGCTTAGGTCAGAAAGGGTGGAGCCCTTCTGAAGGGGCGGGGCCAATGACCTCCTAAAAAAGACTCCGCAGAGATCCCTCACCCCTTCCACCACGTGAAGACACAGAGAGAGGTCAGCTGCCTGCACCCCAGAAAAAGGTCCTCACCAGAAGCTGACTCTGCCGGCACCCTGATTTTGGACTTCCAGCCTCCGAAACCGTGAGAAGTTTCTGTGGTTAATAAGCCACCCAGGCTGTGGTGTTTTGTTACAGTGGCCCTGACACGCTAAGATCCCACTCTCCCCCAGCACTCCGGAAAACCGCACCTCTTCCTGTCTTTCCTTTCCGAGTGGATGGCACCCCTGACACCCAGTGACCAAGCGAGAAGCCTGGGATAACCAAAGTCACCTTATTAGTACCCCTTACCACCCCTCCAGCAGATACCCTGGCCCCCTTCCTCACGCTTTCACAGCCATCTCTTTTGCTCCGTCTGAACGCTACCCCTTGAGCTTATACAACAGTCTCCTAACTGGCGCCTCGGCCTCCAGGCTTCCCTCTCATCCAGTCCTTTCTCTACACTACTGCCCCGGTAAGTTTAAAACAAACAAAACAACAACAGAAATGTGAATCTGACGTCACTCCTCCATTTAAAACTCTTCGATTGCTCCTGGTTACATGTGTGAGGACATCCAGACTTCTGAGCACGGCAGAGAGGTACTGCATGATCCGGCCCCTCCCGTCTTCTGGCTCTTCTCTCACCTTCCCTCCGGAGTTTATTCACACAAAACTAATTACAGCTCCTCGAACGTCTCCACCCGTGTCATACGTTTTGTCTTTGTACCTGGACTGGCCTCTCCTACTTCACTTGGGTACCTCTCTGTTCTGTCACTCCCCAAACCGCACGTGCCATTGTTTCGGGTACGTGTATCCCCTCCGTCAGAATAAAAGCTCCTTGAGAACAGAGATCATTTCTTGCTTTTTCAATTCCCCCAAAATAAAAGTGTCTGGTACACAGTAAGTATTCAATAAATGTTTCCTGGTCATATCAAAAGCCTGAGCTCTGTAGGAATGAGATGTCCTGTTTTCAGTCCCTTCCACAAGTGCCACGCCCCACATCCTGTCCTTTACTCCCAGTCATGACAGACCCTCTGTACCTTGATCTTATAGTCATCTCCTCCAGAGACAAACAGTGGCTGCTGCTTATGGAAGTCAATGCCTCGTACTGGACCTGGGGAAGAGAGCAGGCGATGCACGTTAGACAGCTGGACCTGCCTGTCTCTAAAGTGATTCTTACTCAGGATTTTTCAGTTTCCCCTTCCACAGTCCTTGATCCTAAAGAAAGCGTAACCACTCCAGAGGACAACAAGCACTTATATCTCTTCCGTTCCCTCCTAGACATTGTTACCTTACCATCATGTTCATCAAACTTGTCAATAAGGGTACACATCCGATAGTCCCATAACTGGATGACCCCATTGTGTAAACTGGTCAGGATCCAGGGTCTTTTGGGGTGAAAACTGAGCCCTAGGGGGAGAAAAAGAAAAAAGAAAAAAACAAGGAATGATCCAATTAGCTAAGTGTGCCCCACAATGCCACCCCGTCAATTCAGGTAAGAAAAACAAATACCTTGGTTAATCCTAGGCTCATATGCTCCCTCACTGAATGTCAGACACTACAAATTGTATGCCGTTAGGTGCTGGACTTTTGTTATAGTCCTTTAAATATTGTCGCGCTTTTCTTTAGGATGCCGTGAGGTTACCTGTTTTGAAGTTGGCTTTTAGTTTTGTTGGTGGGGGTCAACAGCCTTTAGTCTAGATCTAATTTGGCACCCCTATGAAGGTGACACCACCTGAGGTCTGTAGGTGATGCCCTGCAGTATTACGAGGCCTTTCCAGTCCCGCCTGTAGAAACAGAAAACTATTCCCAGCTCTAAGTGAGCTCCGGGGATTATTCGGCCTTCTCTCCAGGGGCTCTATCCCAGGCTTCCGGTCATTTCCGCACATGGATATGCAGATTAGAAATCAGACAAAGGCTTGACAGGATCCCCTGCAGAACTCTTGTGTTTTCTGTGCAGCTCCCTCTCTGGTATTTTATCCAGCAAATTCTAGCTGTGGTGGCTGCCCTGAACTCTATAAACTCTGTCTCCACGGTGAGACCACAGGGCTCTTCCCCCTTCCTATCCTGCAATCTGGAAACTCTCCACGCAGTAAGCTAAAAAAAACACTCACAAGACTCACCTTGTTTATTTCCCTTCTCTCAAATATCACTCTCCTGCACTGCCTGTCATCCAGTGTCTGAAAACTTTTGTTTCACACATTTTGTTCAGTTGTGCAGCTGCTTTAAGGTGAGAAGGTAAATCTGTTCTCTGTTATTCCTTCATGACTGGAAATGGAAGTCCACAGAAGGAACAACTGCTAACAGTTTGGAGTGTATCCTTTCAGATTTCTAATGCAGACCGTATCATTTTATGAAAATGGAAATACGTTATGCAAACTTCTTAGCTATACATCATGGATCTTAGTAAGTACACACAAACCTAACCTCATTCTTTTTAACAGCAAAATACAAATGTACCACATTTTAAAGTTATTCTAGTGATGAGCATTTAAGTTTTTTCCCCTAACTTTCATCATTCAGAAAATATGGCCTAAAGGAAATACATCTACACATAATCTAGCTTATTTGCATTATTACTGCTTTAGGCTAAAGACCTGGAAGTAGGATTACCAGGAATAGAGTATGTGCATTTAACATTTTTATACCTTATTGCAAAAAGACCATCGATACACAGTCTTCTCACATTTCTGAAGAAAATAATTTTGTATCCACTGGCCAACACAGATGTTATTGGTTATTGGTTATTTGTTGTTTTGTTTGTTTTACTAATCTAGTATCAAAAAAAGATTAAGTTTTTTAAAACATTTCTTTCATTGTTAGTGGAGAATATTTCCATTTATTTACCGAACATTCACAGTTTTTAATCTAAATTGTCTATTTTTTCCCATGAGGTTGTTCATTTCTTTCCCCTCTGTGACATACACTAATACTCATTAAGGGACACTAACTCTCAAATATTCTGACATCTTTTTTCCTCACTTTCCTTTTCTATTGCCCAAAGAGAAATCAGGAGAAGAGAAAATTCAAGGATGAGGAAGACCCTTTCAGCCATCCACAAATTCTTGATGGCATGCTTCAGGATCAAGACTCCCACTAGACTTAGAAACTGCTCAGAATCGGGGCACTTGGGTGGCTGAGCTGGGTAGGCTTCTGACTCTTGGCTTCAGCTCAGGTCATAATCTCACAGTTCGTGGGATCAAGCCCTGCATCGGGCCCCACACCGACAGCCTGCTTGGGATTCTCTCTCTCCCTCTCTCGGCCCCTCCCCCAGTTGTGCACGTGCTCATTGGCTCGCTATCTCAAAATAATACATAAAACTTTAAAAAAGGGGGGTGGGGGGAGTTGAATGGGTGGCTCAGTCGGTTGAGAGCCGGACTACAGCTCAGGTCACGATCTCACAGTTTGTGGGTTGCAGCCCCGCATCGGGCTTTGAGCGGGCAGCAGGGAGCCTGGTTGGGATTCTCTGTCTCCCTTTCTCTCCGTCCCTCCCCTGCTTACACATGTGCTCTCTCTGTCTCTCTCAAAAATAAAAAAAAAAAAGAAAGAAAGAAAAGAAACTGCTCAGAATCCATTCTTACATTAATAATGGCCCCCAGTTTTTTAGCTACCGAGTCTACAACAGGCACTGTAATAAACCTCGTCATGTACTATCTCCTTCTTATTCTCTCTATACGAGAATGTTAACTGTTCACATTTTACAGATGAGGAAACAGGTTTAGAAACCTTAACTAAGTTGTCCAAGATCATACAGCTCGTTAAGGAATGCTTCAGGATTCCAAAGTAAGCCCAGGTGATCCCAAACGCCAAGTTCCCAAACACCTTGCCCTGCTGCGTCTTACTAAATATTCAAGCCATATATATAAACACATATATATGAATATGTATGTGTGTGTATATATGTACATACATGTTTATACACATATAAAACCTCAAGAGACCTTACTTCTCTGCCTCTCCCATTCTAACACTCCAAGAGACTCCTGCTGTTGCAGTCATTTGCCCTCCACCCGCCATCCACTGATAGCCAAGCTTTGGAGATGCCCCATTTAGGGAATAAGAATGAAAATACCCTGTTACATTTGAACTTCATAGAAACAGGGAACGATACTGAAAATTATTTCGTTATCTGAAGTTCTTTTTTTTTTAAGCTCTTTAAAAAAATTTTTAATGTTTTTATTTATTATTGATACAGAAAGAAACAGAGCATGAGGGGGGTAGGGGCAGAGAGAGAGAGGGAGACACAGAATCGGAAGCAGGCTCCAGGCTCTGAGCTGTCAGCACAGAGCCCGACGCGGGGCTCGAACCCACAAACTGTGAGATCATGACCTGAGCCGAAGTCGGACGCTCAACCGACTGAGCCCCCCAGGCGCCCCTGTTTATCTGAAGTTCAAATTTAACCGGGCGTCCTGCATTTTATCTGACCACCTCATCAGGCTCAGCCTTCCCTGGGGTTCAGGCCTCAATGTCCCGTCTCCAGCTAGGAAATAAGGCCCGATGGAGGCGCTGGATGTTGATACAGCGCAGCCGAAGCCTCCCTAAGAGAGGCAGCCAGTGCTCATTTCCGAAAACGTTAGGCTTCGATGCGAACGGCACAGGTCGAGACTCGATCCCCAGGGCCGCTCCCTACAACACGGTCCTCAAAACGCCGACGGGGACTCGAAGACTCAAAGCACCGGCCCCAGGAGTAGACGGGAGGGAAGGAAGGGAGCGGGGCGGGGGGCCGCCGCAGGTCAACCACACCCCGACGGCGTCCCGGGGAAGAGAGGGCGGCAGAACCGCCGCCAGGCCGACCCGCCCTCCCTGCCGCCCGTGCGGGGGGCCCGCGTCGCCCCCCGAGACAGCGCCGCCCCGACAGCCGGCCCTCGAGCTCCCCCTCGTCTTCCCCACTACCTTTGACCCGCGCGCTCTTGGTCTCGAACTTGGTTAGCATCCTTGAGGCCCGCGGTGCCGAGGCGAGGACCCGAGCCCCGCCACCCCCTGCCGCCCTTCGGCTCCCTCCACGTCAGCGCCGCGCAGCCGCGGCTCCCGGAAGCTCCGCTGGCACGAACTTCCGGTCCCCGGAGCTCGGGACCACAGAGACGGCACCAGCGTTGGCCTAGAGAAGCCCCTGCCGGACGGGAGGGGAGGGGAGGCTTCCGCTCAGGCCAGAGGCAAGATGGCCACGGCTGGGGGCGGCTCAGTGGCTGACCCGGGGCGTCGGAGTCTTCGCTTTCTGTCCTTCTGCGTCCTGCTGGCAGGTGAGGCCCCCCCCGCGCGATTGCTCCGGGGTGTTAGGAGAGCCGCCCGGATCCGCCAGGCCGCGAGCGCCGCCGTCCCCCTTCTGGCCCCTCTGCCCCTCTGTCCCCCCACTCTGTAAATCCTCTTTCTCTTTCGTTACCACGACAGAAGTCTCCCCCGACCCCCCCGCTTCTTTGCCTGGACTTGACTTGAGGGTCCTTTCTAACCCGCGGCACGCCGTGTCGCACCATTTCCTCCTCCGGGCCTCTTCCCGGACTTCCAGCCTGACTGTGCACCTGCCTCGTTTTCCCCGCGGCCGGAGCCGCCCCACCCTCTGTCGGAAAGGACAGGTGTCAGTTCAGCGTCTTCCCGGTGCGTTTAGCCTGGGACAAAAGCGGCCTCGTTCTGTGGGTGCAGCGCGGCGCTTCACTAAGTAGATTCATCATTCCCTCCTCTGTTGATTCCACCAGCAACCTGCGTCCCTGTGTTTTGCCTCAGTTTTTCTCATCAGGGAGGTGTGACAAAGGTAGGGTGTGGGTTCAGGCCGTGGAATAGTGATTCAAGGAGCTTCAGGCATTTACAGTGTGCAGGAATGTTCGCTTACACGCATGTATGCCCTGGCATAGGTCTTTCTGGTTGGTCAAGCCCTAAAATGCAAACGTGCCTGTCTATAACTCTGACCATACCTTCCCCCAAATTCTTATTATCTTTAAAGATTCCCCAGAGGAGAAACTCTAGTCGCCCCACACTGTCGCCACGCACAAGCGACCTGTGGATGTTAGATTAATTGACAGATCCGTGGCATAAGGTTTCTCCCAGTTCCGTTCAGATTCCTGGAAAAATGTCTCGAAGACTTTTTATTGTAATGTATATTGTTAGATTGGCACCCTCTCATTAATGAGGTCGATACAGACACCCGAGGTAGAAAGCAGAAGCGTGCTCACTCATGCAGCCAGAAGCTGGGACATCTGGGGTTCCATGCTTTTCCTTTGGGAAATGAAGCTTTCTGTCTTTGAGCTTCAGTATCAGCTGCTCTGATTGGAATTTGTAATAACTTTCTGTAGCACCTAGTTGGACGCATTCATCTGATCCAGTAATGTGTCCCAAGAAGTGAGAAAATGGACATTAGTCCCACTTGAGAAAGGACGACATACCCAAGCCATCCAGCAAGCTGATGACTTGGTAGTGCCAACGCCTCTCGGCCTCTTCTAACGCTTTTTATCTTCCGAGCAGGTTTGTGCAGGGGAAACTCAGTGGAGAGGAAGATCTACATCTCCTTGAATAAAACAGCTCCTTGTGTCCGTCTGCTCAATGCCACTCATCAGATTGGCTGCCAGTGTGAGTTGAGGTTGAGATTTGTGTTTGTGGCCAGTGATATTTCAATCTGTGCCCTGGATCTCAAGATCCAAGTCCTGGGGGCGCCTGGGTGGCTCAGTTGGTTAAGCATCCGACTTCGGCTCAGGTCATGGTCTCACAGTTCGTGGGTTCGAGCCCCGTGTCGGGCTCTGTGCTGACAGCTAGCTCGGAGCCTGGAGCCTGTCTTCAGATTATGCATCTCCCTCTCTCTCTGACCCTCCCTTGTTCATGCTGTTTCTCTCTCTCTCTCTCTCTCTCTCTCTCTCAAAAATAAATAAAAACATTAAAAAAATTTTGAAAAAAAGATCCAAGTCCTGCTTGGGAGTCTCAGCACACAAATGAGGGCCTGTGGGTAGGAGGGGTCAGAGAGCCATTTGTCAAACGAGACAAAATAATTACGAGGAGCTAATGCTTAGTAAGTGCTGCACACTTGAGCCTCGTGTCTGTGCGTCTCACTGAAGCATCACAACAGCCCCATGAAGTAGATTCTTACTTACAGATGACAAAATGGAGACTGAGAGAAGTTGAGTCACTTCCCCAAGATCATCAGGCTCTTAAGTGATGAAGGTGGGAATTGAGCCCCACGGTCCAGGTTCTAAGTCAGAACACTCAGCCATCCACTCGTTAAAATAGAAAACTGTACTGTTTTCTCAGGAGAAAGGAGCCTCATGGTCTATGAGTCCCATTGTCACCTGAACCATCTTTTTGGAACCAAAATGGACTTCTTTAAGACAGTGGAGGGGTGCCTGGGTGGCTCAGTCGGTTAAGCGTACGACTTCGGCTCAGGTCATGATCTCACAGTTCATGGGTTCGAGCTCCACGTCGGGCTCTGTGCTGGCAGCTCAGAGCCTGGAGCCTGCTTCGGATTCTGTGGCTCCCTCTCTCTCTGACCCTCCCCTGCTCATGCTGTCTCTCTCTCTCTCTCTCTCTCAAAAATAAATAAAACATTAAAAAAAAAAAAAAAGGCAGTGGACTCTTTGAAGGGAAGGCATTGAGAAAGCCAAAGAGTTGCAGGAGGAATTAGTGAAGCATTTGGGTTTGTCTTTATGCTTTGTAAATGTGTTCCAAAGCAGGGTGCCGTGACAGTGTGGTTCTACTACGACAATGGAAAAAGCAGAGCTGGGAAGGCTGAACCCCAGTTCCTCTGACGTGTGGCCTCCCTTCTTCAGATTTTGTTCTGTGAATAGTTGCTCTGTGAGAATGTAGTTCTGCGGTAAGCAGGAAACTTAGAGGCAGATCCTGGCTTCTTCGTCACCAAATTGGTCACCTCTGAATTTCAGTTAACACCTGTGAAAATGGGTAGAACATACCTGCACAAAGCTGAAAACCGAACTACTTCTTACAGACATTTATTGACGATGTGAGTAAGTAGTATGGTCTCAGGTGTCATTGCCTGACACCTTCCAGTTTGGTAGGAGGACACAGACGCTGCAAAGTGAAGGACTTGGTTAAGGTGGCAGTTAACTCGTTTCCTGCCCAGCCTTCCCCGAATGTCATTCTGTGCCCTGTACCGTGTCCCTGCTGCAGGACGTTCTGGAGGTATGTTAACTGGTCCCAAGTAAAATTTTTGGACTCCGTTCTTAACCTGGGTTTGTGAGTAGAAGGGAGCCAGGTCCACGTGTGGGCTGAGATCAGAGTGCTGGTCTTGCTGGAGCCCCGCTCGAGTGCCAGACCCCGCTAGGACCCCGCCCTCCTGGGGGTGTACTCTTAGATACCCTCTGTGGGAATGAGTCACTCTGCTTCGTGTTCTTAGAGCAGCCCTGTGGGAAGAAAGCAGTAGCCTGTAGGAATGAGCCAAGTGCCAGGACAGAGAAAGGAGAGGGGAGGGGCTGGACTCTGGCCACTTCCTCATTAGGAGCTTGTCTCCTTTTCATCTTATTTCTAAATCTTACTTCGTATTTGTCCATCCTGAGCAAGCTACTCCCTCTTTAATTAGGATTGCCAGCATGGTGAACGTAAGGAGAAAAAGATTCGGTTTGGTTTTCTGATTATAATGCTCAGTTTCTATTGGCTCATTTGATTTTACTTTATTTTATTTTAAAGATTTTATTTTTAAGCAATCTCTACACCCAAGGTGGGGCTCAAACCGACAACGCAGAGATTAAGAGTTAACATGCTCTACCGGTTGAGCCAGCCAGGCACCCTTCTTGGCCCCTTTTAAAGTGCTCAAAGGGGGTTATATGTTGGTTCCTTTCCTTTCCTTTCCTTTCCTTTCCTTCCCTTCCCTTCCCTTCCCTTCCCTTCCCTTCAAGTCTCTCTCCACTGGATGAGATGAATAAGGGTGAAAAAGTTTCTCTTCATTGAAGGCCCAGAAAAAGTGAGCAAGTTACTCTGGACTTCACAGAATCCAGATTAGAATCCAGGTGTCTTATCCCAGTGTCCTGGCTTCTCTTCTCCCCGTCCTCCTTGGAGCCGAAGTTATATATGCTTTGTTTGTCAGAACAGCTTTTCCTTTTTCCGTGTTTTATATGCCAGGGACTGCTGCCTTTTGTTGGACTTAGAACTGCCGTCCGTAGCTAAGTCTTTATTAAAGTTACTCCAGGTTCTGGTATTCCTCTAAAGTTGATTATCATCACTATCCAGTTGAACTTGTTAGGCTCTTACCATGTGGAAGACATAGTTGAATGCTGGGGACTTGCTTCCACGTCTATATTTTACCAAATCCCATGGAAAAAGACTTGCACTTGGCCGGCAGTCTGAAAGTGCTTAAGGCTTTTGTCTTGCGCAAATTATCAATATTTCAGTGCCTCGATCTAGAGCTCTAATTCTCATGACTGGCTAGGTATAATAGAGAATCATATGTGGCAGGTTTTGAAAGTCCACGTACCTGGACCTCATCTTCAGAGACTTTAATTTAGTAGGTCTCAGATAAGGCCCAAGTGTCTGTATTCTTTAAAACGCCAGAATGATTCACAACTAGGGTTGAGAACTATCGCTCTAAAACAACATATGACTTTTCATACATGATATGAATTTTCACTGGGCAGAGGCTCGTGGGGAGACTGTAGGATGTCTCCACATGGATCACTGGGACTCGACAGGCATTGCTGCGAAGAATTCAAGGCCTTCTGGTCTATAGCTCTCCCTCCTCTACTGCAGTGCTGCCCGAACCTTGTCATTCATGAGACACATAGGAAATGTTATTTGTGTGGTGTCCTAGCATAGATGGAAATGGATGATATTTGTAGGGCATCTTAGGATAGTGGATGGGGGTGACCAGCCTAGGGTCTTCGGAAACCCTCAGTCCCCGGAAATGAGTGGGGGTCAATATCAGCTCATCCTTAACCCATCAAAGCCCATCAGTTGGGAAGCGCTCTGCTAGAGACCTCAAAGTTCTTGAGTAACCCTACCTAAAACAGGCTAAAAGCAAGTAGTCATTCCCAAATAGGGCAAAGGAATGGAGACCCAGGAATCCTGAAGCCAAGGGAGTCTGCACATGTTTTCGCAAAGGAAGATTCAGTGCTGGAACTCTGAGCTAGAGATCTAGAGCCTGCCATTTCCTGGAGAAAATACAGGTTTGAAAACTGCTGTCTGCTGTTCTAGAAATCTGTATGTATGGCTAAATGAGGTTGAGGGAAGAGGGCGAGAGAATGATCGTACAGCCTTTCTGAGATTTAGTGAATGAAGCCTCCGCCGAGTAGACTTCTTGGGCTGTCCGGTACTCCAGTCACTGCTGGTCGCCCTCAGGTGGAGCCGGGTGATCCCGCACTTCAGCTCAAGGCCAAGTCTGGAGAGGGCTGCATTAACCCAATGTCTGGTGCCGTGTTTGGGGGATAAACGATCTGCAGAATCAGTGAGGCAGAGTCAGAATTGTCCACTGCAGGAGCTCTCATTTGAGCCCATTCTGTCCCGGCAGCTTCCGTTAGCGGGGACACAGGGATCCTCCATGTGGTGGAGAAGGAAGAGGACCTGCAGTGGGTGCTGACTGACGGCCCCAACCCCCCGTATGTGGTTCTGCTGGAGGGCGCGCTCTTCACCAGGTAAGAACTGCGTGCACCCCCTGGAAAGCCGCCACCACAGACAGGAGGATTTGGGGGACCGTCCCCACGCTTGTGAATAAAAGCTTCCCTTGGCTGCTCCAGTCTGATGGGGGGGGGGGGGAGGTGAGAGTGAGTCTCAGAAGAAAACCCACACCGTCAGAGGAGCCATCCGGGCGACCTTACAAATAGATGTCCAGTGAGTAAAGAGCCCAGGCAGGAGGGAGAGGTGCACAGGGTCACTCAGCGACGGGGTAGATGTGGTTGAGCCCAGAGCTCCTGGTGAGTCATAGCCCTCGCTTAGGAGTCAGAGACGGAAAAGGCAAGAAACGAGTCAACAGTTTTGACTGTTTTCATTTCTTTACGAGTAGAGTTGACACACCATGTGTGTTCAGCAAGGAGTCAACAGTTGGGATTCCATTCGTTTCCATCCTTGGGGGCAAGACGCCGGGCCAGGGATCACCTTCCCAGTCCTTTCACAGCCTTCCCTCCCTGTCCCAGGAATCTGATGGAGAAGCTGAAGGGGACAACCAATCGGATTGCTGGCCTTGCGGTATCCTTGGCCAAACCCAGGCCTGCGTCAGGCTCCTCTCCTAGCGTGCAGTGTCCCAATGATGGGTTTGGTAAGAGCCCCAGAGGACCAGGGGATCTCCCGTCACACAGAGCTCACTGTTGCTTCCATCTCGTGCCTTTGGAGGGGTCGGAGGGACGCGTCTGTCTGTGTGTGTGCCTGTGTGTAGCGTGAGCAACTGACTCCCAAACAGAAGATAGCATTTCCTTGTCTTTGCCGTTCATCCCGTCCCTCTGCTGCTTCTCCTTCTTCCACTTCCCTCCGTCCTCTCTTTCTGTCCCGTGCTCCAATCCCTGATCAGCCGGCCCAGGGTGCCCTGATACCAGTGTCTGTTTTCCTGTAGGTGGTGACAGGTTGATGCTTGCTTCTTTGAGTCCCCCTTTCCTTTGGAACTTTTGGTCCCAACCCTATGATATCCCAGCCTTCCTCCCTCACTCAGGAACTAAATGCTTAGTGCCTCAACAGCCTGACCCCCCATCCTCCCCTTCAGGCATTTACTCCAACTCTTACGGGCCAGAATTTGCTCACTGCAGAGAAATCCCGTGGAACTCCCTAGGCGATGGCTTGGCTTATGAAGACTTTAACTTCCCCATCTTCCTTCTTGAGGATGAAAACGAAACCAGGATCATCAAGCAGGTAATGACTGCCAGCTCCTAGCACACAGAGACCTCCTAGGTGCTCCGCCCGGCTGGAGGGCGCAGCTACTAGGACACCCTCTGCAAAACAGGTGCTCCTGGAAGAGCCAATACGCTAATTTCTCTCACCTTTCCCTTCCCATTTCTCTCCTGCCTCTTCTTCCAGCATCGGTGGCTTTTAGGCTGGAAGAGAATATAAACATTATTTGATCTGAATAAGGTGTAGACCCCTGGTTAGGAACCCCGAGTGTGGTCAGAAGATCATCAGACTCGGAACTGAGAGAGATGCAGCTCAGAGACTTCTGAATGTTCTTTGTAGTTCCAGTAACTTCTCATTCTGGCCTAGCTTCTTTGTTTTGACATGTAGAGCAGTTGAGATCTGTTCCAAAGTGACATGGCGAGTTGATATCCAAGCTGTCTTGAATTCGATTTTTGATTTTGGCTCGGTGCACTCTACAGCTAATCACATTGGGAACTGGGGACGGGCCGTTGGGGAGGGAGTCCCTTCGTCCGCCCCAACTAAGTCATTGAGTCTGTGCCCCTTCGCATCTCTCGGTGAGCTTTTCTCCTGGACCTCACGCCCCTGGCTTTGTACTGGGACAACTATGGCTCAGGGACTGAGAGTGCCTTCGGGCTGGGGTCGGGCCCTCCAGGGAAGTGAAAGTGGTGGGGGGATTCCTCAGCAGGGCCCATCTCCCCTCCCAGTGCTACCGCGATCACAACCTGAGCCCAAATGGCTCGGCGCCGGCCTTCCCGCTGTGCGCCATGCAGCTCTTCTCCCACATGCACGCCGTGGTCAGCACTGTCACCTGCATGCGCCGCAGCTCCATCCAGAGCACCTTCAGCATCAACCCAGGTAGGACAGACCCGAGGCCCCGGGGGGGTGGGCACCCGGGAAGGGGGGACTCCTGCGGGGAGCACGGGCCGGGAGAGGCGGGAATGGTTCTGAACACCTGAGGCCACTTGTCCCCGCAGTGGACGGGGGCAGAAAAACCAGCCTAGAGCCCTGGAGGCAGGAAATGATTGACAGGGTCCAGGGGGCAGCGGTCAGAGGTGTCTGCGTGCCTTCTCTGTGGCATCTCGCTTACTTCTGTCGCTCTCTCACTGTGTCCTGCTCAGAAATCGTCTGTGACCCCCTGTCCGACTACAACGTGTGGAGCATGCTTAAGCCTATAAATATGTCCGGGGCATTAGAGCCCGATGACAGGGTTGTGGTCGCCGCCACCCGGGTGAGTGTGGGGCCCTGGTCAGGGTGGACAGGGCCGGTGCAGAAAGGGCAGGGGGCCTCTCGCGTGCTTCTTGCATTTCAGACTCGCCGTGCTGGGGAGCCTGCAGTGGTGAAGGCTCTGGACCCCCGGGTTAGCCGTGGTCCCAGGATACACACGTTCCCTTGGCTGGACTAGGAGAGGGGGCCTGGCGCCTGGTCCAAATTGCCATTTTCAAAGCCTGCCTCCCCTGCCTTTTCCTCTCTACCCAGCTGGACAGTCGTTCCTTTTTCTGGAACGTGGCCCCAGGGGCTGAAAGCGCTGTCGCCTCCTTCGTCACCCAGCTGGCTGCCGCTGAAGCCTTGCAGAAGGCACCTGACGTGCTCACCCTTCCCCGCAATGTCATGTTCGTCTTCTTCCAAGGGGTAGGGGCTCCACCGCTGGGGTCGGATGGGGGCTGGGAGGGGCAGCAGGCAGGGTCGAGGTGGGAGTGACTGTCGTTTAGGGAAGATCTGGGCACTTGAGTTGTTATGCAGCAGAGAGCTTCCGGAGGTGT
>CM053562.1:60986552-61044795 GCA_028646485.1 Cryptoprocta ferox | reverse complement strand
TGCGTAAGCTGGCCAGAGCTTGAGGTGACACGAGACCGAAGCGTTTGCTCCTTGAGCCCTGGTGATCTGGCCTCTGGAGGCTGAGCCTGCCCTGACCCTTCAGAATCTCTGTTCCCTTCCCCGCCCGTCTTCGCCGCCAGGAAACGTTTGACTACATCGGCAGCTCCAGAATGGTGTACGACATGGAGAAGGGCAAGTTTCCCGTGCAGTTAGAGAACATCGACTCATTCGTGGAGCTGGGGCAGGTGTGCTGCGCACGCCCTCCTCCCCGTCCCTCCTGCCGCCTTCTGCCTCCCCTGGTCCGCGCCCCCCTTGCCGCTGCCTCTTCCCTGACTCGCCTCTGACCTTCCTGCTCTCTCCCCGGCACGGGCCACAGCGGGCACTGACTAAGTGTTGTTTCTTCATCCTCCCCCAGGTGGCCTTAAGAAACTCTCTAGAGCTTTGGATGCACACAGACCCCATGTCTCAGAAAAATGAGTCTGTACACAATCAGGTAATCTGAGCATCTTTCCTCCTCACCTGGTGTTTCAGCAGCTCAGAATCTGGGCACCCCTCACCCGGGCCTTACCCCCACCCGCCCCCAGGGCCTGTGAGACAGGACCTCAGGTGGGGTGCCAGCTCCGGGGTGAGCAGCGTGGCTGTTACAGCTCCGTGGGAAGAGCTGTGAGCACAGCCATGGCCCCGGTTTCCTGGGAGGGGCAGTTCTCCGCCCCCGTACCTAGCAGAGGACAGGGGAGGGCCTGGTCCTCTCCCTCTCCGCCACCCCCGTGGTCCAGGCTGCCCCGCCCGGTTCCTGGCGGTGTCAGACTCTCTACTCAGAGCGTCCTCCACATTGTTCACTCCTTGTTCAAGACCCTCCGTCCTCTCAGGCTCCAGCTTTGGGCCTGGTTTTCTCATGAGGTTCCTGCCATTCCAGTGTAGGCGCCCTCCCCACCCTGGGCTCCTGTGCGGCATTTGGTGCAGCTTTGCGTTGTCACTTGCTCCTCCGATTTTGCACAAGTAGGAGTTTGAGCACCTAGTGAGGATAAAACCACGCGAGCTGCAGAATATTCAGAGCCTGGATCCCAAAAGGCTCGAGGAGCTGGGGTGCGGGAGGGCTGGGGGCAGCTCTGCAAGCTGGGGACTTGAAGGAGGGAGCGTCGTGGGCCTAGGAGACACGTCTGGCTTCCCTGTCCCCAGCCTCCCCTGAGCTACCCCTCTCCCCCCAGGTGGAGGCCCTCCTGAGCGCCCTGGAGAAGAGCGGGGCCGGTGTCCCGGCCGTGGTCCTCCGGAGGCCCAGCCAGTCCCAGCCACTCCCGCCATCTTCTCTGCAGAGGTTTCTTCGGGCTCGAAACATCTCCGGTGTCGTCCTTGCCGACCACTCTACCGTCTTCCATAACCGGTAAGGGCCCCCGAGCCCGCGTCCTCTTCTTTCTCGGAGGGAATCTGCCCCATGGTCTGGGGCCCAGAGAGGGGGGTGTCTCCTGTGTCAGGAAAAATCGCCGCCCTCCCCTCTCCCCCCCAGCACCCTCTCCAAATCTCAGGTCAATTTGTGTTCTTTGCTCAGTGACCTGTTCTCATCTAAGCCCTTCGCCTCATGTGACTTGATGTCATCTACAAAACAGGGCCCCCCCGCAGCCTCTCCTTGCTTAGGCCGCCTCCCCCAGCTCTCCCGAGGCCTGGGTCCCTGGGGCCGCCAGCAGAGGGCAGCATCCCCAATAGGACTGCCCTGAGGACAGCGAGCTGGCAGGTCTGCGGCCCGCCCGAGGGTGCTGGGCTGGACGCAGGCAGTACTCAGACTCTGAAATGTAATGTGTTCTTGCCTTTGGGGTAAGAGTGTGCCCTGCCGCTGAGGGGACTCCACGGATAAGGGGCGGGGCCCTGTTAGTCCCCTCTCTCCTGGTCCTGGGCACCCCAAAATGCCCCTAGCTGAAGCACCGGGCTAATGGGACTTCTTATTTGGGTCAGACTGCTAGGCCCCCAGCTTCCTCCTCTCTTCCGTGAGGCCAGATGGGCTTCTGAGTAGACCTGCTTCAGCTCTGGCTCTCTGACCCCAGCCGAGGGGCACCCTGCTTATTTAGGGCAGGACACTTCCAGCACCTGAGGTCCACCATCTGCTCCATGTGTGACCCCGGCATCACTTCGGGGTGAAGGGATGGGCCTCGTTTGCACATATTTGGCCTTGATTCTGTGTGGGGCCGGCGTTTGTTGGTGCCGAAGGCTGGGAGCTCTCCTCCGGGCCTCTCTTCTAAGCTCTGCCTCCGCGGGGCTCCCCAGGGAGCGTACGGTGGTTGGACCCAGGGCAGTGCTGTGTGTCTGGGAAGGACCCATGGTCATCCCCCTCGGTCCCAGCCACCCTCAGTGTTCACGTTCATTGGAACCGTCATCCAAGGGCTCTGGTGACATGGGGCATGCTGCGTGCTCCCCAGAAGTCCTCTCAGCCGTCTCCAGCCTGAACTATGGGGAGGTGTCTCTTCTGTTTGAAGAGCTCCCAGGAAGGGAGGAGACTCCTACGTTCTGACCTCATCTGCCTTTTCTACCTTGTCTGTCGGGAGGGTCCTTGTATTTCACTGCTCTTCTTCCACACCCTCTCCAGTAGGGGACCCTCATTTTCTGTTCCTTCCCCCCCGGATGATGAAAAGACACACCAGGCTCCTACACAAAGGGCCTGTGAGGGAGGCCCGGGGCAGGGCCCTGGCTGAGTGTGGCCGAGGCTCATGCCAGCTCTCCCGGCAGCTATTACCAGAGCATTTACGACACAGCGGAGAACATTAACGTGAGCTACCCCGAGTGGCAGAGCCCCGAAGAGGACCTCAACTTTGTGACGGACACTGCCAAGGTAGCACTCACCCGGGCCGGGTGGGAGCACGGAGAACACAGCGAAGATGTTTAGAAGGGCAGCACATGAGGGTAGAAGAGGTGGGCCTTTCAGCCCCCCTTCCCGCCTGCCATAGGCCCTGGCGGATGTGGCCACGGTGCTGGGACGCGCCCTGTACCAGCTTGCAGGGGGAACCAACTTCAGCGACACCATTCAGGCTGATCCCCAAACGGTAAGAGCAAGTGGGGCCCACCTCCTGCCCGACTCTGCTCACACGGCAGCCCGTCCCATCTGCACTTGACTTGCCTCTTCTCCCAAACCTGGGGCCCCAGCGTGCCAGCGCCGATGTCCGCTGCTCCAGGGCGCTCCCGGGTGGGCCTCCTGCATCCTCGTGAGCCAGCCTCTGCCTCCCCAGCCCCAAAGTCCCTGGCCGGGGTCTCCACGGACGAGCGCTGCCTGGGCTCCGGGTCATGAGCTTGTCGCCCTCTCCCTGCCCCGATCCTAGGTCACCCGCCTTCTCTACGGGTTCCTGGTCAGGGCCAACAACTCCTGGTTCCAGTCCTTCCTCAGGCAGGACCTGAGGTCCTACTTGGGTGAGCACATGCCGCTGGGCCCTCCGCTGGGGCAAGGGATGGAGAGAGCCTCAGCTTGGTTTAACCTCTGCTTTTTTTTTTTCTTCTCTCTCCCCTTTCCTGTTTTTCTCCTGATACGCATTGGATCCGTTCCCTTAACCTTCTCTTCTCTGGCTCCCACCAATCTTGGGCTCTTCCTTCCTCTCCCGCCCACACCCACACCCACCTTCCAAACCCTCCCTTCCCTGTGGTGTCCACTCAGGTGACGGGCCTCTGCAGCATTACATCGCTGTCTCCAGCCCCACCAACACCACTTACGTGGTCCAGTATGCCTTGGCAAATCTGACTGGCCAGGTGGTCGACCTCCCCCGAGAGCAGTGCCAGGATCCAAGTAAAGTCCCCAGTGAGAACAAGGATGTGAGTGGGAGTGGGTGTCGGAGGTGCCCCGTACCCCCCGGGGGGGGCGAGTTGGACAACATCCTAGGTCCAGTTGGACCCAAGGGGTTGGGATACAGGGGCGGAGGGATGCGGACCCTTGAACTTGAGTGTTGGAGGGCGGGAGCCCAGGTGGACCACATCTGGGGTGAGAGAGGATCGCCTCAGCCCCGCACCATGGCCCGTCTTCCTCTGCAGCTGTACGAGTACGTGTGGGTCCAGGGCCCTCTCAACGCCAACCAGACAGACCGGCTGCCCCACTGTGTGCGCTCCACGGTGCGACTGGCCAGGGCCCTGTCCCCCGCCTTTGAACTGAGGCAGTGGGGCTCTACTGAGTACTCCACGTGGACTGAGAGCCGCTGGAAAGACATCCGCGCCCGCATATTTCTGGTAGCCAGCAGAGAGCTGGAGGTGAGCCGGCCGTGTCCCTGCCCGCCTTCTGTTGCCTCTTGCCCCTGACCCTCTTTATCTCCCCATTTGCCACCAAAACCTGCTGCAGCTGGGTCCCCTGCTAGCCGGCACACCCCGTCACGAAGTCTGTCTGCGCTGACAGTGGGGGGTGTGCATTCACGCTAGGGGTGGGCTCCCATCCAGCCCCACGGAGCTGCTCACCCTGCAGTGTGCCCGCAGCCCTGCTCCCAGCCGGGATTACCCCCTGCCGTCGCGGGGCTGTGCACGGGCTTCACTGTTTATCCAGTCCCCGTCCCAAGTACGTCATAGTCATGTCATAGAGAGTCAGAGGCCCAGATCTTACCTTCAAGATGCTTAAGATCTAGGGGCTCCTGGGCTGCTCAGTTGCTTAAATGTCTGACTCTTGGTCTCAGCTCAGGTCATGATCTCGTGGTTCTGTGAGTTCGAGCCCCACGTCGGGCTCTGTGCTGACAGCATGGAGCCTGCTTGGGATTCCCCCTCCCTCTCTCTTTTTCTGTCTCCCCCTCGTCTCTGCTCCTCCCTTGCTCGTCCTCACTCTCTCTTAAATAAACTTCACAAAAACATAAAAGTTGCTTAAAATCTTAGTCATACAAAGTAGAGGAAGGCCAGAGATACTTCCCTTTCCAAATGGAGAGACTCCGCCTTCCAGTCGGGAAGAGGGAGACATTCCCTGTGATTGCTCAGGACTTGGTGCCTGGAGCCAGCTCCGGGATTGCCATGTCCCGGCCCCAGCCCCAGACAATGGTCCGGAATGGCTCTGAGTTCTGAGAGCATCTTTCCCCTTCCCTGCCCCCCACCCCCCTGCAGTTCATCACCCTGATGGTGGGCTTCGGCATCCTCGTCTTCTCTCTCATCGTCACCTACTGCATCAACGCCAAGGCCGACGTCCTTTTCATCGCCCCCCGGGAGCCAGGAGCGGTGTCTTACTGAAGAGGAGCCCAGCTGCTGCCGGCTCCGCGGTTCACATCCTAGACCACTTGTCCCTCGGGGACATAAGCCACTAGTGTGTCACTGGAACCTCTCTGGGCCTGCTCAGACTGGAATTAACATGAAGAAGTAGAACTGCCCAAAAGAGACAGGGAGAAACAAGTCCCCTCTCCTCTCCAGCTCCCCCTTCCTGCCTCCCCTCACCCCTGCCAGATCCCGGGAGGGCAAATAGAATCTTCTCACTCCTGTTTGACTCCTAGCTACCCACCCGAACTTATCCTTCTACAGGGTCCCTCTTCCCTTCCCATCCTGCCCTAGACCGCCCTCCGCTCCCCACCCCACCCCATTCCCAACTTTCCCGACCAGGGAGAAGGACGAGAAGGATGGATGCCAGGAACAAACCACAAGGAAGCCCCGAGATACGGGATCTGTCTCCCTCCTGCTGTCCTTTCTCCAGCCCCTAGACGGCGCCTCGGTGGGGGCATGCTGCCGGGTCGCCTCCAGCCCGCAGTGCTAGCTGTGATTTTATTAAGCTGTAACATCTACTTTTGTTTTCTTTTTCCGTGTGTGTATATGCGTGTGTGTTTGTGTGTGTGTGTGTATGTGTATGTATGTGAATATATAAATAGCAAGTTTCATTAAAAGAGACTGTCCCACGTGATCTGTGTTCTTCTTCCGTACCCTCCTGTTCGGTGACCTCGGACTGGAGGTCATGGACTTGTCACCATGTGCTCCCTCTGGACCTCCAGAGGCCCAAGGAGCGCGGCTCTGTCAAAAGCAGGGGAGTCCTCAGTGTGGGGCTCCGTGGAGCCTTGGAGCCCTGGTTTCCCTCATAAGAACCACGTTAGCATCGTTTCCCCCCACTTGGTATTTGACAGATGTTTCTGAGTCACTGGTGGGGCTACAGAATTGAAGGAGGCGCACCCCCTACCCTGAGTGGCTTGCCGTTGGGGTGAGGGGAGAAGCAGGTACAATCCGGGGTGATCAGGTGTGGTGTCTCCGGAGTGCTCTGGTGACAGAAGGATTCCGGGCACCGGGGGTGGCATCGGGAAGGCTGCTCAGAGGAGGAGGCGTCCAAGCTGCGGTCTGTGGAGTTCAGCTGTGGAAGCACAGGGCCATGAAGGCACGGGTTGCGTTTGGGGACGCTGTGGGAGGGTGCGGTGGCCGGGTCACGGAGGGCCTGGGGTGGCATGCTGAGCAGTTTGGGTCTTCTGTTGCTGGTGGGCGTTCTGTAGACAGAAGCGAGAGTGGCTTTGGACTCTTCTAGAAAGAGAGCCTTGGCTCTGGGAGTACCCCAATGCCCTGGGTCTTCATGGAGCAAAGTTCCACAGCGTAACCGCACTGCTGAATGACAGGCAGCTGCTGAGTCAGTGGAAGGGGAAGAGCCCTCGGGGGTGGCCCTGGAGGCCAGCCTTGTCCCCTCACCACGGCCCTGAGGCCCAGAAGACAGCTGGGAAGGGCCCGGCCTGTTACCTTCTCACATCCTGCCGAGGGGGCAATTTGCCTCCAGGTTTCTGAGTTCCCTTGGCGGGGGGACAGGCTGGGATGTGGAAATGAACCCCGGTCCCCCGCACCCCCTCCCCCACACCCCTCCTGGCAGGAGGCGGGCGCAGCTGCCACCATTGCTGGCCCGACTCCCCGCCTCCCTTGGCCAACAGGGTCTCCCGGCGGACAGGGCAGTGAGCTCCCGGTCCTGCTGGCAGCTTCGGGAAGCCAGGAAGTGGCCCGGTACCAGTGCGGGGGCTGGAGGGTGGGCGCCGGTACCAGCCTCGGGGCCTTCCCTCCTCCAGTCTCCTCAACACCAGCTTGTCTTCTGCCTTCCATGCTACCCCTTCCTCACCACCCCCCAAATCCAAAACTAACCACCTGGGCTCTTTCCATGGCCCTTGGGGAGGCCAGGCTCTGTACAGGGGCATGGACCCTAGGGGCCCCCCGCTCTGAGACCTTGGTGGGGCTCGTCCTCAGGTACCTGCTGTGCCCCCAGAGACCCCATGGGGCTGCCTGGTAGCAGGTGAGGGCCCAAGACTTCAGCTCCTCAGCCTGTCTCCCTCCTCCCCCTCCTCAGTCCGGGTGGGCCTTGCTCAGAGATGTGTCCCTTCCCATAAGGCTCCCCCGTCTCCACTCCTACCCATGCCCAGGACCCAGCCCCAGGACCCAGGAACCAGCCCCAGGACCCAGGACCCAGGACACAGGACCCAGCCCCAGGACCTAGGACCCAGGACCCAGCCTGTGCCTACATCTTGAGACCCCTTGCGCCTCACCATGGAAGGCTTTCCTGTCAGCTGGTGTTTCTCCCCCAGCCCAAGTGAAGGGTCTTCTGGTCCCACAACTGGGTCACTGATCCCAAAGGCACATTCTGGGAGGATATATTTTCACGCAGAGTCGGTGTTCTGTACGAAGACCTCACCCTACTCAGCAGGACTCTGTTTACTCGTGGAACCAGATAAGACCCTAGAAATGATATGTACAGTCTAACTCATCTGACAGACGGGGAAAACCGTAGCCCAGAGGAGTGAGTGGCTTGCCCAGGGTCACAGCAAATGAGAGCTGAGCTGAGACTAGAACATTTCTTGTATCCACGCTGGCAGCCACGGCAGCAATAAACATTTATTGAGCATAGCCGTGGGCAAGGCGCTCTGTCCTGGCATCAGAAAAGGCTATGATGAGATACGGCGCCTTCCCTTAGAGACTTTGGATCTAGAGTCTAGATGGCAGGATGGGACACGAAGCAAGATGAATAAGCAAGCGGGGCCGCATATACTCCATGCAAAATCAGTGCTCGGAACAGATTCTACCTGAGCCCAGAGGACAGAAGGTTGGCTCTGGGTGGGGCCGGTTACTGTGGAAAGAGCTCAGGATCAGGGATTGTCCGGTGTCACGAATGGCATGTGTGGCATTGGAAAGGGCATCCCGGCTCTGGGTCCTGGTGGCGTCTGCATGATGTGGAGTCAGACAAGGGGGCTGCCTTCCGGGGTCCCTTCTGGCCCTGACGGCCGCCCTCTGTATGGCCTCTCTTCCATCTCCCATCTCCCTTCCGTCTTAAACTCCTCAGGGCAGGGGGGGATTAAAGGTTGACCAATTCTTTTTTTATTTTTATTTTTTTAATGTTTAATTTATTTTTGATATAGAGACAGCACGAGCAGGGGAGGGTCAGAGAGAGAGAATCCGAAGACAGGCTCCAGGCTCTGAGCTAGCTATCAGCACAGAACCTGACGCAGGGCTCGAACCCACAAACCGCGAGATCATGACCTGAGCCGAAGCCGGAAGCTTGAACTTTGTTTGTTTGTTTCTTTGTTTGTTTTGAGAGAGAGAGAAAGAGAGCAGGAGAGCACGAGTGGGAGAGGGGCAGAGAGCATCCCAAGCGGGCTCCGTGCTGTCAGTAAGAGCCGGATGTGGGGCTCGAACTCACGAACCTTGAAATCATGACTGGAGCTGAAATCTGGAGTCGGACACCCAACCCACCGAGTCTCCCAGGAGTCCAATCCTTGAACTGTTTAAGGTAGTTTGAAAGTTTTCCTTCCAGAGAGGGAGGCCTGAGGGGCACTTATTCCTATCACTCAGCATCCTGTCCCGAGACAGAGCCTGGCAGGCCTCTCTGCAGTTGAGCCTGGGCAGCAGAGCCCCTTAAAGATCAGGGTCCAAATGGGTGTCAGGTCGGATGTTTATTCCTCCCTGAATCCACATGCAGGAGGGGCCCCCCCCAGACCTGCGGTGGAGCTGGGCAGCCGTGGCCCAGTCCCTAAGTAAGGAAAACACAAGGCAGGAGGGCAGGGGGGATCTCAGGAGGCCTAAGACATGACGCAACTGTGAGCAACTCTCCAGGCTCTGGCTCCTGTGGGCCGGCCGCTCCGGGGCTGGGGCTGGGACCCTGGAGTCCCCTTCCGCCCACACCTCACCGGAGGACTTCCAAAAGTGCAGGGACAGAAGGGGAAACGGAGATGAAAGGGGGGCAGCCTAAAAAGAAGAAACTAGGAAAGGGAAACAGGAAGTAGGGAGGAAAGGGAGCGCAGACAGGAGCCCAGGAGCTGCCAGAGGGGGAAAGGCCGGTGGCGGGTGTGGCCGGGAGGGAGTGGGCCCGGGGCTGCTGGTGACAGATGGGTGGACACAAAGAGTAGACAGATGGATGGGGGGAGGGAGGAGGGAGGCTGAAGGGGCAGTGGTTGGAGGCCTTAATGAGATTGGAGCTGGGCTAGGGCTGAGGAGAGGTGAGTGGAGAGGAAAGAAGAAAGGCCAGGCCGCCTCAGGAGACAAAGGCAATGAGGCCTGGGGGCCAGGGCTGTGGCGAGGGGGGGTTCCAGACCCGGCTGGCAGCAGAGGGAGTGACAGATTGCGTGGTTCGCCACAGTGGAGACCCGCTGTCACCTTCCAGAGGCGCAGAGAGGGAGACCCAGAAAGACCGACTGACGTAGACGGTGTGGAGGCCGACAAGGAGACGGAAGGTCTGGACAAGGTGCTCCCGGCCACGCCACAGTTCCCGCCCGGGCTCCTCCCTCCTGCTTGCTCCTGCGACCCAGGAAGAGGGCCGCTCTCTCACCCGATGGTGATGAGACCCCAATCCCGGGGCTGGGGCGGGGGCCACTCGGGGGAAAGGGTCAGGCAGTGCGGCACCGCAAGGGTTAACGCCGTCTGCTCTCCCTGCCAGCCGCCTGCCTGGTTGGGTCCCCAGGGCTCCCCACATATGTCACCCCCTCTCCTGCCAAGCCCACTGCTTCCCCGCTCCTCCAGGCCCTCCCCCCACCCTCAAGGACTAGGCCCCTCCGCCCCTGTGTCTTCCCTACACTGCAACCTCCCACCCGGCACAATCTACCTCCCGTCTACCTCGAAGGCTCTGCAGACATGAAAGATGACAGGTGACAATCTGAGAAAGTGAAGCCTATAAAATGCAAAATAACGACGAACCATAGGGCCATGCTCACCTGCCATCCCCAGGGCCTGCTCTTCCTGTTCTCCTTATGGCAGAGACCCCCCCCCCACTGCTCCCCGGGGGTTCTCCTTCCCCCAACCTGGGCTGACCTCAGAGCACTCCCTGCTCTCTGGACCGGAAGGCCTTGCCACCTTCAGATCACCCTGCCCAGAGACGAGGGGGTGGGGGTCCGCTTTGCCTGCACTTCCCCAAGCGCTGTGTGACCCAGGAAGGCAGCCAGATCCCCACTTCACAGAGGACTAAAGAGCCTCAGTCAAGGTTACCGACCCATCCAAGGTCACCAGGACTCGCAGGCTGGTCCACCGGCCCCCAGTTCAGCACAACTACTAATTCTGTCAAGCCTCCATGCGTGTGGCTTCTCCTTATCACATGCTCGTGTTTCGTCTTAGCTACTCCCCTGAAGAACAGAACTTGAATCCCCAAGTGAGGATGGGGGCTGGGAGCCCCAGAGTCCAGGGTCCCAGGGTGAAGAAGGAGGTCCCAGGGCACCCTCCCAGGGCACCCTCTCACCTTGCTCACCATCAAACCCCAGCTTGTGGGGACAGCTCAGGCTGGGTATCTCGAGGATGGAATCACAGGACTGAATTATCAGAGGCAAACCGCCTATAGGCAGGGAGGCTAGGGACCGGGACCCCCGTTCTTCCTTGCTTTCCCCGCCCCCACCACAGAGCCCTTCTTCTCAACGTCTCTCCCTTTGGGATCCCAGCCTCCGGGCTTCAGTCACAGTCCTTCGTCCCTAGAGTTCTGTCTATCCTGTCCCGGCCTTGTCTCCCTGTCCCCCGCATGTTTGTGCTTCCTCACAACTGTGTGCTCTCTGTGTCCTCCGTCATTGTCTCTGCCCTGTCTTGGGGTCTCCCTCGGGGCTCGGGGCTCTCCAGTATCACGCGGTATCTTCCCTGAATTCCCGAGTCTCTCCAGATCCGTGTTTCTCCCAGGCCTTGTCTCCCTCACCGGCTCCTCTTTCCCAGTCTCCCCCGCGTCCCCGCCCACATATCTTGCATTTCTGAGTCTCCAAGGAGCCTCCTTGCAACCTGGCAGTTCCTCTCCTGTCCTCTCTCGCCTCTCTGTCTCCCCGTGATTGTGCCTTCCTCCCTGTCCGTTACGCACAGACACTGTTCTCTCCACCATTTCCTCTGTCTGGCTCCCCACATCTCCCTCTGTCGCCCCTTCCTCCCCATCCCCCCGCTGGTCTGCAGGTCTTCTCTCCCCAAGGCCCTCTCTCCTGGGTCTCTCCGTCTCCCAATTTCTTGGACAGGGTGGAGGACAGGAGGGTGGGGGAGGTAGAATTGCTGTTGCTGGGGGCTCATTAGGTGGAGATTGGTTTTTAATCAGCACCATGGCAATGATGATGCAAGAGCTGAAATGCCACCTGATCCCCTGCCCCCCAGCCCCCTCCTCAAGCCTCCTTTCCCCTCCAGCTCAGCCCATCTGCTGGCGCCTGGGCACCTGTCTGGGCCTGCCCAGGTGGGAGCTGGCACCTCCCAGACCTAGGGGTGAGGAGGGGTGGGGGAGCTTGGGGAGGAATTATAGGATTCCCCTTAGGGAGTAAAAGCCCAGAAAAGGTTGATCAGCAACTGGGAAATGGGGCTTAGCCACGGCTTGCTCCAACTAAGGTCTGGGCCCTTCCAGGCAATAGCTCACTTAATCTCCATGGCAACCTAAGAAGCAGCTATAATGAACCCCATTTTGCAGAAAAGGACCACCGAGGCTCAAGAAGTTTGCTTACTTGTCCAAGGTTACCCAGATGCCAGAACTTACTTCACGGTCCAGGACTCTGTGTCTGGAGCGCTCCCAGCCCTGGTTCATTTTGGATACTCGAGAAGCCTCAATGAAGACCCCCAACAGCTGCGGAAACCCAGCCCACTGCCTCTCTGTGCTTGCCTTGGTCCCAGCCCCTGCCACCCTTCACCACACACGCGCTTGCACACACACGCACTCAGACATGCGTGCACATGCACGCACAGGCTGGTGGCAGCTGAGCTACTGAGGTGAACTTAATCAATGCCTGTTTGCGTGTAATTCTGTATCTGATTTTCTTACTGCTCATTTGCTGCCCTGGCACACTCCAAGCCTGCCCAGGCTGCCCTGCCTTCTCCCACGTCCTTCCAGCCCTCGTCCTTCCTCTTCTTTCAATCTGTCCTCTCCTCCTAAGAGCCCCGAATTCCCAGCGGATCCGCTTAGAAAAACTCCCTGTGGGCTCGGTGTCAGGAATCTGACCCCCTCTCCTCCCTGCGATGAGGTAGATGGAGGTGGAGGGCTGGGGTAAGCCGGTGTGGGGTGACTGAGTCTCATGGCGACCAGGGCAGGGGCCTGAATGGGAGCCACGGGCAGCCTGCCGAGGGGTCCTGTGCGCACCAGCTTTATGAAGGATGAGAGCTTGGCGAGGACAAGGACCCTCAGGTCCTCTCGCACGTTTGAGCGCCGTCCACTTGCCCTTTCCTAGGTTCCCTGTTGGTACCTTGGATAGGCTCCTTCCCAGGGAAAGGGAAACAGGGGAAGGGGCTGTCAAAGTCATGCTGAGACTCAGAATAGGACCATGGCACTTAAACCGGGCTTGCTGGGGGCCTCTGTCCCCACCGCCTCTGGTGTGGAAGACTGAGGGGTTCATCTGTGATCCTGCCCTGGCTCTCGCCCCAGCCCCACCCCTTCCTCAGCTCTCCATTTCTTGCTTATGAAATATGCATGGAGAACAGATGTCCCTGCTCCCCTACTCCCTGCCCCCCCAGGGCCAGCCCCCACCCCCAGCTCCCGGGAGGTGGGGTGGGGCGTGTTCCCAGTTCCCTCTGCCAATGGCTGCCTGGCCTGGCTGTTTAATATTGATGAGGGGGGGGGAGCCGGGCCAGCCAATGGAGAGCTGGGGGTGTGTGTGTGTATCTCCATATATATACATAGGGCTGGGCCAGCTCAGGTGTGTATGTGTCCGTGAGTGTATGTGTGTATGTGTGTGTGTGTGTGTGTGTGTGTGTGTGAGTGTGAGTGCCAGTGGCTCCAGTACCTGGCCAAGCCCACCCCCTCCCCTTGGGCCCTATATTCCCACCATGTGTAGCCCTCTCATCTGCCCTGGAGCCTGGACAGCCACGCCACGCTGCCGTCCCCGAGAGCTCTAGAGAGCTGGTCACTAACTTTGCAGACGGATGAGCTCCCCGCAGCCAGAGGAGACCGGGGCTGTGAACGCTGCCCCCTGTCCTGCGAGCTCAGACCCCCTCACTGGGTCTTCCTAGGTAAAGGGAGAGCCGTGGGCTGGGGAGGGGTGGGCGTGTCCCTCGCACTCTGGCTCAGGTCCCCTCCCAGAGCCTCCCTCGAGTTCCTCTCTTGTGTGTGTCGCTGCGCCTCCCTCTCCTCCATTCCTGTCCCTGGACGCTTTGTGCCTGTCTGTTCCCGACTGGGCTGAGCATGGCAGAAGTGGGGCAGGAGGTCCCACCCCCGAAGCTCGGAGCCGCTGCTCTCCCTGATCCTTGGAGCCTGGAACTTTGGGACCAGAAGTGGATTTGGGGTGAGGACTTGTTGGCTACATAGAAGCCGCTGCCAGGGCCCGAGCTGGGGACGACAGTGGAGCCGGGAGGTGGGACGGGGATCAGACTGGGAGCACACAGCCGGGAGGGGAAGGCACGGCAGAGCGGTCGAGGGTGAAGGGACACAGGCAGAGGGAGAATCGGGTGGCGACAGATGTGCTCGGAACCCCACAGCTGAACTCCGGACCTGGGGCTTGGGGGCAGTAACTGTGTCCTGGAAGGTGCTGACTCGGGGGCCCCTCACACTGTTGCCATCCCCTCCTGTTCCTTTGGCCCCGGGGATGTGGAGCGCTTTCTGAATTTCAGCACCGACCACCTTCTGTTTTGTGTTGTGCTTGCGTGTCTGTCAGAGGTTGACACACTTGCACCCGCCACCCCCCAGCGCTTAGTAACTATTTGTCAATGACGACTGAGCCTGTCTTCTGTACAGCAGGGTCGGGCAAGGCTGGGGGTCCATCAGGCAGGAGAACTGGGCTGGTGAGGAAGGGAAGATGGAGACTGAAAAGGAGCCTTGGTGCTTCTGTTTCTGGCCGTTGCGTTCCACTGAACTTCCGACAGAGTGGCCCTCTGTTCCCCCTTCACACTCCTCCAAAGCAGAGCCTCGCCCACACCTTTCCCTGCGGCCTCGTCCTGACCTCCCCTGGTCCCCGGGACAAGCAAACCTTAGCCAAGTCCCAGAATGGTGTCCGCACCCTCCCCTGCAGGCCATATCCGAACTGATGCTGGGCTGGGGTTGGGGGGGGACTCAGAGTGGGACGCCGACTCTGGTCCCTTCCCATCACCTTCTTTGCGGAGTCACCGAAAGGGCCAGGGAGTGGCAGTGGCTGAGGATGTGGAGGACAGAGCTAGAGGAAGGAGCTGGTCCCGAGCAGGGCAATTGTGGCCAGAAGGGACACCGTCCGGACTCCAGTGGACAGGGGGGTAGGATCATGTGTCTGTGGCGGTCATGTTAGGGGGTTGGGGGCCGGCAGGGACTGGGCTGGGACAGCTGTGCCGAGCTCCATATGTCCCAGTCCACTCTACAATGGGCAGTCTGCGTGTTTATCCCCTCCCCCCCACAGAGGCAGCAGGAATGGAGACGGGCCCTGGGAGGAGGGGGAGGATGGCGAGGCCAAGGCTCCCAGCTCTCCCATCACAACTGGGGAAGGTTTAGAGTCACGGCCAACCTCTCTTGGAGCTGTGACTGCAGTTTTGCTCAGTTCCTTTCTTTCTTTTCATCATTAAAAAATTTTTATTGTGGTAAAAAACACATAACATAAAATTTACCATTTTTAGTGTACAGTTCAGTAGTAGTTAAGTATATTCCCATGGTGGTGATACGGATCTCCAAAACTTTTTCATCCCTCAAATCTGAAACTCTACACCCTTTCAACAACACCTCCCCTTTCCCCCCACCTACCCCAGCCCCTGGTAACTGCCATTCTACTTTCTGTTTCTATAAAGTTGACGACTTAGATACCGCATATGGAATCATTCGGTATTTATCTTTTTGTGACAGGCTTATTTCGTTTAGTATAACGTCCTCAAGTTTCATCAATGCTGCAGCTAATGATAGGATTTCCTTCCTTTTTAAGGCTGAATAATATTCCATTGAATGTATACGCCACGTATTCTTTATCCATTCTTCTGTTGATGGACATCCCTTGTTTCTGTATCTTGCCTATTGTGAATAGTGCCGCAGTGAAATTGACGGGCCGATATCTCTTCAAGATCCCGGTTTCTATTTTTTTCTGATATCTACTTGGAAATCGAATTACTAGATCATATATACGGTAATTCTATTTTTAATTTTGGGGGGAACCCAAAATTAGGCTTTTCATAGTGACCATACCTGTTTACAACCCCACCCCCAACTCTTGACAGGGCACAAGGGTCTCAATTTCTCCACATCCTCATCAACCCTTGTTATTTTCGGTTTGGTTTTCATTTGATAGCAGCCGTCCTAACGGGTGTGAGGTGATAGCTCATTGTGGTTTTGATCTGCTTTTCTCTGGCGGTGAGTGATGCGAGCATCTTTCCATGTTTGTGGGCCATTTGTATCCCATCTTCGGAGAAACGTCTGTTCAAGTCCTTTGCCCATTTTTTAATTGAGTTATTTGATGTTTCGTTGTTGCCAGAGTTCTTTATAATATTCTGGATATTCACCCCTCATCAGAGATCCGATCTGCATGTCTTTTCTCTGGTCCGTGGCCTTTTCTCTCTTCTGATTGTGTGTCCTTTGACTTAACGAAAGTTTTGAAGCTCGACGTAGTCCCATTTGTCCATTTTTGCTTTTGTTGCCTGTGTTTCTGGCATTATATCCAAGAAATCGCTGCCAAGTCCGCTGTCATGAAGCTTTCCCCTGTGCTTTCTTCTAGGAGCTGTCTAGTTTTAAGTCTTTAATCCTCTTGCTAGGTTTTGCCCTGGCCACGTCCCCCCCCCCCCCCCGCCCCATTTCTCCTCCTTTCCTGTTGCTCACTTCCTGGATTCTCTCCCATTCTTACCACCTCTCCTCCTACTCATTTACAGCGTCCACCTGTCTGTCTCTCCCCTTGTTTCTGCTGTTCTTCCCCGACTAGCACAGGACCTCCCCACTCCCAATCCTTCTCCAACCTTCCTCTTGCCCTCCCCATCTCGGAGCTGTCTTCTTCTTCCTCCCTCTGCCCCAATCAATTTCCCCTTCTCTCCTCCAGGCTCCAGACTGGAACCCTGACCATGGGACCTTGAAGTGGCTCTCACCTCCTCAGCTCAGTGGCAGACCCCACGGCCCCAGGCCCTTCCTGCCCCTCCCACAACCAGCTCCGAGGCCCCCGGAGGGAGGGGTGGGGAGGGGATCCTGATCTCACCGGGCAGGGGGCTTCCATCATGATGCTCAACTCAGACGCGGTGGACCTCGACCTGCCTCCCACCCACTCCGAGACCGAGTCCAGCTTCAGCGACTGTGGGGGCGGGGCGGGCCCCGACGGGGCGGGGCCTGGGGGCCCCGGAGGGGGCCAGGCCCGGGGCCTGGAGCCCGGAGAGCCGGGCCGGAAAGACCTGCAGCACCTGAGCCGGGAGGAGCGGCGGCGGCGGCGGCGGGCCACGGCCAAGTACCGCACGGCCCACGCCACGCGGGAGCGAATCCGCGTGGAAGCCTTCAACCTGGCCTTCGCCGAGCTGCGCAAGCTGCTGCCCACGCTGCCCCCGGACAAGAAGCTGTCCAAGATCGAGATCCTGCGTCTGGCCATCTGCTACATCTCCTACCTGAACCACGTGCTGGACGTCTGACGGGGCCTGCCTCGGCCTCGCTGGGGGGGGCCCCGCCCCTCCCCCTCGCCCCCGCCCTCCGCACCCCCGGGCGCGGAGTCCGCAGGCCCCCGGAGTGGGGGGAGGGGAGGCAGGGTGCCCTCCGGCTGCTGGCTGGCGTGGGCGACCTTCTCCTACCGATCCACCCCCCACCCCCCGCCCCCCGCACCGGAGGGCGATTCTCCTGTACCTCCCACAGCCTGTGGTTGGGGCCAGCTGGTCAGAAACGTTTGCTTGGGTGCTCGGTATGCAGTCCTTGCTGGGCTTCCTAGGCGGCCGCCCTTGGCCTTGGCTCCCCGCTAGCTCTCTCTTTACACCGTCCACCTGCCTGTCTCTCCCCATGTTTCTGCCGTTCTTCCTCCGCTCTCACGGGACCACTCTTAGGACCAAATTTTCGGAGACCCCAGACCCCGTCTCTGTCTCCCATCCTCTTGCCAGCCTCGCCCGCCCCGTCGTGGGGAGGGGGCACACCCGCACGGGAAGGGGGACGGCTGGGCTCTGAGTGGGGTGGGCTTCGGCCCCAGAGATCTCAGCCTAGGGGTGCTGGGCAGAGGGACGGGCCGCCGGGAGGGGGCGGGGGGTGGGGCCCGGGGAATCTTAGAGGCCCGGAATTAGGGAAACACTCTTCCTGTTTTCTCTCTTGTTCCCGAGGCTTAGCGGTACAGACCTCGGATCTTAACTTGGTAGTGAGTGCCTTGCCCTCTCTCAGCTATTTGGCCCCCTCCCTGCCCCCTCCCGCCCACCTGCCAATTTTCTGCCTCCCTGTGTGCAGCTGGAGAAGGGAAATCCTGGATTCTGGAGTAGGGGATGATGTCCCCGAACTCAGCCCGGAGAATCAGCAGAGGGCCCGGGCAGTGGGTGAGCTAGATCTCACATCTGCTTCCTCCGTGCAGCCCGCTGGGAAAATGTGAAAACCCACAGGGCTTCCTCCCTCAGATGGGGAGGGGGGGTGGTGCTGCTCTATTACTGTCCTCCAAGAAGGCTCTGCTCTCTGGGACCGAGGGCCAGTTCATTATATATATATTTTTCTCCTTCCTTAAGCTTGCCTTCAGCAAGGGAAGACACCCTCCCCCATCCTGCCCCCCACCCCCCAGCAGGCTCTCTGCACCCCCTCCAGTGTTACTGAGTGCAGCCCAGGGTCAGCAGTGGAATGAAGGGCCAGAAGGCCAGTGTAGAAGTGAGCTCCCTGCCCTTCCCGTGCCCCCTCCTCCCTCACACCAGACTCCGTGCTCTACAAGGATATTATTTATTTACGTATTTATTTATTTATTCATCTATTTATTTACTTATTTATTTATAAATATTACTATTTATTGCCGAGTTGTGCACTTTGGGGTAGAGTGAGGGGGCTCCTGGCAGCCCCGGCCGGGTCTCTCTTGCTTCCTCCCTGGTTACTCCTTTCCCTTTCTTACTCCTGCAACCCCAGGTGTGTGGGGGGATCCTATCGGCTCACCACACCCATATCCCTTCCTCAGATCCATCTGTCCGGACACCCCAGTCCTCTGGGATGGTGCCCTTCCCCCAGCTCCAGGGCTCCTGGACCCTTCCATAGCTCCCTCCACCCCCAGACTGTCCCACCCCAGTCCTGCCTGCCTCTCTTCTCTCTCTAGCCCTCTCCCATGACCCCTCACTCCTTCCTGATCCCCCCAACAGCGGGCCCCCTGGGGTCCGTGTCCTGCATCCTATGTGCGAACCCCTCCCATTGCATTTCCGATTTCATACAAAAGGAAAAATTAAAGTGACCTCGTTCCAGCATTGTATGGCTGTGTATCATTGGATTGGGTTGGGAAGCTGGCCTGCAGGCTATGAGAGGGCAGGCAGGGAAGGCCCGAGGCTTTGAAATCTCTTCTGATGGGACTGTGAGAGCTCAGTGTGGTGGGTGAACCATGTGGGAGAGAAAAGGAGGGGCCAGGGTGAAGAGGTGCAGGGAAGGGTGGAACACACAGGTCCCAGACCTCCCCACCGAAAGTCCCATGTACCTCCATCTTGGTATTCATTGAGTGATACTTTCTGACCCCTCTGATGTTGGGCTTCTGCTCCTCCTCTCTATGGGCCTGAGAAAGAGCTTGAGTTCCCAGTGGAACCCAAGTAAAACATGTGTCTGTGGTCCATGCTGGTGGGAAAAGCCATGACATGAAACCTGCCTCTCCTCATTATTGTCTCTGAGCTGGGTCAGTATTCGTTGCAATTTTGCAACGTTGCAACACTTTGTGTTTCCCAACCTTAAGATACAGGGAAGAACATAATGGAGGACCTGGGACTCAGAGACAGATAGGGAAAGGGACAAAAAGGAGCTCTGAAAGAAAATCAAAAGAATCCTGGGAAAGACCCTAAAATCAACTTACAGATGAGGAAACTATGGCCCAGAGAGGAGGGGCGCCTTGCCCCAGGTCACACAGGCAGTCAGGAGCAGAAGTGAAGTTCAAACCTAGATTCTTTATGTCCTGTCCTGCCAGCACCCTGCTTCCTTGAAATGACTCGGCCTGACAGGTGGCCTTCTGCAGACCTCATACTTGAACTAGACATTGATAAACTAGAGAGTATTCAGTTTTGTGCCCAAAAAGGCAAAAGGTCTGGAGACAACTTTGCAGAAGGAAAACTGTGAATATGTGTCTTCACAAGAGTAGATTAAGGGCAATCTGATCCTCATCCTCAAATATCGAGAGAAGAAAGAACAACAGACATTCTGGGTGGCCCCAGGAAGCAGAACCAGGACCGGTAGCTGGAAGTTCTAGCAGACAGATTTTTTTTTAATTTTTTATATTTCTTATTTATTTTTGAGAGACAGCGTGAGCAGGGGAGGGTCAGAGAGAGAGGGAGACACAGAATCTGAAGACAGGCTCCAGGCTCTGAGCTAGCTGTCAGCACAGAGCCCGACGCAGGGCTCGAACTCAGGAACCACGAGATCATGACCTGAGCTGAAGTCGGATGCTTAAAGGACTGAGCCACCCAGGGTCCCCGTAGCAGATAGATTTTAACTCTAAGAAAAACCTTTCAACACCTGGAGCTGTCCAGCAACGGAAGTGCCTGCCTCCAGAAGAGGAATCCAAACTAGCTGGAGAATGGACCCCACGCAGAAACCAGCCAGTGCCTTTCCCTTCCCCGCTTGCATTGCGGACACGTGCTCTGCCCAGAGCCTGGCAAGAGGGGGGCTGAGCAGAGACCAGGCAGAATCTGAGGACTACAGGGCAGGAGCTGGAAGGGAGCTCGGCAGTCACCCAATCCAACACCTTGTTTCATTTATTTTTGTTTGCTTGTTTTTAAAATATTTTTTGTTTATTTATTTTTGAGAGAGACAGAGAGTGAGTGGGGGAGGGGCAGAGAGAGAGGGAGACACAGCATCCGAAGCAGGCTCCAGGCTCCGAGCTGTCAGCACAGAGCCCGATGCGGGGCTCGAACACGGGAACCGCGCGAGCTCATGACACGAGCCAAAGCCCGATGTTTACCTGACTGAGCCATCCGGGCGCCCCTGTTTGTTTTTTAAGTTTATTTATTTATTTTGAGAGAGACACAGACAAGGCGAGTGGGGGAGGGGCAGGGAAAGAGGGAGAGAGAGGGAATCCCAAGCAAGCTCTGTGCTGCCAGCTCGGAGCCGGACATGGGGCTCAAACTCATGAAACCGTGAGGTCATGACCTGAGCTAAAACCAAGAGTCAGATGCTTAACCGGCTGAGCCCCCCGGGCGCCCCCAATACCTTGTTTTCAAAGCAGGTAAGCCGCGGTCCACCACGGCCATGTGAGTCACCCGTGTGGCTGGACCAGGGTGAGAACCCCTGTTCTCCATGCCTGGCCCTGGTGCTTGGTACCTTCCCCAGCACAGCAGCCCCTGCGCTGCTCAGAGCTGCCGGCCTCCCCGCCCATCACTGCCCGGCTGGAAAGCAGAAGGGGTTACTGGGCCCCTCTGCTCAGGGATCCCTCAGGGCCTGGGGGTGGGGAGGGGGGGCGGCCGCAGCTGTTGTGCTAGCTCCGAATTTCTTCAGATAATCAATTGGCCTCGCTGCGCTCTGCTCCACGGGACCAGGACGGAGAAGCTGGAAGCAGGGAGGAGGTGGGGGGTGGGGGAGGGCAGGGGGCCAGGCCCTGGGAGGGGGGACCGTCTGGGAGACCGAAGCCCCCAGGCTCTGAGGGAAAGTGGGAGCTTGGGGCTAACACAGAGGGAGGGAGGAAGGGAATGTTAGGAGAGGAGGCATCTGGGGTCCTCATTCCACATCCTCCAAAACCCAGCACGTGTGGGCCAGTGGGATGGGCGGGGGGCGGGTGGGGGCACCAGGCGAGTGGGACTTGAGCACCTCACCCCTCCTTCCTCCTCCAGCCCCTCCCCATCCCTGCCAGCCCCTTCTAGCTGTCCATGCCCTCTTCCTTCTGGGGACGGCAGGCCCTGACCCACCAGTGCTCTGCCCCTTTCTCAACAAACTCCCCCCCGCCCCCCGCCCCGGCAGAGCCCACAGCAGGCCCCTGGGGCTTGAGAGTGGAGGGGAGGTTTTTAGTCACTCCTGGACTCCCCCTTCACACACACACACACACACACACACACACACACACACACTGCATAGGCTACCCGGCATATGGCCCCTTTGTGCCACACAATGGAAGCTTCCCTGTGCCCTTGCCCAGTCTGGGCATGGGGGCTCCTTTCCCTCCTCTCGCCCACCTTCCTTCCTTCTTCCTCAGGGCAGGGCTTACATTTGCTTTCTCCTCTTCCTCTGGCTGGACCACCCCCTTCCTTCATCTTTCTGCCTCTTGCTTGCTTGTGTCCTTTCCTGAACTCTGGAAACGGGGTGAAAACTGTGCACACAGGAAAGAAGCCTGCCGAAGGCCACAGTCCTCCGAGGCTGGTTCGGGGAGACAAGGAAACGAGTGGAGGGGGAAGTGGGGGAGAAGGAAGGCAGGGTGCTGGCAGCAACAGCCATGTTGTGACGGACGGGACACGGGGTCCACGCCTGGCAGCCAGAGGCCCTGAGTCCCAGCTTCGTATTCACCTTCACTCTTTGTTCCGTAACGAGCAAACCACATGCCCTCTTTGGGTCTCAAGTTCCTCACCTGTAAAATGGGGCATATAATAAGACCTGCCTCACCGGGGTGTTTTGAGGATAAAATGAGATCCTTCTGGTGGTGCTCAGCATGGTAAATGCTCACTTAATGGTACAGTAAGGGACAGGACGTGGCAGGGCCAGCCTGCTCTGTTGTACAGTTTGCGCACTGTACAAGGTGGCAGGCCAAGGTAGTGAAGGGGCCTGACGTCTAGCCACAGCCACTGGTCGTGCCCACTGGTGCCAGCGAGGGTGCAGCAGTCCCTGAGAGGCAGCCCTGGGAAGCAACCCCGCATGTGGGTTCCGGGGCATGAACTTCCAGGAGTCCACTGAACGCTCAGGAGCCCTGACAACCTTGAAAACCAAGACAGAGCCAGAGGTGACCAGAGGCTACGGGGACCCCAGAAAGGGAGATCCCTGAGCTCAGTCTTCTCTGGGAAGTTGAGAAAGGCCGGACTACGAAATCTGCTACACGCATCAGGGAGACACCCCAGCTGAGAAGGGGGGGGCCTAAGAAGCAGAAGAGGAGGCCGAGCTGGGGACGGCGCAGAGCTCGGAGGGTGTGTGGGTGGGAGGACCTCTGGCTCTTGCTCCTCCCCCTCGTTGCCCGCCTGACGATCGCTTGTTGAGCACTGCCCCCTGCCGGCCGCCCGCAGCGCCGGCCCCCTTCTCTCCGGCGCCGAGCAGCCCCCGAACTGGGAGAGACGTCCGCCCAGCTGGGGACAAAGGGTGAGGGAGGTGTGGGGGGAGCTGCCGTCCAGAATTCCCTTCTTGTCGGAGTTTCTGGAAGGTGAATGGGGGCGGGTTGCCGACTAGGGGTGAATAGGGACTAGAATGCATAGGTGTTTCATTTACATATGTTAATGCTGTGTACTTTCTGGATGGATTTTTTTTTTCCTGCCTGTGACCATTTCATTCGTGGCATGTCTGCGACCGTCCGTGTGTGTGTGTGTGTGTGTGTGTGTTCTGTCTCTGGGGTGCTGGCCTGCGTCTGTGCTGCTGTCTGTGCAAACGTAGGTGTGCTTGATTCTGTGTCCTTTTTTTTAATGTTTTATTTATTTTTGAGAGAGAGAGAGAGAGAGACAGCACGAGCAGGGGAGGGGCAGAGAGAGAGGGAGACACAGATCCAAAGACAGGCTCCAGGCTCTGAGCTGTCAGCACAGAGCCCGACACGGGGCTCGAACCCACGAACCACGAGATCATGACCTGAGCCGAAGCTGAACACTCAACCGACTGAGTCACCCAGGCGCCCCAATTCTGTGTCCTTTTTAAAAAAAATCTTATTTACTCTTGAGGTGGGGGAGGGGCAGAGAGAGAGAGAGAGAGAGAGAGAGAGAGAGAATCCCAAGCAGCCTCTGCACTGTCAGCACAGAGACCGACGGGGGGCTCGATCTCACGACTGTTGAGATTATGACCCGAGCTGAAATCAAGAGGCAGTCACTTAAGGGACCCAGCCACCCAGGTGTCCCTGTGTCCCTTTTTATGTAGGAATCTGAGTGCTGGCTCTCAGGTATGGGGAAGAGGCTTGAAGTGGTTTCATTTTCTCACCTTCCTTCTGTGACAGGCCTCTGCCTTCCATCAGCCACATGGCCATTATTCCGGCGACAGTCTTCGCTGGCTCCTGCCCCATTTGCTGCTCCAAGCTTGGAGCCTTGCTCTGGCTTTACCCGGGATTCTCCCTAAGCAGGGCCTCCCGCTTGATTCCCAAGTGAATGGAGAGGGACTGGGAGGGCCCTGAACCCAGGGCCACCTGCCTCCCTTAAACTCCAGCCTTCTTTTATCACCTTATTTTTTTTTAAAGTTTTATTTCTTTATTTATTTATTGAGAGAGAGAAAAAGTACAAGTGGGGGAGGGGCAGAGAGCAAGGGAGAGAGAGAATCCCAAGCAGGTTCCTCGCTGTCATCGAAGAGCCCCAGGTGGTCCAGCTCACGCTGGCGACCTGAGCCAAAGTCAGGGGCTCAACCCACCAAGCCACCTGGGCGCCCCTCCTTTGGTAACCTTGTGGCTTGTCTCTTCATTAGCCAATCCCGTTTTATTCAATGCACTACACACTTACTGAATAGCCAGTGTGTGCCAGACACCGCTGTGGGTTCTGAAATACAGGCCATCTACAGGAGGGGGGGGGCGGTGGGGAGACGGACGTCGAAACACACCAACCCCGTCACAGTGAAAAGCACACTCAGGACTCGAGTGGAGCCAAGGAGAAGGAGGAACTCGGAGGCAGCGTTGGTGAGGGAGGGAGCAGGTCACATCGGAGCGGGCTTTGAAGACAGGTAGGGGTGTGTCAGGCCAGGCCAGGTGCTTGAAGAGAGCTCTGCGGTGTGCTGCCGGGACCCCCCACCCCCCCTTCACAAATCTCCTCCTTCTGGGGACAGGGGCGCTCACTCCCCCAGCTGCAGGAGCGGCTCAGGAATTGCCTTTGGTGGAAGACAGCAGCTTGGCCTGAGCCCCTCCCAAGGGCAGCGTGTGTGCAGGGGCTAGTGGGTGGGGGTGCCAGAGTCCCTGTCCAGGGGCAGCCACCAAGGTCCATGAGACCTCCCATGGGACAGCCAGAGCATTGCATTTCAGCTCTCTCTCTGCTCACTGCAGCTTCTCTTACGCCTGACAGGTGTCCCCAAGAGTGCACCCGAGTTCTCCCAGGCGTTCCGTTCTCAGAGCGGCAGAATCTGTTCCGTGCAGGGAACCCGGTAGCTCGTCTCTAGCAGGGCAGCTAAACGCCACCGGATTTGACACTGTAGATGCATCACTGTCAGGGCAGTTCTGCGGGGAGAGACGAGATCTCTAAGAGATCTCTAAGGTTAAGATCTGTGCGGGAACAGTTTCCGGAGCTAAGGCAAGGTCAGCTGAGCGAAGCTAAGAGTAGGTGCCGAAGCAGTGGCAGACGGAACGGAGAAAAGAGGACAGACCGAGGAAAGCTGTTTAAACGAGATTCAGTAGGGCTGGGTGATGGGTTCAAACACAGTGGGAGAGGGGAGCCCTCGGGTCTCCGGCGTGGATGCCTGGATGGACAGAGGTGCTCCCTTCCACAACAGACCCCAGAGGAGGGGACTCACGGGGGAATGATGGGGGCGTGGTGGCCATAGCGGTGACAATCTAAAGAGACTGGCACAAAGGCATGGAGGGACCTTCCTGGGACGTGGTCCACAAGGAAGTCGGCTCTCTGGGTGTCTGCCGATTAGCTAGACCTCTTTACGAGGACGTCGCCCGGAAACCTGCGCGTCCATATACTCAACACTGGCCTCCCTCTCCTCTCCACCCTCAACCCCACTTTTCCCTGGGTGTTCCTCGCGTGAAGCAACGGCGCCCTCTGCATTCAGTTGCCCTTGGCGATCGCACTTCTTTCCCTCCGCTGCCACGGCCAATCCACTGTCAGCCTCTGTCCATCTTACCTTTTTTTAATTTTTATTTTAAAGTTTATTTATTTTTGAAGGACAGAGAGACAGAGCACGAACCAGGGAGGGGCAGAGAGAGAGAGAGGGAGACACAGAATCCAAAGCAGACCCCAGGCTCCAGAGCTGTCAGCACAGAGCCCAATGTGGGGCTCGAACCCACGAACCATGAGATCATGACCTGAGTTGAAGTCGGATGCCCAACCGACGGAGCCACCCAGGCGCCCCTACCATCTTACCTTCTGAATGTGACTCGGAGCTGTTCCTGTGTTCCCACCAGCCTCCCCCCCACCCCGCCCCCCGGTTTCCTGCACTGGTCTCCTTGCCTGTTGGCCTCCTCCCCTTAAATCTGCCCTCCAGACTGCCGTCAGAGTGACCCACCCCACACGCCGATCTAATCAGAACAGTTCTACACCCAGATTCTTTTAATGGCTCCCCATTATGTCTCAAATAAAATCCAAAACTCTTCAACATGGCCTGAAAATCCCTTCAGGGTGCAGCTCCTGCTGGTCTGTCTGGCCCCACCTGCCATTCCACCTTCTCGCTCTGTGCTCTGACGTTCCTGCGAGCCGCAGGCTCCCTGGCACACCCCACGTGGCTCCCCACTTCTGTGCTTCTACGCACGTGGCTCCTCCTCCTGCGTCACCTGCGTGAGTCCTGATTCATCCTTCAAGGCAATGCAGGTGTCTTCTCCTCCGGGACACCTCCCGGCTTGCTGTGCCCTCCTACAGCCCCACGCTCAGCACCTCCTGTCCTTTCTATACATACCTCTAGTCTTGCCCTCCCCACACGGAGCTGTCCTGAAGTCATCAATCTACTCTCGTGTGCGTTTCGGTGTGACCTGGGTTGAACTACTTGAAGTCTCTGAGCATCTGTTTCCTCATCAGAGATAACATCAATGCTAGTGCATAACAATGCTCAATAAATGGTGGTTATATTAGGAAAAGTATTGCTTTTATTCCCTTCCTCTTCAATGTGCTGAGTTGTCCCAACATCCACCCAACTGTTACCCTTTTTTAATTTTTTATCTTTTTTAAAGATTTTCTTTTTAAGTCATCTCTCCGCCCCATGTGGGGCTGGAACTCACAACCCTGAGATCAAGGGTCGCATGTTCTACTGGCTGAGCCAGCCAAGGCGCTCACCACCTGCGTGACCATTTTACTTTGAGAATATGTATTTGTTCATCTATTCCAGTCCATTGGACGTTTCAGGTGGGGTCTCATAAGTTACTTCCCTCTAGAAGCTGTGTCTTATCTTTTCACTTCACTGAAAACCATAGATTTCTCATTTTAAAAAAAATGTTCCAAAAATTACCAAATTAATATATGCCTCTTGTAACAAATTCAAAGAATACTAAGTTACATAGAGTTCAAAGTAAATGGGGTGCCTGGGGGGCTCAGTGGGTCAAGCGTCCAACTCTTAATCTTGGCTCAGGTCATGAGATCGAGCCCCAGAGGGTTCTCCCTCCTCTCCCTCTCTCTCTCTGCCCCTCCCGTGTGTGTGTGTGTGTGTGTGTGTAGGGGTGTGTGTGTGTGTGTGTGTTTTCTCTCTTTCTCTCTCAAAATAAAATGAGGGGTGCCTGGGTGGCTCAGTCAGTTGAACATCTAACTCTTGATTTTGGCTCAGGTCATGATCTCACTCATGGTTTGTGGGATCAAGCCCTGCACTGGGCTCTGTGCTGACAGTGTGGAGCCTGCCTGGGATTCTCTCTCTCTCTCTCTCTGCCCCGTGTCCACTCACGTGCATGTGTGAGCTCTCTCTTTCTCTCTCAAAATAAGTAAATAAACATTAAAAAAAGAGAATGTACTTTTAAATTTTTGATAAATGCTTCCAAACTGCCCTCCAGACCGTCTTAATCAATATACATATATCAATGTACACAATCAATATACACAATATGGCTTCCAACCATATGAGAGTCTACATTTCCTCACACCCTTCACGGCAATGTATATTATCATTCCTTTAAATTTCTTTCCAATTCGATGGGCAAAAGAGAATATCACATTTTTCTTTAATTAAGATTTTCCTTATTTGAGGTTGATGATCATGTCATAGGTTTATTAGATGTTTGTATTTCTTCTGTGAATTGTCTATCTTTGGTCTATTAAAAAACCTGTTTAGTTCATTTTTAAAATTTTACGCTATATTTTTCTTTCTTAAAATATACAGTGTATTTTAAGTAAAACAGTTCTTTTGTTCCCCTTTTGTTTAGATGGTATAATCAATGAAATCCCTCAGTTTGCGGCACATTAAATAATTGGGCCACGCCTCCCTTTTTACTGCCTTTTCTTTTGCCATTCCTGTCCCCATTTCCCTTGCCACCCCTTCCGTGGGCATGTACTGATTTATTTAGTCAGTGGAGTGGACCCTCCCTTTTATTCACTTATTGAATGACACATATATGTATCCCTGATCAATACATTATATTATTTTGTGGGGTGCCTGGGTGGCTCAGTGGGTGGAGCATCTGACTCTTGATTTTGGCTGAGGTCATGAGCCCAGGGTCATGAGATCGAGCCCCGAGTTGGGCTCCACATGGAGCTTGGAGCCCGCTTAAGATTTTCTCTCCCTTTCCCTCTGCCCCTCCCTGGCTCTTGTGCTCTCTCTCGAAAAAAAATACATTTTATTATTTTGTGTGATTCACATTTCCGGACAATAGCATAGTATAACATCTCATTCTGTTTCTTTTACTTTTCTTTTTTCTTCCTACTAAACATTGTGGGTTTTTTAAAAATGTTTATTTATTTTTGAGAGAGACCATGAGTGGGGGAGGGGCCCAGAGAGAGGGAGACAGAGAATCCAAAGTGGGCTTTGTGCTGATAAGACAGCCTAATTCAGAGCTCGAACTCTCGAAACATGAGATCATGACCTGAGCCAAAGTCTGACACTTAACTGACTGAGCCACCCAGGCGCCCCAAACATTGTGTTTTAAAACACTACTCTGCTTTTGCTATGAAATGAGTAAGTCACAGGGACGAAAGGCCCAGCATAGGGAATATGGTCAGTGGCACTGTAATAGGGTGGTAAGGTGACAGACGGTGGCTACACTTGGGGTGGGCACAGCGTAACTACGGACTTGTGGTATCACCACTGTACACCTGAAACTAATGTAACGTTGCGTGTCAACTATACTTCAATAACAACAAATAAATAAGACTGAAACATCAAACACTTCTCTTCTGGCTTTCTTTTTTCTTTTTTTAAATGTTTTATTTATCTTTGAGAGAGAGAGAGAGAAACATCGTGGGCAGGGGAGGGGCAGAGAAAGAGGGAGACACAGATTCGGAAGCAGGCTCCAGGCTCTGAGCTGTCAGCAGAGCCCGGCGCGGGGCTCGAACCCACGAACTGCGAGGTCATGACCTGAGCTGGAGCCGGGTGCTCAACCGACTGAGCCCCCCAGATACCCCTCTTCTGGCTCTCTGTCCTTGCTCCTTCCTTCCTTTGCTGTGCTGGCCGCGTGTTCCCTCGCGCCCTTCTTAATCACGCCTTACATTGAAGAAATCAAGGGCTTTCTGCTCATGGCCAGGCGAAAGGATGCCAGATCTATCAAGGTCACGAAAAATAAGGATAAGGTGAAGGTTAAAGTTCAATACAGCAGATGCCTTCATACCTTGGTCATCACAGACAAAGAGAAGGCAGAGAAACAGAAGCAGACCCTACCCCTAGGTTTGGTCATGAAGGAGCTGAAATGAACCTGGAGCACGGATTTGAATTGTATTCAAAATTTTAAAATTCTCTCTCTCTCTCTCTCTTGTTTTAACGTAGGCTTCTTGCCCAGCATGGAGCCCAATGCAGGGCTTGAACCCACAACCCTGAGATCACGACCTGAGCTGATGGAGTGCCTGGGTGGCTCAGCCGGTTAAGCGTCCGGCTTTGGCTCAGGTCATGATCTCACAGTCCGTGGGTTCAAGCCCTGCATCGGGCTCTGTGCTGACAGCTCAGAGCCTGGAGCGTGCTTTGGATTCTGTGTCTCCCTCTCTCTCTGCCTCTCCCCTGCTCATTCTCTGTCTCTCTCTCTCAAAAAAAAAAAAAAAAAAAGACCTGAACTGATATGAAGAGTCAGACACTTGACCAACTGAGCCACCCGGACACCCAAAATTTTAATGATTCTTTAAGAAACACACACACACACAAACTTTCATTCTGCTTTTATGTATGAGATGGATCATGCTTTTTAGTGTCCTAAGAAATCTTTGCCTACCTGAAAGTTGCAAAGATTTTCTCCTATGTTTTCTTCCAGATACTATGCTTTACATTTAATTTTATGATCAACTTTGAGTTAATTTTTGTGGATGATGCCAAGGTATGGATTGATGTTCTCTCTCTCTCTCTCTCTCTCTCTCTCTCTCTCAGCATGTAGACATCCATCTGTTCTATATTGAAAAGACTATCCCTTCTTTATTACATTGCCTTTGCACATTTGTCAAAAATCCATTGACCATATGTCTGTGGATCTGTTTATGAACTCTTAATTTTGTTCCATTGATCTATTTGTCTTTTTTAATGCCTATACTATACAATATTAATTATTGTAACTTTATAATAAATCTTGAATTTCCATAAGTGTTTCAGCTCTATTCTTCTTTTTCAAAATTGTTTTGGCTGTTCTCGACCCTTTGCATTTCCATACAACACTTAGAATCAGATTGTCAGTTTCCATACACATTGTTGTGATGTTGTTAAGACTACATTAAATCTTTAGATCAATTTGAGGGGATTGAAATCTTAATAATAGGGGCACCTGGGTGGCTCAGTCAGGTAAGAGTCTGACTTCAGCTCAGGTCATGATCTCACAGTTTGTGAGCTGGAGCCCCGTGTCGGACTCTGTGCTGACAGCTCAGAGCCTGGAACCTGCTTTGGATTCTGTCTTCCTTTCTCTCTCCCCCTCCCCCACTCATGCGGCCCTCCGCCTCTCAAAAATAAACAAACACTAAAAAATAAAAATAAAAAATGTAAGTCATAAGAAATCTTAATAATATTGAGTCTTCCAATCATGGGCAATATGTATTCCCCCATTTATTTAGGTCTTTTTAAATTTATCTGAGCAGTGTTTTATAGTTTTCAATGCACAACTTTTGTCAGATTTATCCCTAAGTAGTTTATGGGTTTTCTATTATCAATGATATTCTTAAATTTAATTTTTGAGTGTTCAGTGCTAGTGTTCTGGGTTAAATTGTATGCCCTCTCAAAGATATGTTGAAGCACTTTCTAATCTAGGGTACCAGTGAGTGTAATCTCATTTGGAAGTAGGATCTTTGCAGATGTAATTAGGGTTCAGATGAGGTCATACTGCAGTAGGATGGGCCCTTAATCCAATATGATTGATGTCCTTATAAGAAAGAAATTTGGACACAGACAGGCCGAGAGGGAAAAAGATATAAAACACCACAGGGAAAAGATGGTCATGTGACAATGGAGGTAGAAATTGGAGTGATGCATTTACAAGCCAAGAAACACGTGGATTGCCAGAAGACACTGGAAGCTAAAACAGGCAAGGAGGGATTCTCCCCTCGATCCTTCAGTGAGAGCACGGCATTGCCAATACCTTGATATCAGACTTCCAGCATCCAGAACTCTGAGACAAGAGATTTCTGCTCGTTGAAGCCATCCTGGTTGTGATACTTTATTACGGCAGCCATCGGAAACTAAGGCAACTAGTAGGGAGAAACACAACTGATTACTGCACATTGATCTCATATCCTGAAAACCTGCTAACACTAAGTTGTTCTTTCTGGTAACTTTTTCATAGATCCCATTGAATTTTCTGTATAGTTGATTATGTCATCTCCGAACAAGAACAATTTTACTTCTTCCTTTCCAATCTGGATGCCCTTATTTACGTTTCTTGCCTTATTTGCACTGGCTGAAACCTCCAGTATAATGCTGAATAAAAGTGGTGAGAACGGGGGCGCCCGGGTGGCTCAGTTGGTTGAACATCTGACTTTGGCTCAGATCATGATCTCACGGTTTGTGACTTTGAGCTCCACACCGGGCTTGGTTTTTTCAGCACCAAGTACTGTCAGAGCCTGCTTCAGATCCCCTGTCCCCCTCTCTCTCTGCCCCTCCCCACCCTCTCAAAAATAAATAAATCATTAAAAAAAAAGTGTTGAGAATAGACATCCCTGCCTTGTTCTTGATCTTAGTCTTTTACTAAGATCAGTCTTTTACTATAATGTTTTTATATGATGTTATCCTTAGTTGTGTGTCTATGTGCATGTGTGTGTGTGTGTGTGTGTGTGCATGTATGTGTGTAGATGCCTTTAGCTGATTGAAGAAGTTTCCTTCTATTCCACATTTGTTGAGAGGTTTCTCTTCAAGTCAGAAATTTATATGGGATTTTTGTCAAATGTTTTCTTGATAGTTGTTGAGATGATCATATGTTTTCTGGGGTGCCTGGGTGGTTCAGTTGGTTGAGCATGTGACTCTTGATTTCAGCTCAGGTCATGATCCCAAGGTTGTGGGATGGGGCCCTGCACTGGGCTCCACATTGAGCATGGAGCCTGCTTAAGATTCTCTCCCTCTTCCTCTGCCCCTCTCCACTGCTCATGAACTCTCTCTCTCTCTCTTTATTTTATTTTTTTTTAATTTTAATGTTTATTTTTGAGAGACAGAGAGACACAGAGCATGAGCATGGGAGGGGCAAAGAGAGAGGGAGACACAGAATCCAAAGCAGGCTCCAGGCTCCGAGCCATCAGCAAGAGCCCGACGCTGGGCTAGAACCCACGAACCCACGAACCGTGAGATCATGACCTGAGCTGAAGTCGGATGCTTAACCAACTGAGCCAAATAAATAAATAAATAAAATAAATAAAATAAAATAAATGTCTAAAAATGGCTTTTTATGTTTCAGATGTTAACTCCACCTTGCATTTTGGTCATGATGTATTATTCTTTTTATATAATGTTGGATTTGATTTACTAAAATGTTGTCAAGGACTTTTGCATCTATGTTCATAAGGGTCTGCACTTTTCTTGTAATGTCTTTGTGTCATTCTGGTCTAAGAGTAACCGTGGTTTTGTATAAATGAATTGGGTAGTATTCCCTCTGCTTCAATTCTCTGAAAGAGTCTGAGTGAAATTGATGTTATTTCTTTCTTAATGTTTGGTAGAATTAACCAGTAAAGCTATTTAGGTCTGGTGTTTCCTTTGTGGGAAGGTTTTTAACTACAGTTCAATTTGTTTAATAGCCACAGGGTAATTCAGATGGTCTATTTCTTCTTGAGTGAGTTGGATATTTTATTACTTTCAAGGAATTTTTACATTCATCTAAGTTGTCAAATTTTTTGCATAAAGCTGTTAATAATATTCTCTTACTCGTTAGAATCTGTGGTGATGTCATCTCTCTCATTCCTGATATTAGTGATTTGTATTTTTTTTCCTGTTTGTCTGATAACTCCAGCTAGATTTATCTATTTTTCCTATCTTCTCGGAGAGCCAGCTTTCATATTTACTGTTTTTTTTCTATTGAGTTTCTGTTTTCATTTCACTGATTTTTTTTTTATTTTAAGAGAGAGACAGCGAGAGAGCGAGAGCGTGCCAGCAGGGGAGGGGCAGAGGGAAAGGGAGAGAGAGAACCCCTAGCAGGCTCTATCCTGCCAGCGCAGAGCCAGCCACAGGGCTCAATCCCACAGACTGCAAGACCATGACCTGAGCAGAAATCAAGAGCTGGCCGCCCAACCGACCGAGGCACCCAGGCATCCCGCTATTTCATTGGTTTCTGCTTGTCTTTATTATTTCCTTACTTCTGTTTACTTTGTGTTTAATTTGCATTTTCCCCTAATTTTGTAAGGTGGAAGCTGATATCATTGACCTGAGACCTTTTTTCTTTCATTTATTTTAAAAAAATGTTTATTTATTTATTTTGAGAGAGAGAGAGGGAGAGAGATGCTTAACCAACTGAGCCGCCCAGGCATCCCTCATTTTTTCTTTTGAAGATTTGATTTTTAAGTAATCTGTATACCTACATGGGACTTGAAGTCACAACCCTGAGATCAAAATCATACCCTCTACCAACTGAGCCAGCCAGGTGCCTCAAACTTTTTTCTTTTTTAACATAGTTAGAACTATAAATTTAATTTAATTATGTTGTGTCTTAATTTTCATTCAGTTCAAAAATTTAAATTTTCTCATAACAATTCATAATAATTCATGCATGAATTATTTAGAATGGTGTTGTTTAGGGGCACGTGGGTGGCTCAGTTAAGTGTCCGACTTCGGCTCAGGTCACAAACTCATGGTTCGAGAGTTCGAGCCCCGCGTCGGGCTCTGTGATGACAGCTCAGAGCCTGGAGCCTGCATCAGATTCTCTGTCTCCCTTTCTGTCTGCCCCTTCCCCACTCACAGTCTGTCTCTCTCTGTCTCAAAAATAAATAAACATTAAAAAAAAGGAATAGTGTTGTTTAGTTTCCAAGTATTTGGGGATTCTCCAGGTATCCTTCTATTATTGACATATAATTTAATACCACTGTGGTCAGAGAATATATTTTGTATGATCTCATTCCTTTCAAATTTACCAAGACTTCTTTTATGGCCTAAGGTATGGTCTATTTTGCTGAATGTTCCTTGCACACTTGAAAAGAATGTGTATTCTGCTGTTAGTGAGTGGAATGTTCTATAAATGTCAATCAGGTCAAGTTAATTGATAGTGTTGGTCAAGTCCTTAAATATCTTTACTGATTTTCTGATTTTCTTGTCCTGTCAATTATTGAGACGTAAGTATTGACATTTCTGATTATAATCATGGATTTGCCAATTTCTCCTTACAGTTCTATCAGTTTTTGCTTCATGTACTTTGAATCTCTGTTATTTAGGTACATAAGTGTTTCTAATTGTTATGCCTTCTTTAAAAAAAAAAGATTTTATTTTAAAGCAATCTCTACAACCAACGTGGGGCTTCAACTCACAACCCCAAGGTCAAGAGTTACACACTCTCCCAACACAGCCAGCCGGGCACCTCTCAAATCGTTTATGTCTTCTTGATGAGTTGACTTATCATTGTGAAATGACCCTCTTTATTCATGGTAATACCCTTTGCCCTGAAATCTACTCTATCTAGTTTTAAAATAGCCATTCCAACTTTATCTTGATTACTGTTAGCTTGATGTATATTTTCCCATCCTTTTACCTTTAACTAATTCATGTTTTTTATAGTTAAAGGGGTTTCTTGTAGGCAGAATATAGTCAGATATTGCTTTTATAATCCAACTGACAAACACCGTCTTTAATTGGTGTGTTTAGGTCATTTACATTTAATGTAATTATTGATATGGTTGGGTTTAGATTTTCCATCTTGCTATTTGTTATCTATTTGTACCATCTGTCCTTTATTCCTTTTTTCTTCCTTTCTGCCTTTTACTGAATAATGTAAATAACTGATAGTCAAAATATAAAATATGGTAAGAGAGGTTCAGAGAAAGATTTGGGATCTTAGAGAAGGGAGAGATTACATCAAACTGGTGGTGTCAGGAAAGGCTTAACAGAGAAAGTGTCATTTGAACTGGACCTTGAAATATTTTGGATAAAGGTGATGGGGGATGGAAGGGCACATCTTATTGAAGGAAAAGGGTGAACAAAGGGGATGGAGGCAGGAAAGTATGTGTTTGATTCAGGGGGCCAGAGGGAGAGCGGCAAGAGAAGATGTGGAAGGTGCTTTTGTTATTGCCAGCTTCCTATGGACATCCCCACCCTGATGGCCTACAGACATCTAAGACACCTGTCAAATCAAACACATTATCTGCCTGCAAACCTACTCTCTCTCTCTCATTAGCCCATAATTTGATGTGCAGCATCACCATTTTCCTTAATATCTATACCAGAAGCCTCTGAGTCATCTTAAATGCCCCTTTGTCCCTCAACTTTATCCATCCTGCCTGCAGGTCACCTCTCCAATTTGAACTTTCTTTTCTATCCCCCTGGTCTTGGAGCCAGCACTCACTGGCTCTTGTTCTTGCAGTCTCTCTCTCTTTCTCTTTCTCTCTCTCTCTCTTCCCCCAACTACCACTTTAGCCTTCTCACTGGTCTCTCCATTTCTAGATTCTTCTTCCTTCACACCATCTTTCACACAGCCACGAACTCCCTCTACCCTCTGAAAATGGATGTGAAATTCTATATGTGTGTCTTTTTTTTTTTTTTTTTTTTTTTTTTTTTTTGGTGGAGGGAAGCGAGTAGCTTTCATCAAAGTCTCAAAGACAGCAACAGTCTACAAAAAGCGAAGGGCGACTGTCCTGTTCTTTATTTCAAACAATTAAGGCTCTGTTAATATAGTGCCATTGACAGACTCCTAAACAAGAAGTCAGGAGACTCAGCCAGGTTCTAGCTCTGGTGCTGCCACTAATTCGCTGTACGACTTGAGGGCAAGGTGTTACTTGTCCTGCAGCCTTTCCCCCGTCTGTAAAATAGAAAAAGATCCCTTCCAGTCTCAAAATGTTATTAGTCTATTACTTACAAGGAGATTCCTTTAACATCAAATATTCCACTCAGGCCCTTCTATTTCTTTCCTCTCAGGCTCTTCTCTGTTCTGTTTCTCTAGACAAACATTTACTGTTGTGTACCGTTCACTGAGCTAAGTTCTGTGTTTAGAAAATAAATAAAGCCCTGTTTCTTCCACTTCAGAAGCTCACAGACCAGCTGGGCAGACAGATATGTAAATAAGAAATTACCATACAGTGTCATAAAATGCAGAGCTCTGGAAGGACAAAGGAGGCCCTCTGGGGGAGGGGCATCTAACTGCTTGGGAAAGTTGGAGAGGCCTCAAAGAGGAGACCGCAGCTGAGACTAGAAGGATGAACAGAACTTTCTAAGCAGAGAAGCAGGAGGATGACGTTTCAGGCAAAGGAGACACGCTGTGAAGGTGGAGGGAGGCAGTAAGAGAGTCCCAAGTTGGCAGAGCAAATCATACATGAGGATAGTTTGAATGTATGTATGTTGACTGTTTGGGCTTTGAATGCCCGGAGAGTAACAGGAGAGAAGGCTGGAGGGGGAGAGTGAGTCAGGTACTCAAGGCCCGTCCTTACACAGAGTGCCAAGAAAGTTTGACTTCATCTTGCAGACAATGGGGAGCCACTGGATTGTTCCAGGCAAGTCAGGTTTCTCGTTCAGAAACATCACATTGGCAACGCAGAGGAAGATATATTGGAAGGGAGTGATACAAGTTTGGAAGTGAGAAAGGTCTGAAAAAGCCAAGAGGGTGGGAGTGGAGGGAAGGTAACGTGTTCCCTTAAAACCTATTACACCCAAAGAAGAACCTAGTTAAAATGTCCATCAGGGTGCTGGCAATATGTCTGGTGCCCAGAAAAGAGACCCGGATTTAGGAACACTGAGAAGTAGGCACTGATGGAAGCCATGAGAGAGAATGACAGTACTCTGAGAGAGCACGTAAGGTGAGGAGTAAAGGGGCCAAAGATCAATATCTGAAGTCAGGAGGAGGGGAGATGGAGAGGATGAGTGGGATGCAAGGAGCCAAGGAGTGAAGGGAGGAGGGAGGGAGGTGGTAAGGAATCTATGCTTCTAGGAGGGTTGAATGAGAAGGAGGAGAGAAGAAAGGCTGCAGCAGAGGGAGCCTGCAGAGTGGAGGGGCCTGTTTTTATTTTGTTCTGCCAGCTGGGGCCAGATGAGCCAGGAGGACCAAGTCAGACACAGGAGAGACAGATGGACGGAGGGAAGGACAGTAAGGCAAACCTGGAGGAAGTAGTCCTTGGCCAGGGAGGTGGAAGGGAATCAGAACGAGTTTGATGGACGTGGTTCTCACATTAGAATCACAGAGGTAACTTTAAAAAAGTGCCGATGGCTGGGTGCACCTCGGAAGTCTCTGGTTTAATTACTCTGGGATGTGTCCTGGGCATTGGTATGTTTTCGGAGCTTCCCAGGTGATTAAAATCTGCAGTCAAGGTTGAGAACCACTGGTTTAATTGTAGGTAACTTTTTAGATTGGTGATAACGGGATGGGATTTGAGAAAGTTCGCACTTGATAAAAGTTGGATGATAGGGGATGGTAAAGGTTTGGGACAGGTGAGGACTAGGGATAGAGAAGGAAATTAGAAGGGAAGGGAAGTAACACCAAGGCAGTGACCTTTACGTGCCATTAATGTAAAAATGACTGAGGCTCCGTTTTTGTTCTCAAAGAGATCAGGAGCTTAGTGGAGAGAGACTCCTCACAACAGCACTACGCTGCCACAAAGTTCTTAACCAGTTAAGAAGTTTTGCTATTTTGTTCCCTTTCTCACGAAAAGTGAAAAAAAAAGTCCATTTGTTTCACGGAATAGACTGGGTCTGGAAACACTTTTGTAAGCATTGAGAGTAGCCTTTCTAGGAAAGTGGGTGCTGGTGAAAGAGCTCTAATTATCCTGGGAGATAGAACTGTTGCCAGTTTTATCAGCCGGGATGTATGAAGTCGGTGGTTCTGGCCGGAATGTGGGCATTACTGGGATCCCCTGGACCTGGGAGTTGGCTGGACTTGTTCATCACTCACATTGAAAGACTTTGATGGCCGTCCCCGCTAGGTGTGAAGCTTCTGCGTTTAAGAAAGGTACTAAGAAGGGGCCCCTGGGTGGCCTAGTCGGTTAAGCGGCCGACTTCAGCTCAGGTCATGATTTCACAGTTCGTGGGTTCAAGCCCCTCGTTGGAGCCTGCTTCGGTTTCTGTGTCTCCCTCTCTCTCTGACCCTCCCCCGCTCATACTCCGTCTCTCTCTCTCAAAAATAAACATAAAAAAAAAAAAAAAGAAAGAAAGGTACTAAGGATACCCCCTTCTCAACAGTGGTGCTGGGAAAGGGCCCTACTTTTCACCAGAGCAGAAGACCTACCGTTGGCTGCTGTGGTCTGGCCCTGACTTCCGGGAACAGCTTCCTCTGCACCGGAAGCAGGCACGTTCTCCTAGCTGGGATTTCCCCTTAGAGAGTGTCCCTTGCTACTCCATGAGCCTTTTGCATCCTCCGTGGAGAAGGACCAGGACCAGGACTCCTGAGCGACCTTTGGTCAGCCTGTTCCATCCCTACTGCCTCAGCCCCGTTGAGGTGGTGAGGGGCTGAAAGAACTTTTACTGAGGGGCTCTGGCTTTTGGCTAGGAGCCCCTCCTTGAGCAAGACTTCAGAAAAAACTAGGAATCTTCTGAGGTACATAACAAAGAGGGGGGAGTTTGACTGGGGATTGACTGGGGCATGATGGGTATGTGGAGGGGGTTCCTTCTGTTACCTTATTAGTCCCGTTCTATAAATGCAGGAATTGAGCCTCGAGGACATGAAGAAACTGGCCCATGTCCTCAAAGCTGGGAGCTGTGCAATCTGTTCCACTCCTTCAGGCTCCTGCCCTCCCTCTGTCACTGTGGGCCGGGACCCTTGGGAAAATCCCAGCTGGATGTCACTTCAGTGTCTTCTTCCCTCCTAACGAATTAGGCTAAGGGGCACCCGGGTGGCTCAGTCAGTTAAGCATCTGACTTCGGCTCAGGTCATGATCTCAGGGTTCGTGGGTTCGAGCCCCGCGTCGGGCTCTGTGCTGACAGCTCGGAGCCTGGAGCCTGCTTCCGGTTCTGTGTCTTCCTCTCTCTCTCCACACCCCCCACCCCACTCGTGCTCTGTCTCTGTCTCTCAAAAATAAATAAGCTTAAAAAAATCAAAAATTAAAAAAGAATTAGGCTAAGGCCCTAGGATATGTGGGCCTCCTCTTTGGATCTCCCATTTCTTCCTCTGTGAGCTCAGGATGTGTGAAGTCCAGAAGGACCTCCATTCTAGGGGTGATCATGGAGGGTAGTCCAGAGAATGGCTGCACGGGACCCTTGGCACCGGTTAAAGTGAATGCTGGATGTCTCCTCTGTAAGCCAGGGCTTTTCTTGCAGAGATAGAACTGAAAGCCCCCCATCTCACCAAAGCCCCCCATCTCACCTTCAGAGAAGTAAAAAGGAGAGATTGACTTTATTCCAGCTTGATGCTTGACGTCTGTTAATCCGGAACCTTTAACTGCTGACGTCTTGACTTTGCTTTTGGCTTTAGGTGGGGCCAGTCTACAGAGTTATCTGTAATTCCGGTGTCAGAAGCCCTGTTTCTGATTCTTTGGGCCCCTTCGAAGCTTGTGAAACAGGCTAGTGTCATGTGAACATACTTCGCACTAACCTGCTGGGTGGTCAGCTAGCATGACGTCTGTGGGAGCCCCATCACTGTGTCAAGTTATACACTTGCCGCCTAGCCCTGGGGGTGTGCTCTGGGCAGGCCTGGGAACCCCCAAGCCTGCTCTACCTCCCTGTCCCCTTCCTAGCTCACCTGCCACTTGTCCCTCCTAGAATGCCCATGACAGGTGCCACACTAACAAGTACCTGGCCTCACTTGGGGACTTGGGTACCGGAAAAAATGATTCTGCCTATTTCATGCAAGTACTGAGTCACTTGCTCACGCGTGGTGTGGATGTGTGGGGGGATGAAGAGAGGCAAGGATTTGGGCAGGGAGACAGAAACTGTTGCCTAAGGTTTTCCATCTTTGAATGGTACCAATGCAGATGGAAAGGGCTCTGTCCTCATGGTTGGTTGGGTTGGAATGGACATGTAGGGGATGAGCCGAGGTCTCCGAAGAAACATTTCATCAGGAGGAGCAAAAATCCCCAGATAAGTGAGGCAGGGAGGCTGGGATCTCCTTCCCTTGGGACTTCTTAATCACAGGGTTGGGTGGCAAGGTATTGGGCCTGAACGCTGGGAGATGTTGAGATGGTGAGATGGTGAGAAGGCCTTGACCTGCCATGGAGAAGTATGTGAAGGTGCTTTTGAAGTATTGCTATTCTAGGTAAGTGCTGGGTTGCCCGGCAATATGGTAATATAATAATACTTTAAGCTTTCGCTCACTTCAAGGGGAACATGGACTTCCCACAAAGCAGACGTTTATAATGGGGGAGACTCTTGGTGGGGTTCAGAGGTATTGCCCCACTTCAGGAAACCTAACTGGTTCCTTGAAGTGCTCCAAAGCGGAAATGCCCCCATTATGTGGTATATTTTGTTGATATCCTAGAATCCCTGTGTGGTACCCCAGCTCCGGGGCCAAGGGCCTGCCTGATTGGGGTTGGGGGCCTGATAGGCCTTTGGAGTTTTCTTGGGAGAAGGGCCCCCCTCTCCCCTTCATCCAAGCTCCCAGTCCCCGCGCCTCCCCCGCCCCTGCTCCCCCAGGGCACAGCTCCCTTTGTAATTAATCCCAACGCTCAAACCAGGGGGGAGGAAAAAAGTGTTAATGAGGGAGCGTCCCATACTGACTGGGCGGTTGCCGCTCGCAGCGAGAACCCAGAGTAATTAAATTATTTTCGGAAGCGAGGGGGATGCGGTGGTGCGGGTGTCAGGGAAATCCCCGTATGCACGGGAAGCGGGGAGCATCTCCTGCCACTAATTAAAATCAGAAAGGACTCTCCCTTCTCGCAGCCCCGCTGGTGGGGGGCGGGAGGGAGAGGAAATCGACCTTTCCATGTCCCAGATCGGACTCCGTGTAGCCGGGGTCTGTGGCCCGCAAGAATGCACACCTCCATCCCCGGGGGTCTGGGGACTCGGTCTCCGATCCGCCGGTCGGGGGAGAAGGCGGCCCAGGAGGGAGGGGCTGCGGGCTGGGCCCCGGCCGCGGACCGAGGCCTCCCGGGTGAGCGCTCGCGGCCGGGGTCGCAGGGCCGCGGCCTTCGCCCAGGGTCGGGAGGGCCCCGCGCGTCCGGGGCGGCCGGCCGGCCGGGGAGCGGCGGCTCCGGGAAGAGCCGGGCCGCAGACAATGGGCGCGGCGGCGGGAGGGGCGCGGAGGCGGGAACAGCCGGGAGGCGGCGCCCGGGAGCGCGCGCCCCCCGCCCCCCCGCCCGCTCCCCTGCCCGTCCCCTCCCCGCTCCGCCGCCGGCTCCGGTGCGATCCCCGGCCCCCGGTTCCGTGCTCCTGGCCCCCGCCATGGGAGCCTGAGCGCCCCCATCCCCCGGCCCCTGTCCCCGGGGCCCCGAGGGGGACAGGCAGCGGTCTGGGACGCAGAGGGGGTGGCCGGCCCCGGAGCCCCCTCCGCGCCGCCCTCGCCCGCGCTGCCCGTCCGCGAGCGCGGAGTTCGCGGCGACCCGGAGCGCTGCGGATACAAAGGCGCCCGGCCGAGCCCACCGGCACTTCGCGGCGGCGGTGAGTGCCGGGCCGCGGGGGCGCGGGCAAAGTTTGCCAGGAAAAGAAAGGAGGACGAGAAACAGGAGAGGAGGACAATCGTGCGGGGGGCCAGGGGGTGCCCGGCGCCCGGGCGGGCGGGATGGCTTGTGGGGGAAGGGGGGGCTCGGGGCACCCCCCCTTCCGGTTTGTGTTCCCACTGCAAGGCCGCGTGCCCCCCCAACTTTGCGGAGGGCCGGGGGCTCGTGGGGAGGGGGCGGAGCCCGGGCCTGGAGAGCCGGGGACTTTCCTGGGCCCGTGGGCCCCGGCGGGGGCCTTAATGATCCCGGGGGAGCCGGTCGAAGCCGGAGACCGGGAGTGTGTGTTGGAGGTGGGGGGAGAGGCAGTGCGAGGACCCGGAGTCCGGAGGTATCGGAAGGCGGGGGGGTTTAGGGGTGCAGACACACCTTCAGGAGTGTGGGGAGGGACGGGGCAGGTATGCATTCCGGGTGTAATGTGGAGTCTGGGGACCGGCCGGGGGAGAGTGGAGGGGGTGTGTGTGCTGCTGAGAACGGGGCTGGCGGGCACTGTGTGTGGGGACCCAGGGGCAGGCGCCGGCATCCATCTCCCCACTCATATTTACCCATTTGGGGGGCTGGGGGCTCTGCATGAGTGAGTTTTAAAGCCTTGGAGGAGGATCGGGGTGTGTGATTCTTTGTGTGTGTGTGTGTGTGTGCGTGTGTGTGTGTGCGCGCGCGCGCCGTGATGTGTTACGTGTTCCTGCAGGTGGGCCTGGGTTTGGAGGTGTAGGGGTTTTCTGCGGCTATGTGTGCGCCCGGGGAGCGGCTGACCAGGGATCTGCCGTGTGTTTGGATTTGCATCTATGTGTATACTCGGGGGAAGGGCTGTGTGTGTGTGTGTGTGTGTGTGTGAAGTGCGGAGGGGTTTCTGGGAAAGAAGGGTGTAGGTACGGAGGAGGGTGGGTGTGTAAGAGCGGAAGGGGGCATACCTGGGTCCTGTGCGTGCACCTGTGTGCTAGAAAGGGGGTGAGTGAATCTGTTCTCTTGGGTGTAACCTGTGTTGATGGTTAAGTACCAGTGTGTGGGCCTGCCTTAGGGGGTGTGTGTGTCCCTGAGTGTGTGTTGGGGGTGTACCTCTCCCTCTGCAGGCACATTTTCCTGGCAGAAAGCCCAAAGGGATGGCCGTATGGACGATTCTGAAGCTTCTGGGTTGGCTCTCCCTGGATTCAAGGGTAGCGCCTTGAGTATCTGAGACCTACAAGTGGGAGTGAGTGGGCCACCTTAAGAGGTGCCTGTTTGGGTAGGTGGGATTTTCTAGAAAAGGGTGTGTGTCGGGGGGGGGGGGAACAAGGAAGAGGGGTTCTGGTTGTAGTCCTGCAGGACTCTGAGGCCCTGGAGGAGTCAGGAAAATAAGAGGGACCCCCTCCGCCACCATCCTAGCTTGGGTTCCAGTGTGTGGAGAGGCCACGTTCTTGGCTTTCCCGCCCAGGCTCACCCCCCCTCAGGCCGCCTTGGCGTCTTTGACTTCGGAGCCCACTAACTCTGCCCTGCCTCCACCATTCTCCAGGTCCTGAGGAGTCGGGATTTCACTGTGGGGTGTTGGCAAGAGGACGCAGCCTGCTGGAGGGATGAGACTGGTGTGGAAGAGCTCAGGTCCCCGTCCCTGGGGTTGAGAAGGTGGCAGGGGAGCTCTGGGGAGGCTGGTGGCCAGGGGCTTTTTCAGGAGTTTCTCCAGGGGTGTGCGTGTGTGTGCGCGCAAGCGCGCGCGCGTGTGTGCCGTGTATGTATCCCGTGGATTCCCTTGTCCCTGGCGAGGAGCATGGTTGGGGTGGAGCTGTGGTTCGGGGCTGGGTCTGAGGGTGAGGAATCGGGGCTGAGCCGGTGAGAGGGTGAAGGTCCACGTGTTGGGGAAAGGGTGGGCACCCCTGGCAGGCTGTATCGCCGTCCCGGTAGTTTGGCGGGAGGCCACCACTGTCAGGGAGGTGGCCGTGTCTCCCCACAGAAGCAGCTACCTCCTTTGCCTGTCCTCTCCCTTACCCTTTCTCTTTCGGGGTGAAGGGAAGGGGCCAACCTTCTTGTGAGGACGCACACTTTATTCCCCCGTCTCCCTCTCACTTTCCTCTTGCTGCCGGGGGTTAGGATGAGACACCCGCTTTTAGGGGCTGAGGTGTGGATTGCACACGTTTTATCAGGGTCTCTGAGTAATTGGAATCGGGGTGCTTGAGTCCCTAATGGGCATGTGGAACCGGAATGTTCCGTCTTTGGTCCCCAGGGCTCCCTCGTTTTCCTAAGACTCTAGGATAAGGGTAGTGGGAGTTAGGACACGCTCGGACCAGGGCTGGGGGCAGAGTGTGAAAGACCTGATGCGTGAGTCCTCCACGCCGGGCACTTGTCTGATGGGTAGGGCTCCCGTGACGAGCGAGCCCCGTGAATCTAGGATGGGGGGCCCTGGCTCTCGTGCCCGCCTACTGGCCCTCTCTTCCGAGGAGGAGGCACTGTGGTCGGTCCGAGGATGGGAGGTGCCGTCTCTGGATGGACTTAAAGTCTCGAACCAGTGGCCACATCAGCTCCTCCTGCCCCATTGTCTCGCTTCTGCCTGGTCATTCCTCTGATTCTCCCAGGACAGACCTCTCTCTCGTGCTCCCTCTGCTCCTTCAGAGTCTAAGGAAGGGCCCCCTTTCCTGGGCCTAGAACAGGACAGACTTTTATCTGTTCATCTGGTTTCCAAGAGGTCCTTCCGGTTAGAGGGGGCGGGTACTTGGCGAAGACAAGCGTTGGGAGGAAGAGGGATGAGCCCTGGGACTCTCCTCACCTCACCCGCGTTGTAGGGACTCCAGTCTGCTGCATAGTCTGCCCTCCCCATGTGGCTCCCCACACCCAACAGCACTGGTTGGGATTAGTACTTATTGGTGGGGCAAGATCTCGGACCCCATTCTTTAGCCTCTAAGGTGTCTGTAGACACTGTCCTCCCAACCCCAGATGGGACCTTCCTCGAGGAAGCCCAGGTTTGCCCAGGGGCCTCCTTCCTTAGGTTTCAGCTTGCTCTTACGTTCTAGTTACGCCACCTCCTAGTTCTGAGACCTCAGACAGAATAGGCAACTTTTTGAAGCCTCACCTGTAAAATCATACAGGTTAATCATACGCCCTCTCTCTTCAGTTTATGAGGATTGAGTGAAGTAATACAGAGCGAGTGCTTCGCGAGGTGCCTGGCCCGTACGAAGCCCTCAGTAAATGCTAGCTGAATGGTTCGGGTTCTGGCTGACGTGGTCGTGGGGGGAAGTTCTGGGCTGGGGAGGAGAGCTAGGCTTTGGTTCTCCTCTGCCAGACCCTGGTGGGCACTGCCTGCTGGCTGCCAGGCGCCGTCTGAGCACAGGGGAGAGAGGATGAGACAGCCTTTCCCAGGGGAGACGTGCAGGAACACGTCGGTTCACTGTAGCCCGGCGAGTGCTGTGTGGAGGTGTGTTCAGGAGGCCACGGGGGCCTGGAGCAGGGGTGCTCACCCTGGGGTGGGTGTCCGGAGAGGCGCCGGGAGGAGACGTGGCCTTGGCTGGCTGGTTTTTGAAACTGCGGTGAAATTCACATCACAGAAAATTTCCATTTTAAACATTTTTTTAAGTTTACTTACTGTAAGAGAGAAGAAGTGTGCACCTAAGTGGGGGAGGGGCAGAGAGAGAGAGAGAGAGAGAGAGAGAGAGAGGAAGAGCCAGAATTCCAAGCAGGCTCCATGCCATCAGTGCAGAGCCCGACTTGGGGCTCGATTGCACAAACCTTGAGATCATGGCCTGAGCGGAGATCAAGAGTTGGACACTTAGCCGACCGAGCCACCAGGTGCCCCTAAAGTTACCACTTAAAAAAAGTTTTTTTTAACGTTTATTTATTTTTGAGAGACAGAGAGAGACAGAGTGAGCAAGGGAGGAACAGAGAGAGAGGGAGACGCAGAATCCAAAGCAGGCTCCAGGCTTCGAGCTGTCAGCACAGAGCCTGACACGGGGTTCGAATCCATGAACCGTGAGATCATGGCCTGAGTCAAGATCAAGAGTTGGACGGTTAACCCACTGAGCCCCAGGCGCCCCTAAAATTACCATTTTAAAGTGAGCATTGGCATTTAGTGCCTTCACCATGTTGTGCAACCACAACCGCGGCCTCCGAGAACCTTTTCCTCACTCCATCCCCCACCGCTGGCAGCCACCAGTCTCCATTCTGTTTCTGTGGGTTTACCTATTCTGGATATTTCATATAAATGAAATTCTGCACAACGTGTGGCCTTTTATGTCTGTCTTCCTGCACTCAGCACGAGCTTTTCGAGGTCCCCCCGCATCATAGCAGGTGTCAGAACTTCACCCACTTTTTCATGGCTGAGTCGTATTCCTGCGTGTGGATGGACCCCTCGCAGGATTCGGAGGCAGACAGGTCTGGGCTCCGCGTGCCGGAACGATCGGGGGTGTTGCTGAGCTGTGTGCAGCGTGGTGCTGTTGGATCTTGAAGCATAAGGTGGGGGGGGGGTTTGTCCTCAGTTTCCCTGCCTGTAGAGGGAGGTCCTGTGAGGTTGGTGGGGATGGAGGCAATAGGGAAGAGAGAGGCTGGGCTACTGTTGCCTCTTCTCGGTCTGGGTGGAGGATGGGACTTTATTTAACTTGCTCTTTCCTCCTCGCTCCTGGGCGGTTCCCTCCCATTTCTACCCTCATCCACATGTGGGTACCCCTTTCAGCTTTACTGGGCATCAACTTCCCCTCCCTCGGAAGTGACCTGAAATTTCTTCTCTCGCCCTCTCCGGGTCGGCAACCTGGGTCATGGGGAGGTTTTAGTAGCAGAGGCGAGCGAGAAGCCTGGGAGAGACTCCCACTCAGACCCCACCCCCAGCAGCCTTCCATTTTCCATTCTTCATTCTGCCTCCTGGTGTTCTCCCCGGGCAGCCCTCTTGTGATGTGGAGAGAAACGAGGTGGGTCAGGGAAAATCTTTCCATCCCTGCCTCCACACTGCTTGGTACGGAGTAGGCGGCAGAGGCCTCCTCTGGGGGGCCCTGTGGAAATGAGGTGTTTCTGTACTGGTCTGATGCCCCTGGCGAGGCTGGTAATTACAGACATGACAGCTGGGAAAGGGTTTGGGAGAAGCAGGCTTGGAATCAGCAGATCCAAGGATCTCTTGGTAATCGGGTGGGGCAGTGAGCGGGGAGGAGCTGGGGGCTGGGGTGGGGTGGCAGGCTTGGGGTCCCCCCTGCCACTGCACACACAGCTGGGCTTAGCGCCTGCAGGGGAGTGGGGTGGGGGGCGGGGATTGGAGCCCAGGCCCTGCCTCTGTAGGTGTGGAAGGAGGGAAGGGACCGGTGGGATGGGGGGGATCTGAGACCACCCCCCCCCCCAGCCCAGGAAAGAGGCAGAGAATGGGGAGAGCGGTTCTGGCTGCCCGGCCGTGGTGGCAGTTAAGGTGGGGTCATCCTCTGGGGTCTGGGGCCAGCACTGTAGCCAGAGGGGATTCCGCCTTGTTCTGGGTGGTGATTGGAACAGGAAGTAGGATTGGATGTGCAGCCTCTAAAGGACCAAGAGGTGAAAAGTAACATTTTATTGAGCATCTTTTATGTGCCTGACTCCATGATACCCTGTATATGTTATTTTGTTGAAAACTCTTTACCTGAAGTAGGCACTATTGCTCCATTTTACAGGCACGAAAACTGAGGTTTAGAGAAGGTAAGCATCTCACCTGAGATGGCATAGCTCCCGAGAAGCTGTCCAGGCCCAGCTGACTGCATCGCTCCTTCCACCTTCCCCTGCTTCCTTCCAGTTGAATCTGATTTGCTCATTATTACCTTTGGCCTTGACCTTGAATAATTCCCCTCTCTCTTGAAGGGCCGACATGGCCTCTCCAGGTCAGCCTGAGTAGAGAAGTCTACCCCTGAGGGTGGGGCCGGGTGGAGTCCCCTGGAGGAATGGGTCTCCTGGGAGGAGGACCTGGTTGTCCCCAGCCTGGGGCAGGGGTAGGGCCTGGGCACAGCCTCTCCAGGAGCGGGCCTCTTCCTCTCTGGGGGGGGGGGCGTTCCGGCCACTCCAGCCCATGGGGTCTTGTTTGTGATTGGGAGGGGCCTGGCCCTCATTGTCTGCAGAGCTTTCCAGCACCCCCAGCACCCCCAACAACCTCGATGGACCCCCACTTTGACCAGAGAGCGTGCGTGTTTGTGTGTGAGGCTGGGGAGGGGTAGGTGGGGCTTGGAGGGGCACAGGCGCTGAGCCCCAGGTGTGAATGCAGGAACTTAAAACACAACCAAGTGTGAACAGAGACACTTGTTTTGTCCTGGGCTTTCCTCCAGGAGTGGGGGTGGAAGGTGCAGGGGCTGGAGGCTGTTGGGACTCCTCAGAAGGGTAGAAACGTCTGGTGCTGAGCCTGTCGAGATGGAGGTCGGTTGGTACGTGGGCCTTTCGGCGGGCCCAGTTCTCCTGCGTGAGAGCTGGGTCACGTGCCAGACCTGGGGCCCTGGGTCGGGGGAAGGTTTCCAGGGTGGGGAGACCCAGGCCTGCCTCCGCCCGCACCCCCAGTCACACTGCGTCACACCCTCGGCCCACTGCTGCCAGCGTCCCCACCTCCCAGCTCCCCTACCACACGTGAGTGAGCCCAAGGTCGCCGAGGCCCCCTCCCTAAGCAGCTGCTTTCCACCTCCTTCTCCGCGGCAGAGGCTGGTGCATAGGCTCGGAAGGTCTCCCGGAGTCAGGGTCACTCGTCAGGGTCACTCGGGGCCTGCCTACGACAGTAGGCCGTGAAGGGAGAGGCGTTTTTGTTTTCCTGGAGGGCGGGGGCACGGGGCACACAGGACCCGACCTGTGGGTCCACGCAGCCTGCTCGCCTCCCAGCGTCCACCTTCTGTCCTCGAGGACAACTCGAGGTGCCCGTTTTCCTCCCTGGCTCTCCCGAAACTTACCTGGTGGGCAGGTAGGGGCCGGTCCTGCGCCCCAGCCGAGGAGGCAGGAGCTCAGAGCCTGGTGGGTGGACGTGGCAGGGGCTGCCCACTGGTGAAAATTAAATCGAGCCTCCAGGCATCGGGAAGCCGTGGTGACCCTCTCACCAGCCTAGCATCCTGTCTCCCCTCTGGCCCCCATCTGGGACAGATGCCAAAGAGATTACTCACCCCCTCCCTTCTAGACTGGCTGTGAATAGGTCGGGGGGAGGTTGGGGTTTGAGGAGCTGGGCTGTGGGTGCCTGTGTGTGCACCGGGGTATGGTGTATTGGGGGACCGACACTTTTCTGCGAGCTGGGGTGGGGGTGGGGGTGCCAGAGAGAAAGCAGAGCAGGTCTCTACAGAACCTGCCCGGCTGGGGCGGGTGGCGCTGGGTGGGGCAGGCGGGAGCCATTCCAGCTTTCTGAGGGGGAGAGGAGTGTGTGTGTGTGTGTGTGTGTGTGTGTGTAAGCGTGTCTGTGGATATCAGAGGGAACCCACATCACCCCTGCTTTAGGTGGGGGGCAGTTGAGGAAGTGGAGAAGGGCTTGGCTCGGGCTCCCCCCAGCTCCTTTTCAGCCAGAACGAGAGGTCAGCTACCCTGGCTGGGAGCCCGGCGTGTGGGCTCTCCCTGGGCCGCGCTTCTTGCTCTGGGGTCTGGGGGTGCATGGCTGCTCTGGGAGCATCGTCGCCTGGGTGACCCAGGCACAGCCGTCCCCTGCTTCTCAGCCTAGTGAGGAGGATCCTGCCCCTGCCCCTGCCCCGGGGCTCTCGGGATGGTGAGCTCACGTCTGGGGCTGTCCTGGGACAGTGCCTGGTTAGCAGGGCAGGGGCCCCTGGGCTCCCCAGTCCAGCCCTTTCCTCTCTCTCAGCCCCTGCTGAGGTCCCGCTGCTGGCTCTGGTCTCACCCAAGGACACTGGGGCCTTTTTCAGGGCACAGGAGTGGGGGTGCGGGCGAATCCCCGTTCCGGTTTTGGTCTAGGGCCTGGGGCTGGTTCTGGCCTGCTCTGTGCCCTAGTTCTTTTTGTGGTGGGGAAACGCAGCGGTGGCCTCCCGGGATGGAAGGCTTGTCCAGGGCCTGAGGCTGGATGGGAACGAGGGAGCTCAGAGCCTCCGATGGGTGGGGGAGGGGTGCGGCAGAAACCACTCCTTGGAGGGGAAGGGGCTCTGGTCTCGACTGTCTTGGCTCAGGCCTGTCTAGTCTGTCTCCTGTCACTGTTGAGAGAGGTTGAGTCAGGGACCTGTGCCACTTCTCGCCATCCCGGCCTTACAGTCTTGGCTACTCCAAGGACTGGGACTTTCATGGAGGAACCCCGTCGCTCTCTGAGAGGCGGACACCTCAAAGCTAAAGCATTAGTAAGGTCTCCCTCCCTTCCTTCCTTTCTTCCTTCCTTCCTTCCTTCCTTCCTTCCTTCCTTCTTCCTTTTTCCTTCCTTCCTTCCTTTCCTTTTTTCTTTCAGTTTATTTATTTCGAGACAGAGAGAAAGGGAGGGAGAGAGAATGAGTAGGGGAGGGGCAGAGAGAGGGAGAGAGAGAATTCCAAGCAGGCTCTGCGCTGTCAGCACAGAGCCCGACAAGGAGCTCAGTCTCACGAAACTGAGATCATGACCTGAGCCGAAATCCCGAGTCAGATGCTTCATTGAATGAGCCCCCCAGGCGCCCCGTGAGGAAGGTCTCTCTAACACTGGGGGCCAAGCAGGGCTGCCTCCGATGTGACCATGGCTTCCCTCTCTGGGCTGCATGCTTGTATCTGCAAGGCACGGGGCTGCATGCGCAAGGTCCCTTCCAGCTTAGTGCCGAGCCTGCTGAGAACCTGGTGGGTCTACACGGCCTCCTCCTGGGGGGAGAGGGGGAAGGGAGCTCAGGGAATGTGTGGGCACAGTCAGAAGTTCTGGCACCTTCCGGTCCTCCACAGGGACCAGGCGAGGTGTCTGCATTTGCTCACACAGCGGACACCCCCCCACCACCACCAGTGACCATCAGGGCCTGGATCGAGCGCACTGATGACTGTCGTCTGAAGAAGGATGGTTGTGACTTTGAGTGTCTGTCCTGCCTCCCAGCAGCCTGACGACGTGGCTGCTCTGTCTTTCCGGCTAAATATCTAGTGCTTAGGATACTGGGCTGGGAGAAAGGCCTCGCATTTGAAGAGCAGGCCAGGGGCGCCTGGGTGGCTCAGTCGGTTGAGCGTCCGACTTCGGCTCAGGTCATGATCTCACGGTTTGTGGGTTCGAGCCCTGCATCGGGCTCTGTGCTGACAGCTCAGAGCCTGGAGTCTGTCTTTGGATTCTGTGTCTCTTTCTCTCTCTGCCCCTCCCCTGTTCACGTTCTGTCTCTCTCTGTCTCTCAAAAATAAATAAATGTAAAAAAAATAAAATAAAAACAAAATAAAGAGCGGGCTGATCAGAGCTCTGCCCTGTCAGCCGGGGGCAAGCTCTTAGCATCTTGTCTCCTTCCCATACTCTTCCCGCCTCGGGACGATCCAGCCCAAGTGCTCCTGCCGCACCGCGGGCCGGCAGCCCCGTCTTCCGTAGACCTGACGAGGAACAGGTGCCCTTTCTAGGTACCTGTTCGTGTCCTGTCCCCTCCCCACCTTTTCTTTTCTGGCTGAGTCACTGCGGCTCCCAGAGCGCCTTCCTCCAGCCCCACCCTCACCTCTGTCCTGCCTCCTTTCCCCATCCCAGGTCTGAAGGAGCTGGGACCGGGCCGGGGGGTGGCCCTGGTCCAGAGAGCTGGCAGAGGAGGCAATGATCACAGGCACCTGCCGGCTGCCCGTCGGTCCTCAGCACCTGCGCACAGAGGGTGCGCATTCTGTGTCCAGCGGCCGCTCCTCCGAGGCGGGCAGAGGGGAAGGGTCCAGTCTCAGTGCGCATTTTGGCCAACACCAGCCTCCCCCTCTGTCACCCCCCATCCCGCAAGGCCTTGTTCCCTCCGCCTGTTGCCAGGTTCTGACTGTATTTTTTCCAGAGGCCTCCGATTGTTTCCTGAAGAAACCTGATCCCAGAGCTCAGACAAAAGCTGGGGCTGCCAGAGGAGAAACCCCATTCTCTCCCCCTCTGTCCCTAACCGCCCCCCCCACCTTCACAACCTCCCTCGCTTTGGATGCTGGGTATGGGTTCCAGGACCCGGCTGCCATCACCTAGGCAACAGGGGGCTTTGGTTGCCATGGCGATCAACGTGGGAGAAGCTGGGCAGCCGGGACAAAAGCCCCCACATTCCCCCCCACCCCTCCCCCCAATCCCCTTGGGATGGGACTGAGACACATTCCATTAATTTTATTTCTGAAAGGCCTTTTGGGGGGGAGAAGGGTCTTGTTTTTGTGACAGGCTCTCTTCCCTCCCTCTCTCCTCTCTGGCCTCCTTTTAACCCCAGATAATCCATGGTTGGTTTGAGCCGGGGACTGAGTGAGTGAGTGAGTGTGTGTGTGTGTGTGTGTGTGTCTTGGGGGTGGGGGCAAGGTGAATGCAACTGGACACACTCCCTTCCACAGCCTCCCACCTGCAAACCAGGGCACTTCCCTGTCCACACCAGGTCTTGCGGCCCTCACGGTCCACCTCGGACATTTCCACTTGTTGGTCTCATCCAATGCTCCCCTCCCCCACCCTCTCCCCTGGAAACGCCGCCCACCCGGGAGACCCTCCAGACCCCTGATTCCTGAGCTGATTAAACAAGGGGAACTTCTGCCCTTGTCTTCGTTCGCCTCCCATCCCCCCCCCCCCCCCCAGCCTCTCCAGATTCCAGTTAGCTTCCTGGGAACTTGAAGGGACAGCAGGCAAGGGGCTCAGAAATTGGGTTCATTGGGCCGCCTCTGGTGGGGGAGGGAGGAGCACGTTTTGGGCACCTTGAGTTGGCTTGGAAGGGGTGGGTGAGGCAGGGTTTACGCTGGGTCTTTAATAAGTGGCTGGGAGGAAGGTCGGGGCGCAGGCTGAGCAGCTCGGAACAAAGGGTTGGGAGGGGCTGGCACCCTTCTCTGGTTTGAAATTTATCTATAGGGGAAACACAATGCATCAGCTTCCCTCCTGGGTGTACTTGAAGTGGTCTGGTCAGGACAGTGTGAGCGCGCGCGCGTGTGTGTGTATGTGTGTCCGTGTGTGAGTGTGACTTCTTTATTTAGTAGTACAAACAGCAGGATTTATTTATACCACCTCTCCCCTAAATCTCAGAGGAAGTGTCTGGGGATTGGAGTATGGGCGACCCTAGAGCCAGTGCATATTAATTCCTTAACTGATGACTAGCTGAGCAGTTTATAAAAGCACTTCTTTCACCCCTGGGGGCCTCACAGCCGCCTCATCAACTACGTATCGTTATTTTCCTATTTTACCAATGAGCCTACCAGGCTACGAAGCACAGAGAAGTGAAGTAACTTGCCTGTGGTCCCAGAGCTGGTTGGTGGCAGGGTCAGGTTTTGGATGCAGAGCCTTGTTGCAAATTCCAGGCTCTTTTTGCCCTTGGCTCCCGGACACAGGAGGCTGTGAGGTGGAGAGTCCTGGCCCTGGCACCTTGTCTAGACCCGTCGGGCAGGTCTGTTTGTTCCCCTTCACGTCTCCAACCTCCCCTCTCCGTAGCCCACTTGCTCTCTTGAACCTCCTGGTGGGGTTCAGGTTTGGGGACCAGAGTAGGGCTGCGGCACAGCCAGAGAGATGCGTATGAGGTGTTGGGACTGTATTGAGAACGAAACCAGTAGAAAGGTTTTCAGGAGCCAGGGTGGAGGAGGTCAACGTCTAATTTGCGGACAGGGTGCTGAATGAGGCCCCTGCTCATGGCAAAGGTATTTAGGACGGGTTAGGCTTGAGTTGACGTGTGATGGCCATGTCCCCTCAGTGTGTCTGTCACACACTGGCCTTGACGTGGGGCTATTGACAAACATCGCTAGGCCACGGGGGTGCCTCCGGAGAGCTGGTAGGGGCTAAAGGAATGGATGTAGTATTGATTTCACCTCCCTGCAGTCGCTATAGGACCCGGAGAGTCAGAGGGGCGGGTCCATCCACCAGGCGGGCGTCCGTTCCTGGCCACGTGCACACGGGTCGCTGGTGGATGGAAATATGTATTAGTTGAATTTCCTATTCTCTAGTTGTTGACGGTTTAGTTTAGTTGGAGAAAAGTTAACAACTATACAGAAGCAAACCCGTTTCAGTTCTTCACGTAATTGACTTTTTGGTATCATGTGACCTGATGGGTTTTATTTCTGCCTCCAAACACAAGAGCCGGCTCTTCTGGCTGCCCTCCTCCTCTGGCCTCCCTCCTCCTCTGGCCATCCTGTCCTCCTCCTCTGGCCTCCTCCTCGTCTGGCCATCCTATCATCTCCATCTGGCCTCCTCCTCCTCTGGCCATCCTGTCCTCCTCCTCTGGCCTCCCTCCTCCTCTGGCTGTCCTCCCTCTCTGGCCTTGTCTCGTCAGCTCCTTTGCCTGCTCTTCCATACTGGGATTCCCAGGAACCCTCTTATTTATTCTTCTCCCTAGGACCCCACCCATTCCCATGACGCTGCGCACCTCCAGCTCAGACTCTCCTGAGTCTGGCTCCTCGGAAACCCTGCTGCTCACCTGACCGCCCGAGACCTTAGCCCACTAGACATGGAGCTCACTGCCTTCCCTCCCAAACTTGCCTCCTTCCCTGCCTTCTCCCCGCTTGTGACGGCACCACCATCTACCCTCTTGCTCGGGCCAGAGATCCTGGGTGCTCCCCTCCCCTCAGTCAGACCTCAGTGGGCCCTGTTGATCCTACCACCACCGTCTCGCACCCGGCTGTTTGTCACCTCCTCCAGGCCTGCTTCCTTTCTTGTGTTCCTACGTCTGCTTGCCCCTCCCCCAGTCCCCGCCTGCACGGCTGAAATCCTTCACAGGCTTCCTGCCATGGAGCTTGGGGAAAACACGGGATCTTCACCTGGCCTCTGGCTGCCTCTCCAACCGACGTCCTCCTCAGCTCCCGCTGGTTCTTGAGATACACCAGGCTCCTTGCTGCCCTTGGTCTTCCCGACCGCAGTTTCCTGCCTTTCTCCTCCACTCCGCCTGCTCCACTGCTGCTCTTCCTTCAGGCTTAGGTGTCGTTTTCTCAGAGACACTTTCTAGAACCATTCGGTTTAAAGTCACAGCCCCCAGAGCTGTCTCTCCTGGTTTTCCGCTCTTTTCCGGCCATCACTCCTGCAGTGCTGCCATTCATACTCTGGTTTACCGGTTCAGCATGCCCGTGCCCCGCCAGCCTGGAAACGCGGGGTCGGGTTCCCTGCCATTCCCCTCCCTCCCCCCCCCCCCAGGGCCTCGCAGGGCTCTTGGTGGACAGAGGTGTCTGCGAGTGAGCTGATGGCCCAGCGGGGCGGGGGGGGGGGCGTGCTGGGAAACACGCCTGTGCCTGGCGGAGTCACTCGCCTGAGTGGAGGTGGGCCTGGGGGCAGGACACCAGGTTGGCTGCTAGTTGGTGGTGGGTGGGCTCTGAGGACCCAGCAGGATGCGGGTGAGGCTGGGGAAGCGGGGAGAAGAGCTCATTCTCCGCAGAGCTAGAAGGTGAACGAATCGCATACAGATGCTGCCCTGAGCACACTCACAGCCAGGAGACTCACCACTGCATTGCCTGATTCAGGACTTGAGGCCTTCGGAGAATGATTTCTGCTGCCTGCTCCCCCCTGCTCCCCCCACCCACGTTATCCATAGTTTCCATCCCTTGGGTGCACACACACACACACACACACACACTCTTCGCGGAGCAGCCAGCCTGACCTGGCCTGTAACTGTGGGTATGTTTGACGTAGGTGCTGGTGAGACTGGGACAGGAGAATCGGCTGTGAGCAGCACTCCTCCCCCCCCCCCCCCTCGCCTCCATGGGCACTCTCAGAAGTCGCAAGTGGGGGGAAGATGAGGGGGAAGGAGAGGCCTGGACAGAAGCCAGCTGCTTTCAGCTCTGTGAGGTCTCCGTTGGTCCAGCCCGTCAGCCTGGCCAGAAGCTGCCCTCTCTGAGCCACAGTTTTCCTGGCCCAGAATAAGGACAGCGTTGCCCTGGCTCTCCGCTCCAGGGGGTCCCGGGCTGGGTCATTCGGAGCGGCCTCTGCTGGCCATCTGCCCAGTACCCCGAGCTGCTGGCACGGCCTCGGGGTGCTCTCCCTAGGAGGAAGGGCAGGAGGAGCCGGACCCACCCGACGGAGCCGGAACCGGGGCGGACTGGTCACCTCCCGGCCCTGACCCGGCAGGAGCTGCCGCTACTCCTAACCGGCGGCTTCCTCTTCTCAGGAGTGTCGCTTGATTTTCTCTGAGACAAGCCCACCCGTCCAGCAAAATAGAGTCCCTCAGGGTGACGGTTGATTTCCTGAAGGTGCCCCTTGGCCTGAAGAAGCCGGTGCTGAAGGAGGTGGCTGTGGGGCCCCCCAAAAGGCCCCAGTCTGTGGCCCTGGAGCGCTACAAGGCGCGGCGTTCAGACGCCATGGACACCGAGTCCCAGTACTCGGGCTATTCCTACAAGTCGGGCCACTCCCGCAGCTCCCGCAAGCACAGGTGGGCAGACGTGGGGTCGACACGGGGGGGGGTGGAGGGTGTAAGGGGGTGGGGCGGAGGTGGGCGTGCACAGGGGTAGGGGGCAGTTGCCGCTGAGAAGACCCAGGTCCCCCCCTCTGACCTGTGCCCCTGGCCTCCTGCCGCAGGGACCGCCGGGACCGCCACCGCTCTAAGAGCCGGGATGGGAGCCGCGGCGACAAGTCGGTGACGATCCAGGCCCCAGGGGAGCCCCTGCTGGACAACGAGTCCACGCGAGGGGACGAGCGGGTGAGCACTGGGGGGCATGGGGCCAGGCCAGGTGTTCTCAGGCTGATCCATGAACCTGGAGGTCCGTCCGAGGGGGAAGGGCCTGGAACCCTGGTCTCTTCGGACAGAGGCCCTATCAGGGAGGGCATCTCGTGGCACACGTCCTCGCGCTTGGGTCCCGAAGTAGGACCTGTTTCAGTAGAAGTCAGGGGACTTCCGGAGGGAGCCCTTTGGAAGCCGCAGCCCCTTCCTCCTTTTCTCTGAGAGCTGGGGTGACCTGGGCTGTGTAATGGGAATTGCCTCGTTCCTCTGGGCCGAGGCCCGCCAGTCTGATGGGCTGGGACCCGGGGGCGGGAGGGGGCGGTGGGTGTGGCCCCGGGGGCGTGGGCCGCCCTGAGTTTTCCCCGAGCCGCAGGCACGGGCTCTGCCGCGCCCTCTGGTGTCAGGCTGCAGAACTGCACCGCCTGGGTCTGGAGCTGGAAGCTGGTGTGGGAGGAGTCAGTGGAAAACGGGGAGAAGGGGGGCAGCCCCGAAGGACGCTGTCACTCGGGGCGGGGGGCGGGGCGCCCTCTGCTCTAACCTCTGTGGCCCGCTGTGCTCACCTGGTAGGAAGGTCAGTGGGCAGACCTCAGTGCTGGATTAGGGCAGAGGCAGGATTTAGGGGGACTCTGAGGTTGCCTGTGTCTCATGCCGACCGGTCTTCCTTCCTGGGACCGTCTCTGGCTGGAGACTCCCAGCTCCTTGTCCGTCACAGGAAATCTCTGTGACCGACACCGGGACTTCCTGGGTCTTGGGAGCAGATGAGCACCTCAGGGAAATATTCTTTCTCCCTCTTTCCAATCCCGTCTTCTCCCTGAGACCTGGCATCCTGAGTTCTTGAAGGGACCCCAAGACATGGTCAGCCCACCCACGGTGGGGGAGAGGGTAGGCAGTGTGTCTGGAGGTCAGCCTAAGGTGAGGAGTAGACCCGGTTCCTTGAGCTGAAAGTGGTCAGTACACCCACTTTCTGTCATCAGATCAGACTCTTCTGTCCTTGGGAGAGGAGATTCGTCAACCCCCTAATCACTGACCCTGCCGGGCACTTCCTACGCTCCCCACCCCGTGTCTAAATCCTGTGACCCTGTATCCCCGGGCCATCTAGTAGGAGTGAAGGGTGTTGGCACTGATGGCCGTTGGTGGTCTTGGGGCCCCTCTGTCGGAGGGTGTCCAGCGTCTGCAGAGATAGCTCGAGTGGACCATACTCAGGACACTTGGGGAGCTTGGCCTGTCTACCCCCTGGCCTCCAGGAAGAGGCAGCCGCTGTGCTGTGGGCATTCGGAGACCCAGAGTGGCCCTGCGTCTCCCATGCCAGGCACTAATCATCTGCTGTCCCCCTTCCCCCCCACTCCCTGCATCCTCTGCCCTTCACCACACTGCCTTTTTCAGGTCACTCCCTTAATCAGAAAGCTTGGGTGGCTCTGGATGTCTGGAGAACAGGCTGTTGGCGCCCAGCCGGGCTTGCGGGCGGCCTGCCCAGACTCCACCTGGCCGCGCCTGGCCCTGCCCCTGCGGACCCTGCTCGCGCAGTCCGCTGGGTGCCTCTGTTCACACTAACATTCCACGTGTCAGTGATTCGTGGGGGTCTTGTTAAAATGCAGATTCTGGCTGAGCCCACGTGGGGTGGGGCCTGAGACCGCAGTTCTAGTAAGCTCCCAGGAGATGTCAGCACTGCGGGTCCCCGGGTCCCATTTTGAGTAAACGGGCCTCAGAGATTGTTTAGTTCAGTGATTCTCAATTTTGGACGAACATTAAAAGCATCTGTTTTTTTAGAAAATGGTTGACGTCCAGCCGGGTGGGATCTGTGCAGTGAGGGTCCAGTCTCAGATGGGCCAGCCCTGCCGAGGCCAAGCTTGGGCACACGGTGCAGCTCAGTAAACACTTTGGTGGTGGCATATGGGCTGACTGCCCTCTCTTCTCTCTCTTGCTCTGCTGTCTCCCCCTCCCCTCTCCCCCTCTCTTCTCTCTTCCTCCTTCCCCTCCCCCCTCCCCTCTCCCCCTCCCTTCTCCCTTCCTCCTTCCCCTCCCCCACCCCCACCTCTCTCCCTCCTTTCCCACACCCCTCCTCTCCCCCCTCCCCTCTCCTCCTCCCTTCCCACACCCCCTCCCCTTCCCCTCCCTTCCTCCTCCCCTCCCCCTTCCTCCTCCCCCCTCCCCTTCCCCTCCCTTCCCCTACTTCTCCCCTTCCCCTCCCTTCC
>CM053562.1:60806705-60986052 GCA_028646485.1 Cryptoprocta ferox | reverse complement strand
TCCCCCCCCCCCCCCCCGCCCTCACATGGTGTCACCGTGCAGGAACCGTGCCTGTCCCCCTCTCCCTCCCGGATGGCATTCCCTTCTGAGCGGGCAGGGCCCCCCCGGAGCCCCCACCCCTGAACCAGGCTTTTGTGGCATTTTTCTCCTCTGGCCCTGACAAGGTGTCTCCAGGGGACAGACAGGACTCCAGAGAGCCGCGGTGCCAAATTCCCCCAGACCGCAGGTCACCCGCTCCTCCTGGCCGCCCAGCCCACCCCTTACGCACATCGAGTTCTGGGGTAAGGTGCTCTTGCACCTCCCCCCAACCCCCACATGGCCCGAGTCAGGGGTCTCCCTGCCAGGGTCAGTGGGTCCCGGCCGTCAGAGCCTCCCTTCACACCCACACATATTCCGAGCAAGGGACGGTCCTGCCCTTTACCCTAAAGTCCCCACCTTCTGTTTCTGGGTTGATTGGTCCCCTGTGGCCACAGCCAGACTGAGGCAGAAACCCTTGGGGACCACTCCCTGGACCATGGGGGACCGTACCCGTTCACTGGGTCTTTCCTAGGCAGCCCCCGAGGGAAGGACGGGAGGGACCCAGGGAACATGGCTGAGCCGTGGCCTCCCAACCTGCCTGCACCTTCGTCCCCGCCTTGCCTGGGCAGGTTCCCCTTCCTGGTGAAGCATAGCGAGAGGTCCTGCACAGATTGAGTGGCCTGCAGACCATGACCTGACCCCCGCGGTCCCGGACCAACGTTCTTCTTTCCTTCCCCCGCCCCAGTGTGTCTTTTCTCAGCTCCAGGGACCTGTTGCCTCGTCTCTTTTTGGGGGGTGGGAGCCGGTAGCTCCTCCTCGCCCCCTGCCTTAAGCCCACTTCTTTGCCTCAGGGGTCTCTTTTCCTTGGCTGGCCAGGGTCCCCTCCTCTCCCTGCCTGGTTCTCTGGGCTCTTGTCTCCCTCAGCCCTGGGGTGAGGGCCCAGGATTGCTGCCTTCGTGGGCATCAGCCCCTCACCCCGCTGAGCTTCCGTAGTCTTCCCACCCGAGCTGATTTCTCGAGAGTTTAGGTCTCGTTTTGAGCAAAATCCACTGGCCTTCGAAGACGTATTTTCAGGGTGGGATCTGAGCCTTTAACTCAGACACCTTTAAATTCTGTAGTTTTAGCCAAGAGGACTGGAAGCGGGAAGCACCTGTATATCTCCGGCCCGGTCCACGTGGAGGAACATTCTGGCGGCTGGGCTGGAGCTGCCCCGGGCCAGGCCTCTGGATTGTTCACAGTGCCCCTTTTAGACCCGTCTCCTCCCGGCCAACCAGCTACGTGGATCGCCCCGGGGATAAGGTCCCCACCAGTGTCTGACGAGGGAGGCTTCCAGTCTGTGTCAAGTGGCCCCGACATGATGGGACCTAGGGTCCACGTTTCTCCCCTGTCCTCTCTGAAAAAGCACATCTGTCCACCCACCGCTGACTAGAGAAGGGCTCTTCAGTTCATGCTTAACCCGGTCCCCAGCGGTGTGGGGTGTGGGGTGACTTAGGCACTGCCTGAGGGAAATACATCCTGTCCTGGGGGTCGTGGGAAGGTATCTTCTCTCCAAGGACCTGGTTTTAAGAAGGGTCCCTCTGGGTCACATTTCTAAATACCTCACTATCCTGCAAAACGGGGCCCGGATGGTGATTGGGGTCACTGCCTCTGTGGGCAGGCATGGGGTGCGTCGGGACGTTAAGGACCGAGTTGGGGCGGGGAACAGCGAAAGGGTTTGGGATCTTTGTTGCTGCCCTAGGTTAGGGGCGGGGGAGTGTTTATTTTAAGAACCTGCCATGTTTTTAATCACTGTGATTTTTTCATTCCTTTTTCCTAAAACAAAAGTGTCCCCCCACCTCTCTAAGCACTAAGGGCTGTGGCTGAGAATGGTAGTGTTTGGGTCTTTTGCGTCAGAACTGTGGTATCTTTGTCTTCTTTGATTATTATTATAATAATTATTATTTTTTAAAACGTCAGGATGAATCGTCCAGTGTTCGGCTGTGTTTGTCTTTTGCTTCTCGTACGTGGGGAGCTGTCTTCATGCTGTGAACTGATGTGGGGCGCCTCTGAGCCCCGTCCCCCGCTTCGCCTGTCCCGTCATGTGCTGGGTTTTCTTACTTTTCTCCTGGGGGGGTGGTGAACTTACCTGTGGCTGCCCCCCTGCTCCCCCAGAACACCGGGTTACAGGGCGTCCTAGCTCGCCCCACCGCCCCCACCAGGCCTGCCTCTTCATCACCTTGGAACGTTCTCGTTCCTCCCTCCGCATCAGGACGCTGTGCCTCTGGCCTTCACCTACCTCGCCACTCTGCCTCGGCCCCCGCCGCTCCCCGTCTCTCCAGCGACCCTTCACACTCTAGTTATTCTTGTTTATTTTTTTAACTCCCTCATGTTTTCTTCCCATCCCTCTCCATCTGAGCCTTTCATTTTTCACTGTTCCTGTTGCAAACCCCGCTATGGTACCTGTGAAGAGGCAGCAGGACCCCCCCCCCCCTCGGCAGGACCTCCTCATCGGAAACATCTGTTCCCAGAGTTTGTGCTCCTTTCCTCCTCTGTTGGGCCCCTCTGTGCTGTCTGTCAGTCTGTCTGTCTGTCTGCTCTTTCCCCTGCCCTTCCCCCCAGGGCAGCATCTGCTGATGGATTCGGTCCTGGTGTGTGATTGTTGTGATCTGTTCTTCTGTGCGCGAAAGGAAGAGGGCTCTCTTTGGGTCCCTTCCAAGTGAGATTGTAAATGTAGAATTTGCCACTGTTGAATCTAGGGTTTTTTTTTTTCCTTTTTTTTTAATTTCTTTTTCTTTTTTTTTTCCTTTTTTTTTGGGTTACAGAGACCTTGTGCATGCATGTAGAAAATTGTAAAATGTAAATTTTTTTTTAATATATAAAAAGCTTGTTTTTACAGTTTGCAGTGGATCTAAACATTATGGCAATTTTAGGGATTTTTTTTTCTTAAACATAGGAACTAAAACTGTACAAAATTTTTTTTATATAAAATAAAGACATTTGACTTTCGTGGGGGCATTGTGTCGTTTTTCTTTTTTTTACTGGAGTGGAAGCAAAAGTCAGGCCAAGTAGCTGCTCCTTGTTAGGGGGAGAGCGACCAGCAGGGGGCAGTGTGAGCCCATCGTTACTCCCCACCCCCCGCCTCCAGCCCAGGAAGCCTGGGACTGGAAACTACCTATTCTGAACTCAGATTCTGAGAAGAGAGAAACCTAGGAAGTGAAGACCCGGCTGTTCCCTGGGGTGTTGTCAGGATAAGGAAGGGGAAGGAAAGATAACTTTCTGGGTGGATCCATAGGAATTTCAGGCAGTAGTTGAGGATTTCAGTCAACAGTGATAGCTCATCACGTTTCATTGAGAAAAATTCTGAAGTAGCTCTCTTCTTCCTCAATATCTTCTTATTTCTACCACGATCTCGCTAATCTTTCAGGCACTGCGCAAAAAAGAGCACTCTAGCAATAGTCCTTTATTTACGGTGAAAATGTTCGGTCGGTGGTCTGCTTGTAGTCAAGCCCCACAGTCATCGTCAGGAGATCGGGACCCTTGTCCCCGCTCTGCCCAGACCCACACTCCTCTGGGACTCTGGGCACCAGGCTTAGCACACGAGCAGCGTCCTGAGGTCAGAAACAAGCAAGCAAATGTAAACTTCGCTGCGTGGAGTTGGCTCGTGTCCTAGATTCGGTCGTCCTCTCCCTGGCCCACATTTTGCCAGGCTGAGGACGCAAAGATGAGAGACCTTGTCCTGGAGGAAGTTCCCCGTCTGCGGGAGGTGCCAGACCAAATAACCTACTGCAAGGCCGTGTGCTGTATCCAGAAACCTCGCGCACACAGGCCCTGGCTGGCCTCCCAAGAGCTCAGGCGCCTCCCGCCAAGAAATTTAAGAAATTTGTAAGAATCAAGAGCGGGTAACAATCTCCTTGAGTGGAGGGGGGCTTTATCTGTTCTGTTCACCTAAGCATTCCCGACATCTGTACCATTCTCCACATACAGTTGGTGCTCAATAAAAAGAAAATTACTGACTGAGTAATGAATTAAAAAAACTAACAATACCATAGGAGCATATAAAAGGGGTCATTCCCTTTTTCTTCCTTTAAAATTGTACCCACGTCTTTTTCATGTGAAATGAATAAAAAAACATTTCCCTTGAAGCGGCATCCCCTGTTCTCATGACTGTCCTGATAACAGGACTTAAAGAGTTTCACTTACTGGTTTCAATTCATCTTGAAGCCAACTTTGTGAGTTCTTGTGACCAAATTTCTACCCTAGTGCGTTTCAGAAATTATTCTTTCTCTTAGTGGCCAAATACAATAAATACCTTTTGGTTTAGTGAGTCCTTTTTTTTTTTTTTTTTTTTTTTGTGGCTGTGATTCCCCCAGCCTGGTAGTAAAGCACTTTGGTCGGTAGAGATTGTGGATATGTTCCTGCTTTCACCGACCCAACCTTTGTGGGCCCTTCGCGAGTCTGCGTTTAACCTCACAGGTCTCCTCCACTAACACCAGACCCAGGAATCGATAGATTTTTGATATTTTAAGATTTTCATTTTATTAAAAATATAGCAACACAATAGCAGCATCATTTGATAAATTTTTACCAGTAGCACTGAGAAGTAGCCCTACTCATATAAATATACACGACCTGTGCAGCATCTTATGTTTCCATGTGAAACATGTAAACCCACAGCATCATGTAAAGAACACTATTGTAAGATGAAGAAGAAGAATATTAAACTGTTAAACTGAACTACCTAAACGACAACACAATACACCCAGATGTAATCTTCCGTGGAAGTCAGGGACTTCTGCAGACTGCTCCCCAGCCATTTGTTGCCTACCACATACCCTCGAGGTGGTAGAGCTCAATCTCTTCGATTCTAATTCTTTCAGCATGATTTTCATAAATTTGAACTTGCACATATGGTCAAGAAATTATCTATGTAGCAAATGAAAGTTAACAATGGAGAGAACTATTATTCCATTCCAATCCCAGGAAAATAAATCTTAGCAGTAAAATATGTGGTTTCCCCAAAGTTGGCAATTTTCAAAATTAAGATGTTAGCTAGATACAAGGTAAATTTAAAAACAGGAACTGATAGATTTAAGACCTGGGCTCAATGCTTGATTTTTGGGATCATATTGTCTCCTGGGGTTTGGTGAAGGCAAAAGTGATAACCCGGACCATTTGTCATGGAACAAAGGACATTTGTAACTGTTGGCGGAGAGGGTGTATTTTCCATGGAAGTACCGCCTGGGTCACTGAGGGCAGGGACTCGGCTCGTGTGATGCCGGGATAATGCCCCACTTCTCCTGGGCATTCCTGCCCAGATGTGATTTTCCAGCCTTTGCCTCTGAAATGAGGCTTAAGGGGAAACCTGGGGCTGGGGCACTGGGAGGGGAGACAAGAATCTCTAGATCCAGTTCTTAGCAAATCCTTACTCTTTTTTTTTTTTTTTTTGTTTAGGTCAGCTTAATGCCTTCTCCGTGAAAAAGGGCAAGTTAAAACAATCGCTGGGTTTTTATATGTTAGTTTAAGCACACGATGGAAATACTCTTCCAAATGATGGGAAGGATGGGGAGGGAGGAAGTCAGCCTTCGGAAAACTATTACAGCATTAGTGTGCAAGCAGTCATGGAAGATGCTAGAGAGATAGTAGAGGACTATCTCCATTGTAGAAAGATCCTGGGGGACAGTGATCACTGTTCCAGCTCTCCAGTTTCTCTTTAGGCTGCAAATGGCGTGTTTCCCTCATTACAAAGGGCAGGGTAGACGTGATAGCCTATAACTGCCAAGCTTAAGTATGTGTGGAAAAGTAGGAGACGGTAATGGTTGCATTGGGAGCCCCAGGCAAAGCACCGGCTTTTCTCATTTCACGCCAGGAAGTTTAGGGGAGAACCTGTATGCTATCCAGTGGGCTGCGAAGAAAAATAAAACATTGTCGCCTCCTCTAGTGCATAGGACTTTGACCAGTAAAACTGCAGACATTTTAGTACTTTGCTGTTGGCAACCCAAGGAAGCAAACTCTACCTACAGGCAGTAAGTGCCATTGGCAAGGGACACACTAAGCCAACACTTGGGGACAGCGGTGAGTGTGATAGGTGAGCTATTTGACGTCACCTCTGGAAAAGAGCCATCTGCACTCTCTGGTATCCTGTGATGAGGACAACTTTGGTTGAAAAAAGGAGAGTTAGATCTTCAGTTGTGGCCCATCCTTTCTGCTTGCTTTATGGGCACAGTTAGCTCATTCTGCTGCTTCGCCCAGGACACATATGTGGTTCAAAGGGAAAGTGCGGATCTTTAGGAATTATAGGGCAGTGAAATCGCTCTGTATGATGCTATAGTTGTGGGTACACGTCTTTATGAACGTGACCAGACCCACAGAATGTACAACACCAAGAGTAAAACCTAATGTAAACTATGGACTTTGGATAATAAGGATGTGCCCACGTGGGCTCATCAGTTGTAACGAATGTAACGCTCTGGTGGGTGTGGATGTGCGGGGAGGCTCCAGAAGTGTCAGGGGTAGGGTGCATTTGGGAACTTTCTGTACCTTCTGCTCAATGTTGTTGTTAACTTTAAAGATAAAACAGCCACAGGGCGCCTGGGTGGCTCAGTTGGTTAAGTGCGTGACTCTTGATTTCGGCTCAGGTTATCATCTCACAGTTTGTGAGTTCAAGCCCCGCATCGGGCTCTGTGCTGACCTTTCAGAGCCTGCTCCAGATACTCTGTCTCCCTCTCTCTCTGCCCCTCCTCCAATTGCTCTCTCTCAAAAATAAATAAATATTAAAAATAAATAAATAAAACTGCCAGTTATTTTATCAGCAAAAGATGAGAATACTTGAGAATAGCAGAGAATTGCAATCCAGGACAAGCAAGCTACGGCAAAAACCACAGACAAGTCCCGACAAACAAAGAATAGGAACATTATTTTATGGAGAATGAGGAAGTTGGGAGGGGTTGTTTTGAAGAAAAGTCCCCTATAGAGAAGCAAGAGTTTAGGACAACGACAGTTTCTCATTGGCTGAGTTGCAGGGGTTGTGGATTTCTTATAAGAGATGTAAGGCATTTTTCCCTCTTGGGGCCTGTAATGGAGGATTCTTTCCTGTGAGATTCTTCTGTTAGGGTCTGTGATTGACCATTCTTCCCATAATTAACATCGAATGGTAGGACTCCCCCTACCAGAACTTCCTTCTAACCCCTGGAGTTCACTTTAAGTGAGATTCCTCTTCATTAAATTTCACACTGTGAACCTTTATTTCTTTTTTAATTTTTTTACATTTACTTATTTTTGAGAGACAGAGCTTGAACAGGGGAGGGGCAGAGAGAGAAAAAGAGACAGAATCTGAAGCAGGCTCGAGGCTCCGAGCTGCCAGCACAGAGCGCGACGTGGGGCTCGAACCCACGAACTGTGAGATCACGACCTGAGCTCAAGTCGGACGCTCAACCCAACTGAGCCACCCAGGCGCCCCTCACACTGTGAACCTTTAAACTGCTTTAAAAAATAAAGTCTGGTCAAAAGGTAGAACTTCCAGTTATAAGTCATGTAAGTCCTGAGGATATAATACAACATGATGACCATAGTTAACACTGCCGTCTGATGTATTTGAAAGTTGCTAAGGGAGGAGATTCTAAAAGTTTTCATCACAAGGGGAAAAAAAAATCTTACTTTTTTCCTCCTCTTTTCTTTTTTTCTTGTATCCGTATGAGTTGAAGATGATGTCAACTAAACTCACTGTGGTCATCATTTCACAATATATTGTAGGTCTAGTAACTCGGCTGTGCACGTTAAACTTTTCCATAGCGCCATTTGTCAACAGTAAAATTAAAAGAAAGAGAATAAAGTCTATTAAAAAAAACACCCAAACCAAGCATAACCTTACTTAGTTGTAGCCACACGTCCAGTAATGAAAGTGATAGTATAGGCACTTGTGAAAGTGTATGCTGTTTCCCCCCAGGGCCCCTGAATCAAGTGAGTCATGGAGTTCGGAACCGATAAAGCCCTGGAAAAGGAGGGTCTGGGGGTCCATCGATGCTGTTACATCTGGAAATTTGCACAAGTGGGCTTGAATGTGAAAATCAAGAGATAAGTGGTCTAACTTAGGTGCTGTTTTCACTTCTTTCAAGTTCCTATTAGTGTTTGTTCTGTTTGACTTAGGAATGTGTGATTTTAGGGTGACGTTGGCTGAGATCGTTTTTACTGCAATAAGAAACTATTGCTGAAGGTAACGAACTTTCTGTTGTAAGATGAATGAGCCCTGGGGGTCTGCTGTGCAGCGCGGTGACCATAGGGAATGATGCTGAGAATTTGCCAAGAGAACCTTATGTGTTCTCACCACACACACACACACACACACACACGTACGCACGCGCACACAGGCACACAAGGTGACTATGTGAGGAGCCGGATGTGTTACCCTGACAGTGGTAATAGTTTCACAAAGCATACGCGTGTCAAACGTTGTACACTTCAACTATATACAATTTTATTTGACAATTATACTTCGAGAAAGTGGAAAACAACCCAGCTGTTGAAGGTACTTGTCTTCTGCCTGTTGACTTGCATCCTAATGTGTAGCCTCAGACCCCAACGATGAAACCCAGTTAAAAAGGAAGCTGACCCTGAAGATTTCGTTTTCAAGGACTGGTCAGCAGTTCGGCACTTTTGGGAGCCTCTTGAAGAATTTGACACCAGGAAACCTGTTTCCTGGGATTGAAAGGTTCAGGTGGTGTTTATTCTGTCTTGAAGTAGGTTTTGATGCTGGTTCTGATTCAACAGGCTTGGGACACGGTCTGAGAGTCAGCATTCCTGACAAGCTCCCAGGTGTCTCAGACACTGAAAAAAAGGCCATAGACTGGGTGGTGTAAACAACAGAAATGTATCTTCTCAGAGTTCTTAAGGCTGGAAGCCCAAGATGGAAGTCCCAGCACGGTCAAGTTCTGGTGAGGACTCTTCCTGGCTTGCATACAGCTGCCCCCTCACTATAACCTCACTTGGCAGAGAGAGAAAGCTCTGATCTCCTCCTCTTCTTAGGAGGACACTAAGCTCATGATCTCATCTAGACCCGATGACCTCCCAGAGGCCCCACCTCCAAAACCATCACAAAGACCTCAACACAGGACATGATTCTGTCCACAGCACCAGATGCCACCCCCGCGGTTCTGTGAGTGGCAAGACCCGAAAAGAAGCTTCGTATTCCCGTGACATTTCGAGGGACCCAAGCTTGCCTGACTTAACACTAAGATATCTGATCTAAGAGGGCACAATTAGTAAGGGATCTAAATTTCACGAATGTAATCAATAGTTTGGTAAAGTCATTGTTGCTCATGTTGGAAGATTACACTACCAGCATCACATTGTCATTTGTGAGATTCTTCTAGGTTGGCCTTCTGTGTAGAATTTATGCACAAGCCTACTGATTCAATGAGACATTCATAATGACGTCAAAAAGAGCCAAGCAGGGGCGCGTGGGTGGCTCAGTCAGTTAAGCGTCTGAGTCTTGGTCATAATCTCACAGTTTGTGAGTTCGAGCCCCCGCATCGGGCTCTGTGCTGACAGTGCGGAACCTGCATGGGATTCTCTTGTTCCCTCTCTCTGCCCCTCCCCCACTCGCTCTCTCTGTCTCTCTCTCAAAAATAAATAAATAAACTTAAAAAAATAAAAAAACAGCCAAGCTGGTGAGGTTTTATTATTAAAGGCCATAGAAATTAAAGGACAAGCTTCCAATATAAATGATCATTGACCACAAATTTCTTGCCAACATGATCAATAGAACAGAGGAAATTCAGTTTTATCAAGTGTGGAATTTTAGATAAGATGCCTTAATGTGCTTCAGTATTTATCTCAACTGTAACAGATGCAGAATGAAAGTAAACTATCATCATATATCCATAATTTCAAAATACCTTTTTAAATTATTATGTTTATTGATTTAATTTTTAAAGTTAATTTCTTTACCAAAGTATGGAAAGAGCCCAAATGTCCATCGACAGATGAATGGATAAAGAAGAGATGATATATATATATATATATATATATATACAATGGAGTCTTACTCGGAAATCAAAAAGAATGAAATCTTGCCATTTGCAACTACATGGATGGAACTAGAGGGTATCTTGCTAAGCGAAATTAGTCCGTCAGAGAAAGACAAGTATCCTATGACGTCGCTCATATGAGGACTTTAGGATACAAAACAGATGAACATAAGGGAAGGGAAGCAAAAATAATATAAAAACAGGGAGGGGGACAAAAGCATAAGAGATTCTTAAATATGGAGAACAAACAGAAGTTTACTGGAGGGGTTGTGGGAGGGGGGATGGGCTAAATGGGTGAGGGGCATTAAGGAATCTACTCTTGAAACCATTGTTGCACTATATGCTAACTAACTTGGATGTAAATTTAAAAAATTAATAAAAAACAAAACAAAAAGAGTTAATTTCTTTATTTTGAGAGAGAGTGAGCAGAGGAGGGGCAGAGAGAGAGAAAGAGAATCCCAGGCAGACTCTGAGGTATTAGCACGGAGCCTGATGCAGGGCTTGAACTCACGAACCATGAGACCATGACCTGAGTGGAAATCAAGAGACAGATCCTTAACCCACCGAGCCACCCAGGTGACCTCTAGAGATACCTTCTCAAGTTTCTTGGTCCAAATCGTTGTGATCACTACGCCAACTTCAAGATCATAATGATCATACAGCTGATGGTGCGGGAAGTTGCCTCATCTGTGTCTGTGCTTTCCTTGTTTAGTCATTCAATAAACACGTGTTGAGCCCTTCTACGTGCTCGCAACTATGCTAGGTATGAATGATATGGCAGTGATGACTATAGGTGTGGCCTTTGTTCACAAACAGATATGGCAACTGAAATAAAAGTTATACATGAATCCTTTGCTCTTTTTTTTAAAATGTTTATTTCAGAGAGAGAGAGAGAGTGAGTGGGGGAGATGCAGAGAGAGAGGAGACACAAAATCTGAAGCAGGCTCCAGGCTCTGAGCCATCAGCACAGAGCCCGATGCAGGGCTCGAACCCATGGACCACAAGATCACGAGCTGAGCTGAAGTTGGAGGCTCAACCTACTGAGCCACCCAGGCGCCCCCAATCCTTTGTTCTAAGAATACAATAAAACGAGAGAGAGGAAGAGTTGGAGCATCTAACGGGCCCTGCTGACAGATACACCAATTATTCAGTACTAAAGAGAGGAACTTTGTGGAATCCTTCATGGTTAGATCCCAGGGCCCATGCCTGGCACTTGCTCAATGGCCATGGTTCTTCCCAAGGGCAGCCTCTGCGTTGCCAAAGCTTATGCATAGTCGCTGAAACAGTATATACCGTTCGAGGAAAATTCTGAGTTAAGCATTTTCCGTTCAGAATTTTATTTCCTCTTGAGTTTTTCAGTTAGCCACATAGAAACAATGCTTTCCAGAATTCCTGGCATGACACATATCGCAGCCAATGGGGTGCCCAGGAAAGCCTGCTGGGTGCTTCTGGTAGGCCCCACAGAGTGTTGGCATCCTGGAAGGTCATGGCTGGTCCAGACATTATCTTTTTATTAATTAATCCAAGGGAAATCATGTTTTGGGGATAGAGTCAAACCAGCCATAAATACAAGAGCGTAATCACAGGTAAGAATGGTACCCTATTCGTTTATAACTGTCAGAAGATCTGGTTTGGGAAGTGGGAATGGTCATCTGTACGGGCACATTTTTGAGGAGACAGATCAAATGACTAAATTAGCATCTTGTCTGAGAAGTACAAAAGCAAACAGGGAATTGGGAGCTCTGAAGAGACATTACTGGGTGTCGCTGTTCTCTGTGTCCTTATTATCTACACACCGTCCCTGGGGAACCCCATCTGGTCCCATGGCTTTATTTATTTTTTATTTTTTTAGAAATTTATTTACTTATTTACTCATTTAGATTTGAGAGAGAGAGAGAGAGAGAGAGCAAGCAAGGGGAAGGGCAGGGGGAGAGAGAGAGAATCTTAAGCAGGCTCTGCACTGAGCACGGAGCCCGACGCAGGACTCGATCCCATGACCCTAGGATCATGACCTGAACCGACATTAAGAGTCAGATGCTCAACTGACGGAGTCACCCAGATGCCTCTGGTCCCGTGGCTTTCAATGCCATTGTATCCAGGTAGCACACCCCAATGGTAATGAGCTTGGGCTCTGGTGTCAGCCTGCCTGGGATTTTCTTCTGGCTTTAGCACTGCTGGTTGAACAACCATGGGGAAATTTTCTGTTCCCTCATCATTAAAATGAAGATAATAGTACAGGGCCAACCCCACAGGGATTTTGAGAGTATACCTAAGAAATATTCATAAATTGCTCAGAGAGTGCCTGGGACATTGTAAGCACCTGATAAATGTTAATTGTATGCCAAGTACTCCCAGGTCTCTATTCCTTGTCCTGATTTCTACCCAGAACCCGGATCCATAAATCCAAGTGCCTGTTTGATTTCTTCACAAAGACATCTAGAAGTCATGTCAAACTCAACATGGCCCAACAGAACGGATTCCCTGTTACATCTGCTTCTTCCCTGGTGATCATGTTTCATTAAACACATCACTGTTCACCTCGCGGCTCAAACTAAAAATAGGGGAATTAAACTTGACTCCTGTCCTGTCTTCTTTCCCCACATTCAGTGCTTCTCTCTGTTCCGGAACATGCCATGCTCATTTTCAGCCAAGGACCTTTGCATCAGGCATTCTCAGCCTGGAATGCTTACCATTTGATCCTCACTCACCAGGCTCTTGTCATTCAGATGTCAGCTTAATGTCACCTCATAGAGAGGCTTTCTATAAACAACTGTCACAGCCTTGGAAGATAAAGATAGTGTTTCTCTCTGGGGCAGATGGCAGTGACTTAAGCAGACCCTTGAGTGCGGCTCTGTGTTAGGAAGCAAGGCTTTGCACTTACTTTTCAGTTTTAAGTGACTGCTGGTGGCCCAGGCTCAAGTAGACAGACTTGAGTTGGTTTTTGTCTAGCTCCAACCTTATTTCTTTTTATTTTTTAAATTTTTAAAATTTATTCTATTTTTTCTTTTATAGTTTATTGTCAAGTTGGTTTCCATATAACACCCAGTGCTCATCCCCACAAGTGCCCTCCTCCATGCCCATCACCTCCCTTCCCCTCTCCCCCTCCCCCATCAGCCCTCAGTTTGTTCTCAGTATTCAAGAGTCTCTCATGGTTTGCCTCCCTCCCTCTCCCCAACTGTTTTCCCCCCTTCCCCTCCCACATGGTCCTCTGTTAAGTTTCTCCTGTTACACTTATGAGTGAAAACATAAGGTATCTGTTCTTCTATGCCTGACTTACTTCACTTAGCATGACACCCTCGAGTTCCATCCACTCACGTTGCTATGAATGGCCAGATTTCATTCTTTTTCATTGCCATGTAGTATTCCATTGTATATATAAACCATGTCTTCTTTTTTTTAATGTTTATTTATCATTGAGAGACAGAGAGAGACAGAGCATAAGCATGGAAGGGGCAGAGAGAGGGGGAGACACAGAATCCAAAGCAGGCTCCAGGCTCTGAGCTGTCAGCACAGAGCCCGATGCGGGGCTCGAACTCACGAACCGTGAGATCATGACCTGAGCCGAAGTTGAACGCTCAATCGACTGAGCCACCCAGATGCCCCTAAACCACATCTTGATCCATTCATCAGTTGATGGACATCTAGGCTCTTTCCATGATTTGGCTATTGTTGAAAGTGCTGCTATGAACACTGGGGTACATGTGCCCCTATGCATCAGCACTTCTGTATCCCTTGGGTAAATCCCCAGCAGTGCTATTGCTGGGTCCTAGGGGAGTTCTGTTGTTAATTTTTTGAGGAACCTCCACACTGTTTTCCAGAGCGGCTGCATCAGTTTGCATTCCCACCAACAGTGTAGGGGGTGCCCATTTCTCCAAATCCTCGCCAGCACCTATAGTCTTCTGATTTGTTCATTTTAGCCACTCTGACCGGCGTGAGGTAGTGTCTCAGTGTGGTTTTGATTTGTATTTTCCTGATGATGAGTGACGCTGAGCATCGTTTCATGTGTCAACCCTATTTCTTGACTCCTGATGATGTGGAAAATGTTGGAGTTCAGAGCTAATGGCCAAGAAAGAATTCTCGAGACATCTTCGGTACCAAAAGGTGGTTTATTAAAGCACAGGGACAGGATTTGTGGGCAGAGAGAGCGGCACTGGGGTTGTGAGAAGTGACTGGTTATATACCTTCAAGCTGGGACTGGGTTAGGGGTAGCAGAAGTCTCTAAGGTATTTTGGAAACAAGGTTTCTAGGACCTTGAGGGGATTAGCTGTTGTTAGGAAAAGGTCATTTACTACTGTTTGGTAAAAACTGTTGTGAGACCCTTCAGATGTGTATCAGGGGGGCATAAGCTTGGAGTATTACTGTCAACTTGGAGGGGGTTGTTTCCAAAGGAATTTCAAAAATTCCAAAGGAATTTTATATGTTAAAGTAGACTTACAGGATTGTGGGGGGTCAGGCTGAGATTGCCTTTTGCCCTTAGCAAAGTGTCATTATTGAGGCAGCTGATACTTCCCAGAAGAAGGTCCCTCAGCCTGTCTCAAGGACTTGTCAATGGGCTGTAGGCAGTAAGGACATTTAATTTTTCATGTGCCTTTGTTTCCCACATCACTGACACCATGCGTTTTAGCTCTGAGGGTAATCTTGACTAATTGCTGCTGTGGGGCCTGCTGGTGCACCTGCCAGTCTAACACCCTTTCTTCCTCCCATTCAGAGGAAGATGAAGAGCAGCCGAAGACCGTTGGGCAGGCTGCTTCCACCTTGACTTTCACCCCTCAACCTCACTGACTGATAGAACAGTGGGGACCCTTGCTCCCCACCTTTTGCCCATTACTTGGATGAGAGCATTTGCTACCAGATCTCAGGGAGCCTCTCCTATCTCCCAACCCAGCCCACAAAGGGCCCTTGTACTTCCTCTTCCAGAAATCCACATTTCTGTCAGCATCTTGTTCTCATTGTCTAAACTGTTAACAATCGTCAAGGATCTGAGATTTGTGTCTCACCTGCAGACTAACAAGTTTGCCTGCCACCATTTCATGGACGCTGACAGAAGACACGAGAGCCCTGGGTCAGAGACAAAGAGACAAAGGACTTTATCGCTCATGGCCCAACAGACGGCAAGAATTCATGTTTGCCTTGGCTCTCCTTGCTTCCAGGTCCCACTGGCTGATGCTGAGAAGCCCGGTGAATGTTCTGCATGTAGCAGTTTTGTGTCACAGCCCGAGGAACCTCGGTACTTTAAAGAACATTTACATGGGGCACAAACACCTTCACACTCTGACCATTTCACATAGTTCTTCCCTAGACTTTCCTGTTACCAATCGTCATGTTTTGTTTTTCTTTCAAGTCTCTGGTCAGGCGGCCAACCTGTTAGATGTTGCTCATGAGTCGTGCACATATGTACCTCAGGCAATCTCCTTGCAAACAAAGTCGACGATTTGTGTGGTTCTTGGGGTGCTTCTTACTGGAGAGATTTCCCTGACTTGGAAGCCACCTCTGATTGGGTTGTAGTGGAGAGGCCATTCTCTTCCCTTTAGAGCTGGGCTGGAGCACAGATCCAAGCCCGCACATTTTCTTCCTCTGTTAATGGTTCAGAGGGAACTCACCAGGAGGCTGTAGGTGTGGGGGTGAGAGGAAGAGATGGAAAGGCATGTGGAGCAGTCTCTTAGCCACCCACTTATGCAGGTGTATACTTGGTGGTTCAGACAACACCCTGTTTATGCTGGGCCATTTGTGTGACACTCAGTGAAACAGGGTGCTGTGGAACCCTGTGAAACCACACAAATTGAAAAAGACCACCAAACGCCGGATAGAAGCGAGGCAAGATTTTATTCACGGCCGGGCCAAACTTGATCTCCTGATCTTAAAGAGAAAAGTGCAGAGAATGGCCTGAACAAATGTAGCAGTGAGTTTTTATGGATTTCAGCCAGGCAGAATACATCATTATCTCGTTAACCAATTACAGTTTACAGCATTTTATAGTAGCCAATTATGTTGTGAGAAATAGACGTTAGTTTTGACGGAAACCTATCATTTTAAGGTTCTTTGTCCTGTAAATGACCAGTCATAGTTAAACACCTGAGATATCGTCAGGCAGTGGCTCCGTGAGTTTTTTTCATGTTGGCCTTGCCTTGGCCAGATCTTAGTGGAAGGGGTGGGGGAGCGGTTTGCAACCTAAGTTACCTATTTAGCAAGCAGGCGAAGTTACAGAAGCGAGATAAGGCGGTTAATAATTTCTAATAACTCTAATAGGGAACCACATAAGCTTTTATCAATTATTTATGAAATGTGAGTTTAAGATGAACTTATATACAGTAAGCTTTCTGATATCTTATAAGTTGACCTATTACACTCAGATGTCCCATGGTAACATTCAGTGTCCACCAGCTCCCAGAAGCAAGCCAGGAACTGCATTTCAAACAGAGAAAGGATATCAGCACAAGGGGCCACCAGCGAATCTCTAGGGATCTCAGACTCCTAAGGGAAGAAAAATCTATCTAAATTGGGTTACAAATAAATCAAGAGACTTCAGGCCCAACTTCTTATTTTGTAAAAAAGGTAAAAATGCCAAAAAGACTTATCTGTCATTTAGGAGGTTCAGAGAAATTCTTTTGTACCAAGCTCTACCAAAGTTCAGTATTACTTGGTAAAATAAACACAAGAGAGCTGAATTTAAATTCAATTTTACTCACACTTCTAATTAAAATGAACCTTGTGATAAACAAAATTATTTTGTGAATTTGGGGTTAAATGATGGCTACTTCTTTTTTCGTGTGTTTGCCACAGCATGAAACACAAATACAAACACAGCACGTTAACCAAATCAAAACTTTGTATTTCTATTTTAACAAAAAACTAGATTGTATGCAACCATCTAAATTTCTTATACTTGTCCTATAGGTCAAATCCTTATTCTAGTATTTAAAAGTACGTAAATAGAAACATAGTTATATACATCTACATCAAATTATAATTTAAATAAGTGGTATCCATCTATATTGGTTCTTTTCTTTTTTTTTAACGTTTATTTATTTTTGACAGGGAGATAGAGTGCGAGCAGGGGAGGGGTAGAGAGAGAGGAAGACACAGAATCTGAAGCAGGCCCCAGGCTCTTAGCTGTCAGCACAGAGCCCGACGTGGGGCTCAAACTCACAAACTGTGAGCTCATGACCTAAGCCGAAGTTGGACGCTCAACTGAGCAACCCAGGCGCCCTTATATTGGTCCTTTTATTTAACTTTAAGCACAATGTTGCACATTGCGTGGCCCTATAGAGTTAACCCAGTTTTATTATCTGTGTAAAGTCTTAAGAAATTATTGTATTTCTGTTAATTTCTTAATATTAAGTTATTGTATTGAATCTGAATATTAATTATTTTTTCTCAGCTTCTTAATTGACTTTGTGCTATAATATTGAATTTATTAGTTAATATATCTTTGTTGGTTAATATAACTTTTTTAAAGTTTATTTATTTATTTTGAGAGAGAGAGCCCACAAGCATGCTCGTGAGCTGGGGAGGGACAGACAGAGAGAGAGAGAGAGAGAGAGAAAATCTAAAGCAGGTTCTGCACTGTCAGCGCAAGCAAGATGCGGGCCTCAAATTCACACTGTGAGGTCATCAGTTGAGTGGAAGTCAGACACTTAACGGACTGAGCCACCCAGGCAAATTTTAAAGAAATTAAAATTGAGAAGGATTAAAAAAAATAACTAGTGCCTAGCCACCACACAGTGCTCATGTGTCTTTTTAATGTCTACATTCCTGCCTACATAGAAGCAGTTTCTTCTGCAGAACATTCACATGAAGATAATAAAATCAGTGTATTTTCTTACAAAATACTTGATGAGATTATGTTTTAGAAGTGAGAGTTTCAAAGGTTTAAATCAGTACTGTCATGAAAAATATTGTTTTGACTATCAAATAATGTGAATGTCATACCAAGGTTGTGAAATAATAAGAAAAAAATGTGTATAGATTCATTGGTCTCTGCCCCTCCCATCCCTGTTCTTGGCACCGAGCTCCTGAAATTCCTTGTAATCTCTTACATAATAAGAATACCAGGAACATCCTTTCTTCTATTTGGTCTTTGACCCTGGTTCCTGGCACAGAGCTCCTAAATCCCTTAGAGTTTCCTGGGTGACAGCAGTGCCCTTTGTTCTAATGAGGTGACTGCCGGTGGGCTCCTGGGTTGGGGCTGGTCACCAGAAAGGCGGAGCCCTGATTAGAAGCTTGGAATTTCAGTGCCATCCCCATTCTCTAGAAAGGGAGGAGGGTCCAGAAATGGAGTTAATAACTGATCATGCCTATGTGATGAAGCCTCTATAAAAATCCCAAAAGTCCAGGGTTCACAGAGTTTCTGGGCTGCTGAACCCATTCATGGTGCACCCCACCCCACAGGGACAGGGGCTCCTGTGCTCAGGACCCTCCCAAACATTGTTCCCATATATTTTTTCATTGGGCTGTTCATCTGTATCCTTTATGATATCCTATATTACATAATAAAATGTAATCAAGTGTTTCCCTGAGTCCTGTGTATCTTTCTGTAGAGCAAATTACTGAACCCACAGAAGGAGTCATGGGAACCCTGATTTATAGGAGGTTGGCCAGAAGCACAGGTGAAAGTGTGGGCTTGTGATTGGCACCTGATGTGAGGGCAGTCTTGAGGACTCAGCCCCGAACTTGCAGAGCCTAATACTAACCCCAGGGTAGTGTCAGTCTTGAACTGGTGGGTTGTTTGGAACAGCTGGTGTCTTAGAGGATTGCTTGACGGGAGGAAAACCCACACGACTGCTGTCAGAAGGGAAGTCTCATGAGTGTGGTGGTCATGTGAGCAACACACATGGTAGGAGTGGGTTTTTCCTTTACAAAGTACATCGAATTTTTTTTAAGTTTATTTATTTTGAGAAAGAGAGAGAGAAAGGGAGGGGCGGGGGTGGGGGAGAAAGAGGGAGAGCAAGAGAATCCCAAGTAGGCTCAGCACTGTCAGCACAGAGCCCCACATGGGGCTTGAACCCATGAACCATGAGATCATGACCCAAGTGGAAATCAAGAGCCAGAAGCTTAACCAACAGCCACCCAGGCATCCTGACCCCCCCTTTCTTAATTTTAATTTTTTAAACTTTTTTTAATAGTTTATTTACTTTTGAGACAGAGAGAGACAGAGCACGGGGGGGGGGGGAGGGGCAGAGAGAGAGGGAGACACAGAATCTGAAACAGGCTCCAGGCCCTGAGCTGTCAGCACACGGCGCGATGTGGCACTCGAACCCACGAACAGCGAGATCATGATCCAAGCCGAAGTTGGCCGCTTAACTGACTGAGCCACCAGGCGCCCCTTTAATTTTAATATTTTTTAATGTTTTTATTTCACTTAGCATAAGTGAGTCAGAGAAAGACAGATACCATGTTTTCACTTATATGTGGATCTTGAGAAACTTAACAGAAGATCATGGGGGAGGGGAAGGGGAAAATAGTTACAAACAGAGAGGGAGGGAAGCAAACCACAAGAGACTCTTAAGTACAGAGAACAAACTGAGGGTTGATGGGGGATAGGGGAGAGGGGAAACTGGGTGATGGGCATTGAGGAGGTGATGGGCAACTGGGTGTTGGGATGAGCACTGGGTATTGTATGTAAGCGAATTTGACAATAAATTATATTAAAAAATAAATAAATAAACATTAAAAAATACATTCCTGGGGCTCCTGGGTGGCTCAGTTGGTTAAGCGTCCGACTTTGGGTCAGGTCATGATCTCATGGTTCGTGGGTTCGAGCCCTGCGTTGGGCTCTGTGCTGACAGCTCAGAGCCTGGAGCCTGTCTTTGGATTCTGTGTCTTCCTCTCTCTCTGACCCTCCCCTGTTCACACTGTCTCTCCCTCTCTCAAAAATAAATAAAACATTAAAAAAATATATTCCAACCAAAAAATGTTTTTATTTATTTTTGAGAGAGGGAGAATGAGAATGAGCAGGGGAGGGGCAGAGCGAGAAGGAGAGAGAGGATCCAAAGCAGACTCTGAGCTGTCAGCACAGAGCCTGATGCGGGGCTCAAACTCACGGACTGTGAGATCATGATCTGAGCTGAAGTCAGACGCTTAACTGACCCAGCCACCCAGGCGCCTCCACCCCTTTTTTTAATGTGTAGAATTGATCTGGGAGAACTAGAGGATGAAGAAATGAAAATTCGCCTCTGGTTTGCAGTCTATGCTCACGGTGCAGTGGTTAAGAGTCTTTTGGTTTGTTTGTTTCTGTGTATTCTGCCCAGGTAACAAACCACAGCCTCATCAGAGCCGGGGCCCTTAAGACCGACTCAGCTATGGTTTTGGGTACCTCACGAATTGTAAAAACAGGGGTTTCTCACTCTGGACAAATGAACATTTCTCAGGTTCTTTTCTTACTTTCTGTTTTGGTTGTTATAAAATGGTTAGCTTGGTTAATGAACCTCCGAGGCTGTGGCCATTTCTGCACACAGTTCTCTTCATTCTTATATTAATACCTCACTCTATGCCCCTGGCGATTCTATCACCTATTGCTCTTCTCCAAAATCAAATCCCGCATTCAGAGTTCTTGAAGGCTAATATGGTGTCTTGTTTTGTTTGTTTGTTTCGCACCCACATCATCTTTAAGGCACCTTGGTGGCTGCTGGGTGACACCAAGCTTGGGTAGCTTATCACATGGCATCCATGAACAAAGGGTTCCATGAATTGTTAGGGCGGGCTGCTTTGTTCCATGTGTCCAGAGTTGTTTGATGCTACCGTGTGCATTATTCTGCTATCAGGAGAGGGTAAGGAGGCACATCCTTTCCTCGTGGGGGCTTTGGTAAATACTTGGGTTGACTTTTTATGAGCAAAGTGTTGTTTACCTGCTTATACTTCAGTGACTGCGTAAACCCTTACATCTTTATAGCAAGTTCATAAGTAACTGCTTATGACCAATGACAGCAAATGGTTTCTAAAAGAAAAATCTTTGTCTATGAATAGTAACCAGGGCATGTATTTTGTGGGAGAGATTATAAAATCTGAAAACCTCGGTATGTCTTCACTGCCTTGAGATTCAATGCTTTCCCTGCCCATTTCTTAGAGGACGGCGATAAGACATCCACTGAGAACTTTGAAGAAACCAAGTTGGCCAAGGGTTATGCCAGTCTATTTATCCAAACTACAGTGGCCAGATGTTCTGTCCTTCATTTTAATGAAACATGAGTGCTAGAGCAAATAGAAGGTGAGGACTCTTCCCACATGAAATATGAATGGGTAGGCTCTTGATATGTCTGGTCACTAATGCCCAGGTATTGGTGAAACATCCATGGGGTGGATAATGTTGTGGTAAATTATTATAAGTGTTAAGGCAATTCATTCACAGGTTCAGGAAACCCGGATGCAGCGCATTCAAATCAAGGTGCATTCCCAGATGACATTGCTTGAGCTTTGCGGAGAGGGGGTCTAACCAAGTCAAGCTGTTAGTCAGGCAGTTGTCTGTTTTAGATCCATGCGTGTCATCATAAGGCAATACTGTCCCTACCTATCTGAAGAGTCACTTGTTATTAATCTCTGTGTTTCCTTAGACATTGACACAAACAACCAGCCCACCTTTTCCCTGGGGTTGAGGCTCATGGGCGACTTACACAAAGTTGGAATGGTTTCCTGAGACCAAAGGACAGCTGGGAGGCCTTCTATGGTGATCCTTACTATAGAATTCAAACACTTTCCAGACCTGCTGAGGGTAAGTTCCATGCTGTGACACCTGGCGAAGGAAATTTCCAGTAGGACGGTACTCACCCTGCCCATTTGTTTAAAAGAAAGTCTTGCTTCTGACTTCATCTCTTTGGTCCTAAGTTGTAATCTGGAGTTCAAGAATCAGTTTTGTTCTAGGAGGTTGGGGTTAGGAAGAGCGTGCTTTAATTCCTTGTTGAGAAACACAAGTGTTGCATTCACGTCGGACGTGTGTGAAAAGCAGGGCTGATTCTCTCCTAACTCCTGGTGGCTGCTTTGCCTACCATGTGGTCATGGTGACAGCGTTACCTTTGTGATAAAGGAGAACAGACGAATGTGGACATGTCAGAGGATTAAAAATAGCCACGGGGCTTTGCATAGAATCGTGTGCATTTTCAGAACGTACTCACATGATTTTTTCTTTTGTACCTTTCTGAAACTCGTGAAGAAATGTGAAGGAAGAGAATGAGACCAAATGACATGACTAACATTGATCAGCTATTTACAAGGCATAGTACTGGGACGCCTGGGTGGCTCAGTTGGTTAAGCATCTGACTTTGGCTCAGGTCATGGTCTCACATGAGACCACAAATTCTATGTTGGGCTCTATGCTGACAGCTCGGAACCTGGAGCCTACTTCGGATTCTGTGTCTCCCTCTCTCTCTGCCCCTCCCCTGCTCATGCTCTGCCTGTCTGTCTCTCTCTCAACAACAACAACAACAAAACAAAACACAAGGCATTGTTCTAAGCTATCTACACACAGTTACGACTGCTTCATTTAAATTTATATATGCACTTGACAATAACTCTATAGGTAAGACTACCACAGCCGCTTTACAGATGAGGAGACCAAATGCCTCAATAAATTAATTAATCAAGTCACTGAGATGCAGCTTCTAAGTGGCAAGGCTAGGATTCAAACCCAGAGCCTGCCTGTCTTCAGGGCCCTGGCACAGAATCACTGCCCTACACTGCTTCTCTATAGAAACAGAGGTAAAGAGCTCTGTGTGGTCTTAGAACGCAGTTTGGAACCCAGTTACACATCTTAGAAACCTAGGTTTCCTGATTCCTATTCAATACTTTTCTTCTTTCTTTCTCTTTCTTTCTTTCTTTTTCTCTTTCTCTTTCTTTCTCTTTCTCTCTTTCTTTCTTCCTTTAAAAATTTTTTTTTACCATTTATTCATTTTTGAGAGACAGAGAGAGACAGAGTGTAAACAGGGGAGGGACAGAGAAAGAGAGGTAGACACAGAATCCGAAGCAGGCTCTAGGCTCTAACCTAGCGGTGAGCACAGAGCCCGATGTGGGGCTTGAACCCACGAACCGTGAGATCATGAATTGAGCCGAAGTCGGATGCTCAATTGACTGAGCCACTCAGGCGCCCCTCTTTCTTTTTTCTTTCTTTCTTTCTTTCTTTCTTTCTTTCTTTTCATTTTTTATTGGGAAATGTAGCATACACAGATCATACTGTATAAACACACACATATATTTTATATCAAACCATTTGAAATTGTCAATATATGCTTGAATTTGACACTTAGAAATGGCGATTTCCTGATTTCCCATGCTATGTGCTGTTTCATGAACTAGTAAAATTAAGGCAAATACTAGTACGAACACAGCCAGTTCAAAGAACAGAGCATTGCCTCCCCATCTCCCTCCCCATGACATGTCCCTCTTCCCCTCTGGGTAACACCACCCTGAGTTCTGTGATCATCATTTCTTTTCCTTATGTTGGCATCCTTAAAGAATATAGCTTATTTTTGCTTGCTTATGTCTTCATATAAATGGATCACGCCACACCTGTTCTTTTGTGACTTGCTTTTCTTATTCATTACTATGTTGGTGCAATTGGGCTAGATTGATCACCCAGTCATAGTTTTGGGGGGGTTGTTGTATAATATTACATTATATGAATAATCCACTATCTTTTTATCCATTCTATTATTGAAGAGCATTTGGGCTGTTCCTGGGTTTGAGCTAAGAAGCGCAGAGTTTCTGTGAACGTTCTTGCCTATGTCTTCTGGTGCACTTGGCTGGAAACCCTTCAAGTGTAGGGTATGTACTTATGGGTGGAATTACTGAGTGCAGGAAAAGACCAAATTGCCAAATGACTCTGCACTCAGCAAGTACAACTTAAATCAAGTTTCCTTTGCTCCATGTTCTCTCTTACCCATGGTGTTATCAGACTTTAACATTTTATTTTTGTTGTCTGAGGGCGTGCAATGGTATGTCCTTGTGGTTTTAATGTGCATTTCTCTGGTTATTAAAGAGGTTGAGCAATTTCTCATGTCTTTATTGACTATGTGGATTTCCCCTTTGCCCTTTGGGAAATGCCTGTTCAATAGTCTTCACCACTATTTTATTTTACTTTTTTTCCATCTCTCTTTATGTGCATATGTGTTCAGAAAAATTCATTAAATGTTTCTGGATATTATTCTTTTGTCAGTTACACATCCCATATATATGGGTTTTGGTTCGTGGCTTGGCTTTTCACTTTCTTTATAATGTCTTTAGGTGAACAGACTTGAAAAACTTTTACGTATGAGTACTGTTAATGCTTTTCGTGTCCTTTCCTACACCAAGATCATGAAGGTGTTCTACCACATTGTCGTGTAAGATCTTTATATCTTTGCCTCTTGCATCTGGGTCTTTAATAATCATGGAACTGAGTTTTGTGTACAGTGTCAGGTAGTGGGGATGTGGTTGCTCCAGTGTGATTTATTTTATTATTTATTGTTTTTATTATTTGTTTTTTTAATGTTTAATTTTACTTTTGAGAGAGAGAGAGAGAGAGAGAGAGTACAAGCAGAGGAGGGGCAGAGAGAGAGGGAGACAGAGAATCCCAAGCAGGGTCGGAGCCATCAGCACAAAGCCCAACATGCAGTTTGAACTCACAAACTGTGAGATCATGACCTGAGCTGAAGTCGGATGCTCAACTGACTGAGCCACTGAGGCGCCCCTAGTGTGATTTATTTTAAAAGCCCATCCTTTTCCCACTGAAATGCACCACCACTTCTTTTATAGATCGGTTTTCCATTGCTTTTCCCCCAATAGGTATTCAATGCTCCCTGTTCAAATTTGAGAACAATGGAATTATTATTATTTAAAAATTTTTAAATGTAATTTATTGTCAAATCGGCTTACATACAACACCCAGCGTTCATCCCAACAAGTGCCCTCCTCAATGCCCATCACCCACTTTCCCCTCTAAAAATTTTTAATGTTTATTTTTGAGAGAGAGAGAGAGTATGAGGGGAGGGTGGGGCAGAGACAGAGGGAGAAAGCAGGCTCCGCCCTATCAGTGAAAAGCCTGATGTGGGACTTGAACCCATGAACCACGAAATCATGACCTGAGCTGAAGTTGGATGCTCAACCAACTGAGCCACCCAGGCACCCCTATTATTATATTTTAAAATATTTATTTATTTTTGAAAGAGAGCAGGCGAGAGAGAGAGAGAGAGCAGGGGAAGGACAGAGAGAGAAGGGGACAAAGGATCCGAAGTGGGCTCTGCATTGACAGTAAAGAGACCTATGGCTTGAATTCGTGGACCATGAGATCATGGCTTGAGCCGAAGTTGGACTCTTAACCGACTGAGCCACCCAGGAGCCCCTGAGAACAATGGAATTATTGACTCTGTGTACCCGTTCTTTCCTCTTCGCATTAATGGTTTCATGTAGTTATTTTACAGTTGTGGTATGATGAAAACACTAAAGTACAATCAGTATCGTATTCCTTGAGTCAGTCCTAGGCAGACTACCACATTCATGACTAGTAAGTGCCCCGGGATGCCATGGCCCCAGCTGCTGCCTTGCTCAAGTCACACAGATCAGGGCCACCTGTGGGTAACCACTTCCAATACCAGCCTCTCAAGGTTTTGATACTTTGAGGGGAACAGAAGGATAATTCAAGTCACGGAGAATGAACCAGCGGTGCTCTACCTGCAGAAGTCACGTACTGGACCCAGAAGCAAGAAGACCTGAGTCTTTTCTGTAACTACTTTCTGTGTGACCTCAGGCTGACTTTGTGTTCTGATTTGCTGGACTACAGGAATCCAATGACTTTCTCTGCTAGAATTCAGTGGGACTCCATCACCATATTTCTACGTGACCGTGTATGTATCACACATATATGGATTTTAGTCTCTTTTCCTCTGCCTCCAGGGTCTCTTTCAGGGCCTATTTGGACGGATGCAGTGCTTAATAGACAACTGATTTCTCACCTTGGAGGAAGAACTGGAAAGAAGGTCTGCCGTGTGGGGAGAGTTGGTGAAAAGGTGATGAGGAAGGGTGAAGGCCCGTCCAGTCTGCGTGCCCCCCTCCCCATCCAGTCACTATGAATATCACAAATATAAATAATAAAGTACTTTAAAAATGGAAGCAGCTAGATGTGCATTCACTGGGTACCTACTCTGAGCCTGCAAACAATAACCCATAACCAGCGCCTGCCCTCACAGAGCTCACGGTCCAGAACTTCCAGAGACAACAGCGCGAAGCCTGCTTCCCAGTAACTCCACTTGTGTGACTTTGGACAAGTCTTGTAACTTCTCTGAGCCTGAGCTTTTTATTTGTAGAAAGAGGCGCTGAAAGATAAACTACACATCAGATAAGATCTCTTCTAAAAGTCCCTGGTTCTGTGCCCTTGGACAGACTACAGCTAGTGACCTCATCTTCTTTGCCTCCTTGAAAGAGTCATTGTCAGGGTCAAGCGGGATGTGCAGGAGGACTTGGAAATCCTAAGGGGCCGCATGGCTGTGACATGTGCTTATGATGTCTCCCTTCACCCCACTCCTGATGTGAGTGGTTTCAGGACAAGCTGTATAATTTATGTGGCTCATTGCAAGATGAAAACTGGGCCTCTTGTTAAAAAAAAGTATTAAGAATTGCAGGAGGAGGGGCAGCTGGGTGGCTCAGTCAGTTGAGCGTTCTACTTTGGCTCAGGTCATGATCTCAGGGTTCTTGAGTTCGAGCCCCATGTCAGACTTGCTGCTATCGGCACAGAGCCCACTTCGGATCCTTTGTCCTCCTCCCTCTGCCCCTCCACCACTCATCCTTTCTCTCTCTCAAAAATAAGTAACCATTAAAAAAAAAAAAAGAAATGCAAGAGGGCAAGATCAGAGCATGAAACCAAATTCAAGGACCATTTGGGTGTGTGGCCTTGTGTGATGGCACAGATCCCCAGCCCAGGGAGCCAAGCCCTTGTGGTTTTGTGATTTCCCAGGCCGCCTGCACACCTGCTGCCCTTGCATCCCATGGAGGTCTGTAGGACTGTGACCTCTCCAATGTTCTTTTTACTCATCCATCGTAATACACAGGGACCAGTCATGCAAGTCCTTACCCACTTAGGAAGCGAGGGAGCTCACGGGATGGGGCAAATCACCAAAATCTAAGTGATCTTTTAGTTTCATTTTTAATTACACAGTCGTGTTTTTGGTCTACTTTACTGACAGGTCCTCTTGACTTGACTGACTTCAGATTTCTTCCTCGAATGGTTTTGAACAGTTCCTTGGGCCCTCCATCGGTGTAAGCTGACTTCTCACTCCACGGGCCGCATCCTGTGTTCAGTTCCCTTACCTTCTCCCTGCCCACTCTAAAGCTGCTTCAGCTTTCTTCAGCTCAGTTTGGACCTTGAGTGCTTAAGAACCATTCCTTTAGATGTTTCCTGGTACCTTCCTTGGGTACTAATTTATTTCTCAGTTCCAGAGATTCCCAACTTTTTCCTGGAACAGAGATACTTTCGTAAGACTGCTGGAATTGGGGCTTCTCGACATCCAGCTGCGGGTTATGGCACCTGGGGGGGGGGCCTGTGTGAAGCTTCAGGGTTTTGAAGAAAGGGCTAACTGCAATAAATAGGCCTGGCCAAGGATGAAATGGGTTGTAAAATTAGATAGTCACTGCATTTTGTCTAACCAGGCTGGCCAACTACCAAGCGGACATGTTAGAGAGGCATTTGAAACAGGGGTGCAAGTTTGAGCTAGCCGGTCCTAAGAGATTTACAACTCTGAGATCTGGTGATTCCGTGTTAGCAAATTATTATCAGATTGGCTCCTCCTTTATCACTGTTTAAAAATCTCTTGGGACGCCTGGGTGGCTCAGTCAGTTAAGCGTCCGACTTGGGATCAGATCATGATCTCACAGTTCGTGGGTTCGAGCCCTGCATTGGGCTCTGAGCTGACAGCTCAGAGCCTGAAGCCTGCTTTGGATTCTGTGTCCCTCTCTGTCTGCCCCTCCCCTGCTCATGTTCTGTCTCTCTCTCAGTCTTTCAAAAATAAATAAACATTAAAAAATAAATTAAAAATCTCTTAAACTGTGAATGGGCATAAAGGGGCATTTGGGGGTGATGGAATGTACTAAAATTGGACTGTGGTGATGGTTGCACAGTTTTGTAAGTTTACCCCAAATCATTGAACTCTACGCTTAAAAGGGATGAATTTATGGCATGTATATTATATCTCAATCGATGTGTTTCTTCAAAGTCTCTTAAGCCCATATACTGACATGTTTTTAAAATAATGTATTTATTTTACATTATACATTAAATGGTTTAAAGTATATGCTAAGAATCAGGATGTTTTGAAGAGACTTTAAGAGATTTTAGGATTCAAATATGAAGTTAAATGTAATGCTTAGAAAATTATCTAGTATATATTAAAATGATGTAGGGGCACTCAGATGGCTCAGTTGGTTAAGTGTCAGTTGGTTCAGTTTAGGTCATGATCTCAAGCCTCATGAGTTCGAGCCCGGTGTCGGGCTCTTTGCTGACAGCTCAGATTCTGTCTCCCTCTCTCTGCCCTTCCCCTGCTCACACACATTCTCTCTCTCTCAAAAATAAATGAACATTAAAAACATTTTTTTAAGTGATGTAAACTTGAAACAACATGAATTAACCCTGGGACTAATAGCTTATTCTTTTAGAAATTATTTACTTTAAAGTTTATTTATTTATCTTGAGAGAGAGAGAGAGCATGAGAGGAGCAGAGTGAGAGGGAGAAAAGGAGAATCCCAAGCATACTCTGCACCGTCAGCATGGAGCCTGATGCAGGATTCGAACCCATGAACCATCAGATCATGACCTAAGCCCAAATCAAGAGTCAGACACCCAACTGACTGAACCACCGAGGCCCCAGAAATTACTTAGTTTTAAATTAATATACAGTAAAATTCATTCTGGGGGTATATCATTCCATGGATTTTCACAAATGAATACAGTCATGGTAGCATCACTGTGATCAAGATATGAAACACTTCCATTGCTCCTGAGGCTCCCCACCGCTACTCAAGTACAGTCAACGCCTCTTCCTACCTGCAGACCTTGGCAACCATTGACTTGTTCTCTGGACCTACAGTTCGCCTTTGTAAGGACGTTATATGATATACAAATTTTGGAAAGATTTTCCAACTTAACCATTATCTACTTTACTTTTTAAAGCTGAGATATAATGGACAGATCACAACATATTAGTGTCAGGTGTACAACCTAATGGCTTGATGTTTGGAGGTATTGTGAAATGATCATCTCAATGCATCTATAGCATCCATCACCTCACACAGTTATATATATATATATATATATATATTCCCGCCCCCCGCCCCATGATGAACACTTTTAAGGTCTACTCTCTTAGCAACTTTCAAAATACAATTAACCATTGTCACATGCTGTACGTTACATCCCCATGACTTATTTATTTGATACCAGCGTTTGGACCTTCAACCCCTTTCACCCATTTTGCTCACCTTGTCTCTGGTAGCCACCGACCTGTTCTTTCTATCTACCAGCTTGTTTGTTTGTTTCATTTTGTTTAGATTTCACATTTAAGTGAAATCAGGCAGTATTTGTCTTTCTCTGTCTCACTTATTTTACTGAGCATATGCCCTCAAGGTCCATTCACATTGTGGGATTTACAGTTCTGAATTATAAAAATACTGGCAACTTTCGGGTGGTGGGAATTTCCCTGCTGATAACGAGTCAGACTGAGAAGGGCTGGGCAGTCACAGACAGGATGAGACTCGTCTGGGTTCAGCCACACGTATAGGCTCCCAGGCATTGAGAACCGGAAGGAACTTCTGGGTCATTTAACCAAAATCTTAATTATAGATGGGAAGAAACCCAGGTCCAGAAGGGAAGAGTGGGTCTCAAGTTTGTGGAACCACCTGTTCTGTGGACCTAGGACTCGGTTTCTTGAGAGTCAGCTTCAGTGTGCTTCTGGCTCCTCCATACTGTGCCTGCTACTGTTGGCTTTGCTGGACTGTCAGTTCTAGCACAGATCCTGCCTCTCTGCCACACCCCTGATTGCTGATGATCAAAATAATGCTATTATATATCACTAATACCAGAAGAAAGGATGGTTTGGGATAATCATCTCATTAAGTTCACTTCTGACTCTTTGCATCACGAAACTGTAACACACTTGCTAACATTTATCTGATGGCTGTTCCTTCTGCTATTAGGGAAAATACCCAGCAGAACACACAATCCATAATCAAGTCATTTTAAAAGGTGAGAATTGGAAGGGCTCTTAGAAATCATTGGAGGTGGCTCTGAGTCATCTCTAGAGTCCCCCTCTGGGGCATCTCAGTAGAGCGATAAGGGGTAAAGTCTATCGTTATTATTTTTCTTGAAGGGCTTTCTTTAACATTTCTTATAGTACTGATCTGCTCAGCTTTTCCATGTCTGATAAATTCTTCATGTCAGTTTTGTTTTTGAAGGCGATTTTCACTAGTTGTAGAATTCTAGGTTGACAGTTTTTGTCCCTCACCCTCAAGATATTTCTGCACTGTCTGCTGTCTGGCACTGTCTCCACTGAGAAGCCTGCTGTCATTTTATCTTTATTCCTCTGTATACAATGGGTCTTTTATCTCTGGCTACTTTTTAAAAAAGTTTATTTATTTATTTTGAGAGAGAGAGAGAGAGAGAGAGGGAGCACAAGCTGGGGAAGGGCACAGAAAGAGGGAGAGAGAGAGAATCCCAAGCAGGCTCTGACTTGGGGCTCAAACCCATGAACCATGAGATCATGACCTGAGCTGAAATCAAGAGTCAGTTGCTTAACTGATTGAACCACCCAGGGACCCTCTCCGGCTGCCTTTAAGCTCATCTCTTTACCACTGGTTTTAAGCAACTTGATTATGATGGACCTTGTCATAATTTTCTTAAGTTTCTTGTGGCTGGGATTTATGGAGATTCTTGGGTCTATCTTTTATAATTTCATTAAACTTGGAAAAATTGGCCATTATTTTTTCAAACTTTTTGCTCCTCCCTTCCCTTTTTATGGACTCCAGTTACATGTATATTGGTCCATGTGAACGTGCCCTAAAAGTAAGTGATTCTTAGTTATTTTTTTACCAGTTTTTCTTTATGTGTCATTTTGGATAGTTCTTAGTGCTGTGTCTTCCAGTTCATGTCTTTTTTTTTTTTAAATGCAGTGTTTAATCAGTTCTTAATTCTACCAAGTGTATTTTTTGGTAGCAGACATAGTATTTTTTATCTCTAGAAGTTCAGTTTGTGCTGTTTTATATCTTCCATGCTTCTCATTAATATACTCATGTTTTCTTCTGGCTTCTTGGACATATAGAATGTGTTTACAATCACTGGTTAAGTAGGCTTTATGCCGAATGTGGGGCTTGAACTCACAACCCAGGGATCAAGAGTTAGATGTTCTACCGACTGAGCCAGCCAGCTGCCCCCCCCATCACTGTTTAAATGTCTTTTTCTACAAGTTCTGCCACCTGTATCATTTTTAAATTATTTAATTTGTTTTTGTCTTCATTATGGGTCATATTTTCTACCCTCTTTGCATTATCTGGTAATTTTTTATTGGGTTCCATATACTATGAATTTTAGGTTATTGGAATTCTTTGAATTCTTTTAAATAATTTTGAGTTGTGTGTGAGGTTAATTTACTTGGGGATTGCTTGATATTTTGAGACACACTTTCAAGTTTTGTTAGGTGAGATGAGAGCCAGTCCTCTTTATTCCTTTGTATGTATCCAGGTCTCTATCTGGAATCTTTGTATTTAGCCTTAAGAATGTCTTTTTAAAATTTTTATTTATTTATTTTATTTGAGAGAGAGAGAGAGAGAGAGAGAGAGAGAGAATGAGCAGGGGAGAAGGGCAGAGAGAGAGAGAGAGAGAGAGAATCTCAAGTAGGCTCCATGCACAGATCCCAACACGGGGCTCAATCCCATGACCCTGGGATCATGACGTGATCCAAAGTGAAAAGTTGGACACTCAACTGACTGAGCCACACAGGCACCCCAAGAACTTCTTTTAATATTTCTTGTTGTTGGGGCACCTGGGTGGCTCACTCAGTTAAACATATGACTTTGGCTGAGTTCATGATTGTGGTTTATGAGTTCAAGCCCTGCATCAGGCTCTGTGCTGACAGCTCAGAGCCTGGAGCCTGGTTTGGATTCTGTGTCTGCCCCTCTCTCTGCCCCTCCCCTGCTCATGCTTTGTCTCTCTCTCTGTCTCTCAAAAATAAATAAACATTAAAAAATTTTAAAAATATATTTCTTGTTGTTTAGTTCTCCTGGCCATGAATTCTTAACCTTTTATTCTTCTTAAAAAGTCTTGATTTTGCTTTCTTTTCTGAAAGATATTGTTTTCTGGATAGAGATCTAGATTTAGTGTTTTTGTTTTGTTTTGGGACACTTTAAAGAAGTTGTTTGCTGGCTTGCACTTAATTTTTTTTTTTACTGGAAGACTGCAATAATTCTTATCTTTCTTTTCTTGTTTGTAATGTTTCTTTTCCTTTGTCTACATTTTGTGTTTTCTTTTTATCACTGGCTTCCGACAATTGGTTATGAAATCACTTGGGTGGTTTTTCTGTTTATCTTGTTTGTGGTTCACTGAGCTTCTTGGATTCTGTGAGTTTGTAGTTGTATCAAATACGGAGTATTTTAGGTCATGTTCCTTGAAATATTTCTCAGCCATCCCCTTCTCTGGTCTCTGATTACATTCATGCTGTACTGCTTAACAGCACCACACTTCACTGAGACGCTTCTTTCTCCCCCCACCCTTTTTTTTTTTTAAAAGAGTATTTTCTCTCTCCTCTTCTGTTTGCATGGTTTCTACTACGAAGCCATCAAGTTTGCCGATCATTTCTTTTACACCTGTAAGGCCCAGCTAGTGAATTGTCATATCAGATATTGTATTTTTCAACTCCATAGCTTCCATCTGGTTCTTTCCTGTATCTTACATTTGTTTCCACATAAACACAATAAGGAAGGAAGTGGGGGTTATAGAAAAGAACCAAATGCAACCTCTGTTTAATTTTTTTTTTTGAGGTAGCCATGGAAGTACACCACTCAGTTCTTTTGTTGTAGGAAGCCTAATTGATGGATGACTCCAGCAGCATGCTCTGAATACCCTATTGTGTTTGTTCCAAAGCCCCTCTTTTCATGGGCTGATGGGCTGCCTCTAGTCATTGACAGAATGTAGTATGAATGCTAATGGAGGTGCAGATTCCTCTGATGGGTGACTTTGGCTTGAGGAGGCTTGAGGATTCATCAGTCCAGATGGAACTTTCATAGAGCTCTACAGCAGTCTGAGACTCTACTAATCCAGTCCTTCTTCCTGTCCTCTCTTTTTCCCAAGGGTCAGATCTGCATCATGGTCTGAAGAGTCCATGTATCTAGTTTATTCTCTTTTTTCCCCTCAGAGGCGTTTCCTATAGTAAATCTTTGGCACCTTGTTTCTTGAAACATCTGAACTAATATATTTATTATTATTATTATTATTATTATATTTTGTTTTTATTTGCAGTCATTATAGGATTTCATTTAAATAAAAAGTCCCAGATTTAAAATTGTTTGGGAACTGGTGGTCTGTTTTACGTCATTTATAGTGGAAGGACTGAAGCGTGGAGGTTCCTTCTGAACACAGTTTACAAACATAAACCAATCTATATTATGGCCTTTGTCAAAGTCATAAGGGCTCGTTCTTTTGTCTGGTGACCTGGGGCCCTGGGCAATGAATCAGAAGCCCTGATAAGACTACTAACTCCTTTTTTGTCCTGGATAAACTACTCAATTTCTCTTAAGTTTATTAAAGAGGTTAAGGTAGCTCATCAGTATGGCCTCTTTAACTCTAAAATGTAATTTTGTAGATGAGAAAACTTAAGTAATTTACCTAACCCGTCATCCAAAAAGTTGTTATGGAATATCTGGATTGGAATTTTTTCCTGATAGCCAACAAATGGCCCAAGATTGTGTGTGTGTGTGTGTGTGTGTGTGTGTGTGTGTCTGCGTGTGTGTGTGTGTGTTTTGAACTGTATTTAGGAAAATACCTTGATAAACCACTTAGGGTAAAAGATGTTATCTGAGGACATGGGTTTCAGGACCGAATGAAATGAAATGAAAAAAGTGGTCCAACTGTTTGGCATGCAAAAGGGAAGGAATTTACTTTTGGTTCTAGGAGGCAACAGAAATGAGAAGGCAGAAGGGGAAGAGCAAGGAAGAGAGTGGAATGATGATAAGTGTACAAAACTAGAGACCTGCATGGCATGCACATTTCTGGGGTCAGAGTAGAGAAAGGGCTTTGTAATGCCCAACCTTTAACTGGAAGGTTTTTGCTGTATTCATTAGGCTTCTTATGTTTGAAAGTGACACAAATCCAATTCAAAGCTTAAATTAAAAAAAGGGTCTTAGTGGGTCACAAAGTCTGGAAAGATACTAGGTGAGTTTGTAGCAACTAAGGAACAATGGTAGAAACCAGTGCTGCAGGGACTGAAGCAGAATCTTGGGTTAACAGTGCCTGATCTCTCTGTCTCTCTCTCTCTTTCTCCTTCTCCTCTTTCTTCTTTTCCAGCCTTGCTCATCTATTTGACTCTCTTCCTCTTTGACTTCATTTGACTTCAAGTCCGTTCCTACTGCAGACTGGACTTGGCCTTGTGGCAAGAAGTCTGGTTGCTGCCAGACCCAGGTCAGCAGCCATAAAGAGAGAGATTTTTGTGGGGAAGGGGGGCTCAGCATGCATGTAACAATTCCAGGGACATGTTGTAATTAGCCTTGCTTGGATTCTATGTCCATTCCTTGCACCAGTCATCAGCACCAGTGGAATAGGGTGCGGATCATTCAACACAGGTCATGTGACTACATTTTTGCCTGGGGTAGTGGAAGCGTCTATTACCAGAAGAATGGGATAAAAATGCTTTCAGGGAAGATAAAAATAATAGCTGACTCTGCTGCTTTAGTGTAAACCAACCTTTCTTCCAAATACCTTTCCTTTTTAAAGATTTTATTTATTTATTTATTTAATGTGTATTTATTTTTGAGAGATAGAGACATAACACAAGAGGGGGAGGGGCAGAGAGAGAGAGGGAGACAGAGGATCTGAAGCAGGTTCTAGACTCTGAGCTGTCAGCACTGAGCTTGACGTGGGGCTTAAACTCATGAGCTGTGAGATCATGACCTGAACTGAAGTCGGGTGCTTAACTGATTGAGTCAACCAGGTGCCCCAAAGATTTATTTAGTTTTAAAATTTTTAACATTTTTATTTATTATTGAGGGGCAGAGAGAGACAGGGCATGAGCATGGAGGGGCAGAGAGAGGGGGAGACACAGAATCTGAAGCAGGCTCCAGGCTGTCTGAGCTGTCAGCACAGAGCCCGATGCGGGGCTCAAACTCACGAACCTCAAGATTGTGACCTGAGCCGAAGTCGGACGCTTAACCGACTGTCTCACCCACCAACTGCAGATGGTCAGTCCTGTGCTCTGTGGCCTGCGGCTCATCTATCCTCAGCCTCCCTTAACAGTCCTTACAAACCCCAAACTTGGACACGTGTCTCTCTAAATGATCTGCCATGTATGGTTCTATTGGAGGCCATCCAGCTGGCTTGAGGTGAGGGGACATTGTCTGCACCATGCTGTGGACAGCGCAGGCTCTTTGCAGAGCTCTTTCTTTTCTTTCTCTTCAGTGTCAGCTCCTGATAGGAGTGAGGTGCTAAGGGCCACAAAGCCAGCTTTTGCTCATCATCTTTGTAGATTCCTGAAAAAGTGGGCCAGCTCTGTAATGTGCAGAGAGTTTAGCATCTATTATTTTATTTATGGTTTTTGGAGACTTGGCCCAAATTAAAAAAGAAAGAATCCCATTTTAAGCTCCTTTCACACATGCATTATCCCATGGAAACATTTAGGTACACTGGTCCCATTTTATAGATGGGGACACAGCTTTAGTGAGGTTATGTGACTTGTTCAAGGCCATACAGATAGTAAGTGACAGGGATAGAATCTGAAACCAGATTTTTCTGACTCCAAAGTCTGTGCTCTTTCCATTTTAAAACTGTTAACTGATTACCAGGGAGGCCTCGAGTCTTGCCCTCAGTGCTCTGAATTGGGGGTGAGGAGCCTTGATCAAGTGTTGGTGTGTCTGACTCATCATGGTGTTCTTAGCCCACTCACCTCTGGGTCTCTGCTTTCCTTTACGGAAGCTGTGGAACATCCTAGTAATATATTATGTATATTTTTTACTGCTTCCCAACAGAACTGTGTTGGTGAAAATGTCTGGGGGTGGCTGGGTAGGAAAAGAATCGACAGAACTAAAATTTTTTGAACGTCCACACTCTGTTCCAGTCGTTCTGTGATCAGCCCTTTATGCACACTGTTTAATCAGGATCGACTAAAATCATTTAGCAAAGGGCACAGCACAGTCAGCCACCAATCAGGATGACGCTGGCCGTTGACAGCCTGAATTCGAGGGCCTTGAGGAAACCGGCTTTGCAGCCCACACGGGTCACAGAGCCGGTGAGGGGGCCTGGCCGACCCCTAGGGCGGTCCCACAACAAAGCCCATGCTCTTTCCAGCTACTGCAGAGAACACTTCAAAAGCAAGTAGCCACATAGCAGTAGAACTATTATTGTTCTCAGATGTAGGTACTCTGATGTTATTTTGGAAAAAGGTAAACAGGGCTGGCTGTAAGTTTCATTTTTACATTTCCTCTTTCAAAGGAACAGTGTTTTGCTCCTTTATCTTATCTGTCTGTGTCTTTCTCACACCTCCCATGGACCAGCAGTAGTTCGGTGAGGAGCCTCAAAATCGCACGCTCAGACTCCTTTTTTCTCTCCTTGTGATAGAACCCCCAGTCGAGGTGCATCTGAAATACTGAGAGCAACATCCAAACAAAAAGAAAGAAAGGAGGAGGTGGGGGGAGGGGCAGAGGTCAGAAAGAGAGCGGGAGAGACACAGAAAGGAAGAGAGGAAGACAGAGAGAAGGAAGGAAGAAAGGAGAGAGAGAGAGAGAGAGAGAGATGGACACAGAGAAAGAGAAGGCGTTCAGGCTGGAGCTAAGTCTGGAGCCCGTATCTCCATGTTCAATCAGATAGGCTCATGGCCGCTGGAAAGTTTGCAAATTTAGAAGTCATTTCTTTCCCCCCAGTAGCTTTGAACATCAAAGTGCCTCAGAGTCCCCAGCTCTTTGCCAATCACCAGGACTGTGGTAATCATGACCAGGGAGGGGAGGTGACGGTGGCAGGTCAAGCCTCAACGTTACTTGCGGAAAAACCAAGAACAGGAAGAATTAAAACAGGAAATGACTCATAAACCATAGAATGGGGTGTTCCCCTCCCTCTTACTTATTCCCCTCACAGAGAGACATGTTTCCATTCACTTTGCTTTTAGGATTTTTCCCTCAACAACAACACAGTCCCCGCCTGACTCCCCCCTGCGAGGGAGATTCAGTTTTTCCAAAGTCACGACGCCCTTCCCTGCGGTCTTCTTTCACTAATTTCTCATAAGCCGTGTTGATACCGAATACGTGTGTTCTGTATTCGCTTTGAAGAAACAGGATTCATCAAAGATTCGTAAACGCACTGTGTAGACAAACCGTAGCTGCAGGTGCAAATTTTATGGACGGTAGAATTCTTCTGAGAAGTGGAAGGCTCTCTGGCTCAGATGAGCTCCTCAGGAGGCCTCTTTTGTTCAGCTCTGGGCCCCGGTGGCTGCTCGGAAAAGGGAACTTGGGTCATGAGGAGTTTAAATTGGGCCACTGAAGAAGCAACAGGTGTGTTTCAGTTTTCCCAGGGAGCAGTGGGCCAGGGGGGGTGGGTAGGGGAGGAGTGTGCCACTAAGTTTAACAACCACCTCTCCAACAACAACAAACACCCCCCCTCCCCGCCCCCCACGACCCTGATTTGCAGCCCTGGCCCTGTGGTAGCCTTTGCATAGACTACATGCACCTTTCTACGCTATTTCCACTATACGAGTACCATAGATGTAAACCATTGCAGGGACAAACAATACTCACGTGTAGTAAAATCATTAGGAAGTCATGCCTTTTGAGTACTTACGACCTTTTCAAAAATTAATGTATTTAAATGCAAGCATATATAATTGGGTTGGTAATAATGGCTGTGTTTAACAACAGGTTTACAAAATTCCTGAAATTTTGTCAGTTGACTTATGTGAACCTGTAGGAGCAGCTTCTGGCTTGTGGGCCCAGGAACTTTGAGAGGAGGGGGGAGAGACCGAGGCAGAGCTCCCAAGAAGGGCACGCACTGGAGCCTAAGGAGAACGTCACCAGTGAGGAAGTCTGTGCAGAAGGCCGAGGGATTCTGAAGACAGTGATTTGAAAGGATTCAGTGTTTAATTAAATTAATTAATTAATTAATTTATTTATTATTTTTAAAAGTATAATTTATTGTCAAGCTGGTTAACCTACAGTGTATAGTGTGCTCTTGGTTTCGGGAGTAGATTCCCCTGATTCATCGCGTACATAAACACCCAGTGCTCATCCCAGCAAGTGCCCTCCTCAATGCCCATCACCCATTTGCCCCTCCCTTTCATCAACTCTCAATTTGTTCTCTGTATTTAAGAGTCTCTTCTGGTTTGCCTCCCTCCTTCTCTGTTTGTAACTATTTTTTCCCCTTCCCTTCCCCCATGGTCTTCTGTTAAGTTTCTGAAATTCCACATATGAGTGAAAACATATGATATCTGACTGACTTATTTCGCTTAGCATAATACCCTCCAGTTCCATCCATGTTCTATGTTGTTGCAAATGGCAGGATTTCATTCTTTTTCACTGCCAAGTAGTATTCCACTGTACATATAAACCACATCTTCTTTATGCACTCTTCAGTTGATGGACATCGGGTTCTTTCCGTAATTTGGCTCTTGTTGATGGCAGTGCTATAAACATTGGGGTGCATGTGCCCCTATGCATCGGCACTCCTGTATCCTTTGGATAAATTCCTACTAATGCTATTTCTGGGTTGTATTGCTATTTTTAAGTTTTTGAGGAACCTCCACACTGTTTTCCAGAGTGGCTGCACCAGTTTGCATTCCCACCAACAGTGCAAGAGGGTTCCCGTTTCTCCACATCCTCGCCAACATCTGTTGTTTCCTGAGTTTTATTTTAGCCACTCTGACTGGTGTGAGGTGGTATCTCAGTGTGGTTTTGATGTGTGTTTCCCTGATGATGAGTGATGTTGAGCATTGTTTCATGTGTCTGTTGGCCACCTGGATGTTTTCTTGGGGAAAGTGTCTATTCATGTCTTCTGCCCATTTCTTCACTGGATTATTTGCTTTTTGGGTGTTGAGTTTGGTGAGTTCTTCATAGATTTTGGATATTAACCATTTGCAAATATCTTCTCCCATTCTGTTTGTTGCCTTTTAGTTTTGTTAATTTGTTTCCTTTGCTGTGCAGAAGCTTTTTCTCTTAATGAGGTCCCAATAGTTCATTTTTCTTTTATTTCCCTTGCCTTTGGAAACACGTCTAGTAAAAAGTTGCTGCAGCTGAGGTCAAAGAGGTTGTTTGATTAGTTGGCCATACATCTGTGGGTCCAACTCTGGGTTCTCTAGTCTATTCCATTGGTCTATGTGTCTGTTTCTGTGCCAATACCATATTGTCCTGATTGCTACAGCTTTGTAGTATCAGCTAAAGTTGAAGGACTCAATTTTAATTTGTTTCTTACTCTGTGCTGTTCTGTGGACTCTGGCCCTTTTCTTCAAATATTTAAGCATTTTTAAAAAAATGCTTCTTTATTTTGAGAGAGAGTGAGAGAGAAAGAGAACTAGTGGGGGAGGGACAGAGATAAAGGGAGAGAGAGAATCCTAAGCAGGCTCTGTGCTGTCAGTGCAGAGCTGGACGCAGGGTCAATCTCATGAACTGTGAGATCATGACCTGAGCTGAAACCAAGAGTCAGGCTGCTTAAACCACTGAGCAACCCAGGCGCCCCAAATCTTTAAGAGTTTTTAAAAATGATTAAAGAAGACCATTTAGATGACACAAAAAAATGATGAAACGGGCCGTCTCCATTTGGAGCCCTGCAAAATGGGGTGGGAGGCAAGATGCTTTTATAGGATAAAGAATAGGGAGCCAGAAAGCTGGTGTAGAGCCCAGGGTTGGCTTGGGGATGAGGCTCGCTGACTGGACATGCTGTGGAGCATTTCCAGGGACGTGAGCATTGTCCCCTTCAGCTGGCTGATATGGTGCCGGGGGCAGGGCGGCCGCCTTGGGCCTTGACAGTTATGCCAACACGTGAGGGAGTGATAGTCACACAGACTTATGTTTGGTGGGACTTTGAGGGTCAGGGGCCATGCTGGTGACGAAGTAGCCCAGAGAGGGACACAGCTGTCGAAGGAGAGATGACAGTAGGGGTGGGGACTCCGAAGCAGTAGTAGTTTGGAGTCATAGGTTACCATAGGACCCCTTTCTGCCCATCAGGGGTCCTTGCCTCACAGCCCTCCTCACAAAGAGGGATTGCCTGCAGGGGGTAGGATGGGCTTATTTTACTTTGACGGTAAAGAAAAGGGTGACTCTAGAAGGCTATAGGACTTAGAAACATTTGATTAAGACATTTAAGAAATACTTTATTGTAAAAATAGTTTAAATGAATCAAAATGACACAAAGAGATAATAAAGCTGGATGATTTTCTTTGGAGACTGGATAAATGAAAAGCTATTCCAATTTAGAGGGGCCACTGTGTGATCCTCATTTTTTCCTAGACGACAGGGATGCACAACAATGTGCATTAATGAAGTTGGTTTATGTGGCAGAACCCACAAAATGAATGCCTTCCGCCCCCCGCTTTCCCAGTGGCTTGGCCCACATCACAAATCTAAACCCAAGTCAGCCTGCACCTTTGGGAAACACCTGTCAAGGAAACCTCATACACACCAATCAGGATCCTCCAATTCAGCTTTGGCTAGCTTATCTTTCTCTAGAAAAGAGGGCCATTAGCCTTATTGGGAAATCTCAGACCTCCTAGCCAATCATGCCCTTTTCCACTATGCCTCATCTAACACACTATAAAACTCGCCCTTGTCCCTCGGGAAGCGTCTCCACTGCTTGCTGGTCAGTGTGCTCCCCCATCTGCGGGCCGCTTGCCCTTGAATAAGGACATCAAACCATTTTTAGTTTTAGTTTTGTCATGTGACAGTACTAAAAGCAAGTTCCCAAAGTTATGCCAGCAAAACGTATTATGGAAGTTTCGCCAGCTTACCAGAAACTTTCGACAATTGATTACCAGGCCAGGAGAAACTGGACGCAGAGAAGAGCTAACCCACCAAAATGGCGGCCACCATGCCTTTGTTCCAAAGCCCAGGGTGGGAGGTCAACCGCAGGAGCCCACCAACTCCTAATCCATATGGAACTGATGGTAATTGTATTTCTCAGACCACAGCAAAAATGAAACAACAGATTAGAAGGGACTGGTTTATAAGTGACATGCTCTATGACAAAAGAAATAATGACTGTTCCTCCCAGAAGTTAGGAGATTATAGGAGAACCAAAGAGACTAGTGTAATTAATAGCTATAATGACAAACATGATTAATCAAGAAATGGTGAAATAATAGTTACTATCACCTATTTAAGAGGAAGGGTGCTAATTAAATATTCAAGACATATTTCCATAAAAAATGTTTATAACAAAAAGAAGTTACTTGATGATGTAAACTTCAGTTATCTGGAAAAAATGAGTTGATGCAAATCACTTTGTTCTTTACATTAGGATTTACTATCTAATTTTTAATTAAAAAAAAAAACTCCATCAGTAACCACTCTCCTCATTTGTCAGAATTGTATGTTTGAAAATAAAAAGAAGTCTAAATTATGCCTCTGGCTACTCTTTTTCACTGAATGTTTTGCTTTCATCTAATTCTCAACTTATTTACAACTAAACTCATAAATTCTGCTGTGAAATTTCAGAAAATATATACGTATATTTGTCTCTGCCCTCAGTTCCTGACACAGCGCTCCTAAATCCCTTTATGGTTTCCTAAGGGTGAAGACCGCTGGGAACACCTTTTGTTGTAATATTTGGTCTTTGATCCTAGTTCTTGACACAGAACTCCCAAGTTTCGGAATTTCCTGGGTGACAGGGGTGACTTTTGTCCTAATTTCTCTGGGTGGGCTTCTGGATAACTTCCATATGGGGGCTGGTCACCAGAAAGACCAAGCCTTGATTAGAAACTTGGAGTTGTCAGACCCACTGCCATCTTCCAAGAGTGGGACAGGGGCTGGAGAGTGAGTTAATGACCTATCATTCCTATGTAATGAAGTTTCCATGAAAACCTCCAAAGTATGGGATTTGGAGCGCTTTCGTGCTGCTGAATGCTGGGAGTACTGGGAAGATGGCACACCAGGTGAGGGCATGGGAGCCCCACGCCCCTTCCGCCGTACCTCCTCGCCCTCATTATCTCCCCTGTCTGGAAGATCATCTGTATTCTTATAATATATAATGTATTTTTATAACAAACCAGCAAATGTAAGTAAGTTTCTCTGAGTTCTGTGAACCATTTTAGCAAATTATTAAACTCAAGGAAGGGGGCATGGGCACCTCAGTTGATAGCCAATTGGTCAGAAATATAGGTGACAACCTGGGGCTTTCAATTGGCATCTGAAGCTGGGGTGGGGACAGTTCTGTGGGACTGAGGGTTTACCCTGTGCGATGTGACACAAACTCCAGGTAGTGCCGGGACTGAGTTGAACTGTGGGACTCCCAGCTGGTGTCCCAGAATTGCTTGGTGTGTGGAAAACACCCCCACAAAACTGCTGTCAAGGGTGGTGAGTGTGGTAGTGGAGGCGTAAAGGAGAAACACAGTTAGTCTCTCAAGCTGACTTCTCCAACCTATCAAGTTTTTACTTCAGTGTCGCAGTCACCAGGCATCAGATAAAGCCTTGGATACCTTTCTGAATAACCCTTCTTTATTTCCCATGTGTAATCAGTTTTAAAGTTCTGCCAGTGTTTCCTTGGTAAGGCTCTGTGCCTCCATTTTTACCCCTCTGGTTAGCCCCTATCCTCCGACACCTAAGTTATTCCTTATCTCTCTCACTGTAATCATTCCTGGTGTCCTGACTCCTTCTCCAGACTATCCCATAAACTGACTGTCATCACCTGAGGCTTTTGAAACCCACTGCTTTCTGTGATGTACTGATGCAAAGCATGGAATTTGCTTTCGTTCTGGATTTTAGCTCTAACTCTAACTCTCTTTTGTGGGAACTTGAGCAAGAAATTTAGCTCTTAAGCCTCAATTTCTTCATCTGTAAAGTGGAAATAATAATACTGCCTAAACCATAGAGCTGTTGTAAGGATTAAGTGAGATAACTTGTGTACAATATGAGTCTGATGCCTGGCACATAAGTGGTTTCTCTCCCACTTATCTGACTGCTTCTTGTCAGACTCCTTTATTATGTCTTCCTCTTCCAGAGGCAACGGTCTGCTTTGTCTCTCATCAATCTATACTAACTCTCCACATGACCACATTTTGTCTCATGTCTTTAAGTATTACCTCTATGTTGGTGATTTCTAGGTATAAGTCGCCTAAACCTACCGGCATTTTTAGGTTGCTGACTTCTTCAGCTCTAAGTTTGGGATAGATGAACCAAAATCAACACCCAGAAAACTCACCTCTAAGTTGTTCCTTGGGTCCTGAGTTCCCTAGACTGTCTGCCTTCTTCTCTCCACCTTCAGCATTTTATGTTGGTCTTATATATAATGTCTTGGGTTTTACATTGTACTCAGTGGGAAGAATAGAAAAATATGCCAACTTCATCTTGGTGGACATGTCTGTTGAGTTTTTATTTTTTATTTAAAAAAATGTTTGAGAGGACTATGGGGGAGGGGGAGGGGGAAAATAGTTGGGGAGAGGGAGGGAGGTAAACCATGAGAGACTCTTGAATGCTGAGAACAAACTGAGGGCTGATGGGGGAGGGGGAGAGGGGAAGAGGGGTGATGGGCATGGAGGAGGGCACTTGTGGGGATGAGCACTGGCTGTTACATGGAAACCAACTGACACTAAACTATAAAAGAAAAAAAAAGGATTATGCACCCACAAAAAAATAAAAATAAATAAAAATAAATAAAAAATGTTTGTTGTTTTATTTTGAGAGAGAGAGAGAGAGAGGATATGCCTGAGTGGGGAAGGGGCAGAGAGAGGGAGAGAGGAATCCAAAGCAGGCTCCACACTGTCAGCACAGAGCCTGACATGAGGCTGGATCCCACGAACTGTGAAATCATGACATGAGCTGGTATCAAGAGTCAGACGCTCAACCAGCTGAGCCACCGAGGAGCCCTTTATTTTTTTTTAATAAAATTTTAAATTGTAATAAAAATACATAAAATAAAATGTACCTTCTTAACGATTTTAAAGTATACAGTTCAGTAGTGTTAAGCATATTCACACTGTTTTATAACAGATCTCTAGAACTTTTTCATCTTGCAAAATTGAAACCATACTCATTGAACAACAACTTCCCATTTTTCCCTTGATGGGAAATTCAAAGCACAAAAGGGAACAATTCATTATGAATAAAATTTAGCATATTTAAAAAAGGAAAAATTTGAGCCCTCAAGCACTTAAAATAATAGGTTGACGTCATGTAACAGATTGTAAAATATTTATAATTAAAATTATTAAAAACATAAAGTAAAACAAAAACTAGATTTTATAAAATTTAATTTCCAGCAATGAGGCATATGATCACTGAAATTAAAAACTCAGTGGATATTCAGCCTTAACAAGGAAGGAAATTCTGTCACATGCTACAGGGTGGATGAGCCTTGAGGACATTATGCTGAATAAAACAAGCCAGTAACAAAAGAATAAATAGTATATGATTCCACTTATAAAAATATCTAAAATCACTGAAATAAAAGAAACAGAAAGTAGAATGGTGGTTTCCAGGAGGAATTTGTTACATAAGAATATGTAATTAACACAGGTACCATAAATATTTTATTAGGTTAAGGCCTTAAACATATAAATCTATCCTTGATCATTTTGATTCTTGATCTAGTATCTTAATTTTATCGACTCAGATCTTTTTTTTTTCCAGCTCATATATTACTACCACCATCTTCTACTAATTTTTACTACACACACAGACCTTGCCAATTATCATCTAAGACTGTTCCACCTGGCTGAAATACTGAACGTTTGTATCTTACTGTTTGACCACAGGTTTTTATCCTTCCAACTCCTGTGTCATTTCTTCATACAAATTATAAGCCTCATCGATCTTTCCAGTCCAATTACTCACTCATTTTTTCCCCAGTTTATTTGTCTCCTTCCTGGTCTCACTTTGTTTTTCCACCATAGTTGGCTTATTGCTTTTCGGTATGCTGAACATCTGTATCTTTTGGGAACCCTTCTTCCATTCCACATGGTATTGGTCGGGCTATTGGTCATGGGGCCTAACCACCTCCACCATAGATGTGGGCCCCTGATTCAGGCCGTCCAAGCAATCCTTGTTGGGGATTGATATGGACACTGTCAGAGAAAGGGTCAGGGTCAGCTTATGGGGTCATGAGCTCTAAGAATGTGTAAAAATGGAGCTGCTTGAAGTTGTTGTGCATTCTTGAAGAGATTTGGGAATGAATAAAGTCAAACAGAGCCAAGGAGAGCCTGAGAGATGAAGGGAGATAATTTTTCTTATGATATTATTTGAACTATGGATCCTCCTGGACCTGAGGCCAATTATATCTCTTAGATGTTCCAACCATATAAGTCAATAAACCCTCTCCCACTTATTTCCCCTTATATTATTTTATAATATCCCTCCTCACCCCCCAACCCCACCCCGAGTTTGGCTTTATTTTGCAGTAAAGAAATCATTTGGAGTCATTTGAGACAGACATCATTGATGTAGAGCCTCTCTCAAATCAATACTGAATTGCAGCTTGGTCTGTTTTATATCCCACACCTGGGATACAAAAGAAGCTTCCATGTTTACATTATATATATATATGTAATGTATATATACACATATGTATATATGTGTATACATATATATGTATAATGTATACACACACATGTATATGTATAATGTATATATACACAATATATATACAATATATATATTATATATATATATATATATAATAACCAAAGCATCGTGACTAACATACTTACCTAGCCTGGACCTCTGTTTCAGTTCTGAACCCATTGGGTTGCAAACCACCAGAATACACAAAACCCATATCCTACGTAAATAAGGATTTATTTGTTCTACATAGGGAGAAGCCTGAGGCAAGGCGGATAACAGGGCTGATAACAGCAGCACTGAACGCCGTCAGGAACCCATGTACTTTCCCCCTCTCTGCTCTGACATCCTTACTAAGCTGAATTTATCCACCTTCTTGTAGCCCCAAGGTCACCAAACGGCTGTTGCTTCTCTAGGTCTCATGACTGTGCTGGTGACACTAGAAAGGAGAAGCAGAAGGGCATTGCTTGTAGACATATGCTCTGTCTTGTCGACACATGGCTTCCCCTAGCTGTAGGGGAGCTGGGGAATTAAGTGTTTGGCATTTATTGTCTCTCTATTAAAGGCAGGCAAAGGAAAGATTGGTTGGAAATACACAAACCCCAGTTGATTGTTTTCAGGATCCTAGCACTATACCTGACCTCTTTCCTTGCCCCGTAGGCCACCAGCCATCTGCTGGTTCTACAAGCCATTCCGTACTTGAGGGCTGAAGGTTAGTGGGTAAAAATGACACGATTGTATAGAATGGATCCTCTACAAATTAATGACAGTCAATTTCATGTAGGCATTCAGAGCTGTTTAATGTTTCATTTCCTTTTAGTTTTATTAGCTTCCTCTCCTATCCTCTTTAATTATTATTGCAGATCTTTTATTTTTTTAATTTTTTTTAACTTTATAGTTTATTGTCAGGTTGGTTTCCATAGAACACCCAGTGCTCTTGCCCACAAGTGTACTCCACCATGACCATCACCCCACTTCTCCTCCCCCACCCTTTCCGCCCTCTGTTTTCAGTATTCAAGAGTCTCTCGTGCTTTGTCTCTTTTTCCTCCTTCCCCTCCCCATGGTCCTCTGTTAGGTTTCTCCTGTTAGACTTATGAGTGAAAACATATGGTATCTGTCCTTCTCCGCCTGACTTATTTCGCTTAGCATGACACCCTCGAGGTCCATCCACTTTGCTACGAATGGCCAGATTTCATTCTTTCTCATTGCCATGTAGTATTCCATTGTATAGATGAACCACATCTTCCTAATCCGTTCATCAGTTGATGGACATTTAGGCTCTTTCCGTGATTTGGCTATTGTTGAAAGTGCCGCTGTGAACATTGGGGTACATGTGCCCCTATGCATCAGCACTTCTGTATCCCTTGTGTAAATCCCCAGCAGTGCTATTGCTGGGTCATAGGGGAGTTTTACTGATAGTTTTTTGAGGAAACTCCACACTGTTTTCCAGAGCAGTTGTACCAGTTTACACTCCTACCAACAGTGTAGGAGGGTGCCCGTTTCTCCACATCCTCGCCAGCATCTGTAGACTCTTGAGTTGTTCATTTTAGCCACTCTGACTGGCATGAGGTGGTATCTCAGTGTGGTTTTGATTTGTATTTCCCTGATGATGAGTGATGCTGAGCATCGTTTCATGTGTTTGTTGGCCATCTGGATGTCCTCTTTGGAGAAGTGTCTCTTCATGTCTTCTGCCCATTTCTTCACTGGATTGTTTGTTTTTTGGGTGTGGAGTTAACCTGAAATACCTTCCTTAAGCCCTGTTTTCATCTTCCCTTCCCTGACAACAGATTGCAGTCTCTTGCATGCTAAGAAAATAGAGGCCATAAAAATATGAAGTTCCTCAATTTCCAATAAGCAATCCTTTCCTCCTTCCTTTGTTTCTTTCAGCTTTAAAACCAGAATCTACAGTTGTGATTTTAACCTTGCCCACATCCATTGTGCCACAGTCGACTTGATGTTTATTTCATTCATTATTATATCTTAACACTCGGCATCATTTAGTAGTGGGTCCACCATAAATACTTGTTGGATGTTATTGAATCTTCTTTACAGGACTGTGCTGTATCAATGATCCTCTACGGCTATTTCACTTCTCCCTCTTATACCTCTTTTTAGGCTATAAACAAATTCAAGCTCCCTGTCCCCATCTATTAATGCAGAAATCCCAGAAGAACAAAAACCTTCCTTCTCATGTACCTGCATATACCCCCTAGCTACCATCTAATATCTCTCTTTCTCTACGGAGTCAAGCTTCTCAAAATAGTAATCTCCAATTTCAGTCTTTACTTCCACATTTTCCAAATATTTCTCAACTTCTTTCTCAGTCAGTTAAGTCCTTGATGAAGTCCCTGGTGACTTCTTACTCACCACACTTATATATTACTAAAGTTTTCTGTGGAATTTATTTACATGCTTCCTATTTCTTGTGGTTTGCCTTTCCCTTGATCTTTGTGATACTAGGATTTTCTGTTTCTCTTCTAAGTCTCTTGTTGATTCCTTTTTTTTTTTCCATTGGCATTCTCTTCCACTGTGATATTACTCAGGGCTCTGTAGGTAACCATTTTCTTTTCACTAAAGACACACTCTTTGGGTGACTTTATTAATACCATGTTTTCAGCTGTCACCCAGATGCAAATGGCTCCCAAATCTGTTTCTCCAGAAAATGATATTTGAGCAAAACCCAGAAAAAGGTGAGAAAATGAGCCATGTAAATATTTGGAAGAATACCATTCTAGGGAGTAGAAATAGCCAAGTGTAAAGGCCCAAGTTAGGAGTGTTTGGTATGTTTTCAGAATAGCCAGAAAGCCAGTGTGGCTGGAGATGAGAGTGAGGGGGAAAATTAGTAGGAGTTGAGGTCAGAGAAGTAATGGAGGAGGGCCAAGTCCCATCAGGCCTTTTAAGCCATTTTAATGACCCCCAACTTCTACTGCGAGTAAACGGAAAAGCTGTTGGAGGGGTTTGAGCAGAGGAATGATATGTTCTGACTGAAATTTTAAAAGGATCACTCTGGGGGCCCCTGGGTGGCTCAGTTGGTTAAGCCTCTGACTTCGGGTCAGGTCATGGTCTCATGGTTTGTGGGTTTGAGCCCCGTGTTGGGCTCCATGCTAAAAGTTCAGAGCCTGGAACTTGCTTCAGATTCTCTCCCTGTCTCTCTCAAAAATAAATAAAATGTGTTAGAAAATAAAATAAAAAGGATCACCCTGTGTTGAGAATAGATTGAAAAGAGCAAGAAAGGAAGCAGGGTTGCCTAGTTAGGAGGCTATTGCAATAATTCAGATGACAGATGATGGTGACCTGGATCAGGGAAGCAGCAGTGAAGTAGCGGTTATGAATCTATTTTTAGGGGAGAACCAATAACATATGATAACAGGTGGGATGTGGGGTCTGAGAAATAAGAACTCAGAGATTTTTGTCCTGAGAAACTGGAAGGACAGAGTTGCAGTTTACCAAGCTGGGGAGTACTGTGGGAAAAGCAGGTTGGGGAGAGATTAAGAGATAGGGTTTAGCGTTCTTCCTTTCCAACCCGGGCTGGGCAGAATGGCTCCTGCAAAGAAGGGTGGCGAGAAGAAAAAGGTCCGTTTTGCCATCAACGAGGTAGTGACCAGAGAATACACCATCAACATTCACAAGCACATCAATGGAGTGGGTTCCAAGAAGGATGCCCCTTGGGCACTCAAGGATATCTGGAAATTTGCTATGAAGGAGATGGGAACTCCAAATGTGCACATCAACACCAAGCTCAACAAAGCTATCTGGGCCCTTGGGGGCATCTGGGTGGCTCAGTCGGTTGAGCATCTGACTTTGGCTCAGGTCATGATCTCATGGTTCGTGGTCATGATCTCATGGTTTGTGGGATTTTAGCCCCACCTCAGGCTCTGTGCTGATGGCTCAGAGCTTGGAGCCTGCTTCAGATTCTGTGTCTCCTTCTCTCTCTGCCCCTCTCCTTCTCACACTCTGTATCTTTCCAAAAGAAATAAACATTAAAAAAAATTTTTTTTAAAGCTGTCTGGGGCCAAAGGAATAAGGAATGTTCCATACTGTATCCATGTGCGGTTGTTCACAAAATGTAACAAGGATGGATATTCACCAAATAAACTCTATACATTGGTTATCTATGTACCTGTCACCACTTTCAAAAATCTACAGACTCTTGGGGCACCTGGGTGGCTCAGTTGGTTAAGCGTCTGACTTTGGCTCAGGACATGATCTCATGGTTCATGGGTTCAAGCCCTGCATCGGGCTCTGTGCTGACAGCTCAGAGCCTGGAGCCTGCTTCCAATTCTGTGTCTCCCTCTCTCTTTCTGATCCTCACCTGCTCATACTCTGTCTCTCTCTCAAAAATAAAATAAAACATTAAAAAAATAAAAAAATCTACAGACTGTTAATGTGGATGAGAACTAATTGCTGATTGTCAAATAAAGGTATAAAACTGTAAAAGAGAGAGAGAGAGAGAGAGAGAAAGAGAGAGAGAGAGGGTTTGTACCAATGAAATATATATGGTGATTAGAAGACATTCAAGTGTAGATGAAGTCTTGAGAGAACTGGATAAAGGATGGAGTTTAGCTGCCAAGGGGACTGGAGATAGGAATTTGGGAGTCAGCCTACTGTAGGTGGAATTTAACCTTATGAGGATGGATAAGATCATCATTAGAATGAGAATAAATAGAAAAGAGAAGTGTTCTAAGAACTGAGCCTTGGAATAATCTAATGTTAATGGGTAGGGAAGATGAGCATGAACCAGTGAGGGAGATAGAAGAGTAAGAAGGAAGTGGGAAGAAAATCAGGAGAGTGTAGTGCCCTGGGAGATGACTTAAGATATGTTTCAAGAAGAAGAGAGAGGTGGACCAAATCAAATAATGCTGATAGGTCATGTAATTTGAGGACTGAATATTTCAATGGGTCAAGACAGTGGGAGGAGAAAAGTAGAAATTTTGCTGTAAGCAGAAGGAGAAATAGAACAGTATCTAGAAGTAGGATTAAGAGAGTTTTGTTTTGTTTATTAGATGGGAGAAATAACATGTTTGTAATCTGATGGGAAATCTCTGAGAGGGAATTTGTTAAAGCAGATTTAAAAAGGAAGAATTGCTGGGGCAATGTCCTTGAGCAAGTGAGAGGAGATAGGTTCTAGTGCATAAGTAGAGAAACTGTCCCTTACTTGAGACAGTTAAATTCATCTATAGTAACAGGAGAATGGAGAAAGATACAGAGAAGAGTAGACAGTGTAGGATACAAAGGAAGGGAAGTGGATAGATGTTACGATGGAAGCATGTGGAAGTACTTTTCAGATGGCATCTGTTTTTTCAGTAAGGAGGCTGAGAGTGAGGACCGTTGAAGAAGTATTGGAAGGCGCAGCCCTCTATAACTTGTCTGCTCTTACCTCCTAGTTGTTTAGAAGAGTAAGAGAATGAACGAGAGAAATAAAGTTATAATTGCCTGGCAGCATTGAAGTTAAGGATCATAAATTTAAGTGAGGCTAATCTTAGCATGGTTGTATGTTTTTTTTTTTTTCCAGCTAGTTGTGCAAATTCAGGTACAAATAAGCCCAAGTTGGAATTAAGCAGTATTGATTTTTTAAATTGTTTTTTGGCCAGGCAGTACAATTCAAAATGGAACAAGGGAGGGGCGCCTGGGTGGCTCAGTCGGTTAGACGTCCGGCTTTGGCTCAGGTCATGATCTCAAGGTTCGTGGGTTCGGGCCCCGCGCCGGGCTCTGTACTGACAGCTAGCTCAGAGCCTGGAGCCTGTCTTCAGATTCTGTGTCTCCCTCTCTCTATGATCCTCCCCTGCTCACGCTGTCTCTCTCTGTCTCTCAAAAATAAATTAAAAAAGCATTAAAAAATTAAAAAAAAACAAAAACAAAATGGAACAAGGTAGTTGAGGGTGTGTTGGAAGGAGTGGTGGTAATGACTTACCATGGGCATTAAACTGGGTATGGAGAAGAGTGATGCCACAAGGGGCAGGAGAGATAGTGAAAGGTAGTTGAATCAATGGACTACTGGTTGGGACATGGAGGTGAAGGGATTGTTGGAGTTGGGGTAAAAGAAGGAGACAAATTAAAAGATGGAAGATAGTGATTAGAGAGAGTAGGATGCTTAAAACTAAGATTACAGAAAGATTGTAGATTTTGGTACTAAAATATGACTATTGGAGATATCTAATCAGCTGTATCTAGAGAAACAAATCAGCTTATGGGGCAGGAATCACACACAAGAGGAGCCAAACCAAGGAGTGGTAAAAGGGAGCCAGAAAGACAGAGGAGAAGACCAAGATGGAGCAACTGAGAGGCTAATGGACTGAAAGGAGTGGAAGACAAGGTCATTGGAGGAAAGGAGGTCAGGGACCTGAAAAGCAAGGCTAATGGAAGGATCATGTGCATGGATAGAAGTGCGAAAGAAGTACTGTCGAAGAGTGTACAAGTCAGCCAGGAGCTGAACTCTTCAGAAAGTTGGGGGGCAGCGACCTGAGGATAGTAGGTGACTCTAATAGGAAGGATGACAGTCTTATAACATGAGATTTGAAGCTAAAATTGCTCATTGTATGGTCATGCATGATCTCCTGTTTACCAAACTTTCATCTTAAGTTTTCTGCAGAATTTGTTATCACTTCCACTTTCTTGAACTTCTTTTATCTTGAACAGTTGTGACTCTGAGATCTCTTGGTTCTCTTATCTCTCTGTCAATTCCTTCTGTTGTCATCTCCTGGATTTTCCTTCTCAGTGGTAACTTCTCAGTACCCAGGGCTCCCAATGTGCCCTATTCTGTTCTCATTGTACATACATTCCCTGGGTGACCCCACCAATCCCATGACTTCAGCTAACACCCAAATGCATGTGGCTTCCAGATATGTAGCTCCAGCCCAAACTCTGCTCTCTTGCTCTAGTCCTCGATTTCTGACTATTCACTGAAGAGACTTTGGATGTCCTTCAGGCAGCGTAAATTCATTCAAGACTAAATTAATTATCTTTTCCAAACTTCCTTCTCTTTATTTATTTTTTCAATGTCTTTATTTTATTTTGAGAGAGAGACAGAGAGTGAGCAGGGGAGGGACAGAGAGAGAGGGAGACACAGAATCGGAAGCAGGCTCCAGGCTCTGAGCTGTCAGCACAGAGCCTGATGCAGGGCTTGAACCCATGGACCGTGAGATCATGACCTGAGCCGAAGTCAGCCGCTTAACCAACTGAGCCACCCAGGCGCCCCATCTTCTCTTTATTTTTGAATTTCAATCAATCACTGATATATTTGACTCATCATAGTCATATTTCTCTTCCTCATCTCCCATATATAGTCAAGTCACCAATTCCTGTGAATTCTATTTCTGAACTCTGAATTCTATATCTGATTTGTCAACACTGATTGAGTCTGACTCTTTGCCTCCTCCAAACCTATATATGTGCAGCAAAAAGTTGGTGAAGAAAAACAGAAAGGCACTGCCCAACTTCTTGGAAGTCTAGAACATCTAGTTTGTTAGAGGTTCTGTTTCTGTAGCACAGGAAGCCACATTGAATGAAGATAGGATGGATGTTAAATGTCAACCTCTGGCCCTGACAAATCATCCTGAGATTCAGTTACATGGCTCCCAGAGACAGGGCATGTTCTAGGTTGAGAATTGGTCTGTGTGTGTGTGTGTGTGTGTCTACATCAGATAAGAAGTTTTGGTTGCAAGTTATTATTTGCAAATTTTAAAAAATAAAAAACCCCCTAAAGTCACTACCTCAGAGAAGCCTTCCTTCATCACCCCATCTGATTGAGCGTCTCCTGTTACTCTCTAATTTTTCCTTTATTGCTTTCCCAATACTTAGAATATCTATTTTGCATCAGGCACTATTCCGAGTGCTAAGAATATAGTGAAAAAAAGGGACAAGATCCCTACCATCATTGAACTCAGAGTCTAGTGGGGGAGCCGGGCAAGAAACCTGTATAGAAATAAATAGTGCATTTTCCAATAGTGATCTGTGCTACGAGAAAACAAAGGGTAACAGGACACAGTGAGTGGGGGTGGGGAGGCTGGGAGCAATCTTAGGTAGGAAAATCAGAGAAAGCCTCTTTGACATGAATAGTGATAAAGAGCTGGCCACACCAATTTCTGGGGATAGAGATGTGCATGAAGAGAGTAGGAGGTATAATGGCCCAGAGGTTGTAGAGCCTGGTGGGTTCAATGATATCGCCAGTACCTCTGAAGGACTCATTTATAGCACTTACCACAGAGGCAAGTTTACCTACCTAGATCTGCTATATGTTTGGTTAGTGTCTGTTATCCCCATGATTCCTGACGACTGAGGCCTCTTCTTGTTAAAGGTTAGCACCTAGTACTTGGCACACAGGGAAGCAGTATGTTTACTGAATGAATGAATAACTACATAACAACTGCTTAACAAATATGATTATTTGTAGGATCAGCTGTTGAAGGGGTGCATTTTGTTTTCGGAATATAAACCCTGAATGTAACATTGACTGCATCTTTTCAAACTGCATGTTCTGCCCTCTGTCATAAGCAGGCTCCTTTCCTGCATGCTTTCTCTCTCGAAAATCTCTGTTGTAAGAAGTTAAACATTTAAGTTACCTTCCCCTTTGTTTTAGATTGCCATGAACTCACCCTATGACTGGGATTGTTATCAGATCCCGAGAGGGGTTTTGATGGGGATTTTCTCCTTTCTTTGAGTCACTGGGAGTATTTATATTATAAATATAATATAAATTATATATTTATAATAATATATAAATTTTTGTGGAGTATTATATTATATTATATTCTATGGAATTATAGTCTATGGAAACGAATTAAGGGAGAGAGAAAAAGCAGAATTTAAGGTGATTATTGGACATCCAGGAGGTGTCCAATCAGCAGGATCTATTTATGAGGGAATAGAAATCTATTTATGAGACAAATCTATTTATGAGACAAGAATTGTAAGAGAAGCCAAAGAAAGGAGAGGTGAGAAGGAGCCAGAAAGATAGAGGAGAGGGTTAGGATGGCACAATATACTGAGAGCTAAAAGGAGAGAAACTTTAGTGGTGGAGGGGACTCTGCAATGTCAAATGCCACAGAGGGCTTCAGCATGCACCTGGGCATTGATGCTTTTAAGAGGGAAGCTTCAGAAGAGTGTTGGACCAAGTAGGAGGAAGTGAAAGCTTTGGGCATAGCCTATGCTATGGTCTGATAGTCAGAGGTCCGTGACAATGCCCCCTTCCTTCTTTTCCACAGGAAGTGTCTTTAGGTAATCTCTGGGAAGGGGGGAGTCAGGAGTTCAGACTTCCTCTGTCTCTAGTTGAGAAGTCACTTCCCAGCTCATTCTCATCACTGTGAAATTTAAATCTTTTAAATATTTATTTATTTTGAAGGAAAGAGAGAGAGACAGAGCACGAACAGGGAGGGTCAGAGAGAGAGGAAGACACAGAATCTGCAGCAGGGTCCAGGCTCTGATCTGTCAGCCCAGAGCCCGACATGGAGCTCGAACTCATGAGCCATGAGATCATGACCTGAGTCGAAGTCGGAGGCTTAACTGAAGGAGTCACCCAGGTGCCCCTCATCACTGCCAAATTTAGAATGAGATGTCTGCCTTCAGATTCTGGAGCAGGGTTACCTTCTCTCTGTTTTGCGTCCATCTGTGGCGACCTTCTTCCTATGGACATATACACTAGACCCAGGTGGAGGTTCAGTGGATCTTTACTAAACGCTTTAGAAAAACGTTCAAATGCCACACAAGGTCCAATTATTGGTTTGGGGTGGATAGGAGTGGGCAAGGGAGATCAGGTAGTGTTACTTTGCCTGACTTGCTAATTTGCTTCTTTGACCAACATGGAATGGGGCAAAGCTTCATGGCTTAAGCTAGAGTTTGAAAGCTTAAATATTTCCAGATATTAGGCAAATCAAATAAATGACTGAGGTAGGCAGGCCAGGCTGGGATGAAGTGTAGGGTGTGAGCCCCATTTAGAATAGGACAAATGTCCCTCAGCACCAGATATTGTTGCTCTGTAGGAATGTGGTCCCAATGTAGTCAGATGTCTGGAAAACATTTTCAAAGAAGAGTGAGAAATGAGGATATCTAGGTAAATTGTCTCAATTTTTCACGTTACTAATTTTAAAATTAAGGTGAAAGGGGAGTGGGAGATACAGGCCTCCAGTTATGGAATGAATAAGTCACAGGGATGGAGGAGACGGCATAGAGCATATGGTCAATGGGGCTGTAATGGCGCTCTATGGTGACAGATCGTGGCTACCGTTGTGGTGAGCACAGCATGGCAATAATAACAACAAAAAATTTAAAGAATTATGGGGACAAATATCTGTAGATAGGATCCTGGTCTCCAGATGCCAGTTTGTGATATCTGGTTTAGAACTTAAGAAAGTATGCCAAGGGAATACTTTCTTCCTTCTTTACACCATTACTGACTCCCCCCACCCCCAATGCCCCCATCATGGCTCCCGTGCCCACTTTCTTAAGCCCTTAACTGACTGAGATTGTTTTATCATCCACCCTTAGGTGCTGGCTCTGAGGGAGATAGCAGGTGGTCAGTGGCCTATGGACCGCTAGTTCAGTCTCTCAAGTCTACAAGCATGCCTTTGGTGTTCTCTTAAAATACCTGAAGATCAAGGTGTTACCTCACCAAGAAGACCATTCTCCTCTCAAAGACCTTCCCCATGTAGTCTCCATGCACAAGCAAATGTTTCTGCTATTAAGTAGACTGGAGTTATCCAGAGAACTAAAAAAAAAAAAATACTGCTGCCTGCATCCCAGTCAAGAATAATTAGATCAGTATGTCTGGATGTTGGGTCCTGCACTGGTGGTTTTAAGAACTCCTCGTGTGGTTCCAATGAGCAGTCAAGGGTTAAGAACGACTGGATAGGTGACTACTGAAAATATGTGAGGGTTGGGAGAGTTTGGATTCGCTGGGGGAGTAAAAGCATCAGTGAATGGAGCAAAGGTCCAAAGAGAAATTGCATGGATTTGTGATGTGCTGTATGGTTCACTGGTTTTCTCCTACAGACTTTGCAGGTTGTACCAGAAAATCAAGATGGGGGATAGACAATCCTTTGGATTGGATGCTGGCCCAGCAATATGAAAAGCTAAGGAAGAGAGCACATAGAGTGTTAATAATGACTTTATTTACTTGTGGACAGGGAATGAAAGCTATTCAGATAGGGATAAAAGTCTCAGTGACTTAAAAATGAGTAAAGAGGGGAAGAAACACCAGTGAGAATAGGGGAAATATAAGGAAGAGGAAGAGTGGTAATTTCAAATTTCAGGTTTCAGAGGCAGATCAGGGCATTGTGATGAGAGAGATTGGGGTTTGTTATCCTGGTGTGACTTGACTAGAGAGCTGTCCCTCTGCATACAAGGAACCCCCTCTGGTGTTCCCAGGATTCAACTAAATTGGTTGTATTCTAACAATATTTTTAAGTTTATTTATTTATTTTGAGAAAGAGTGTGAGCAGGGGAGGGGCAGAGAGAGAGACAGAGAATCCAAAGCAGGCTCCATGCTGCCAGCATGGAGCCCGATGTAGGGCTTGAACCCACAAACAGTGAGATCGTGACTTAAGCTGAAATCAAGAGTCTTACACTTAACTGACCGATACACCCAGGCACCCCGTATTCTATGTCATGCATTCTGTAACCTGGTCCTTTCTCTAGTCTTTTTTTTTTTTTAATGTTTATTTATTTATTTATTTAGAGAGAGAGAACACATAATCAGGGGACGGGCAGAGAGAGAGAGAGAGAGAGAGAGAGAATCCCAAGCAGGCTCCACATTGCCAATGCAGAGCCAGATGCGGGACTTGAACCCATGAACCCAGATCATGACCTGAGCTGAAATCAAGAGTCAGACACTCAACTGACTGAGCCATCCAGGTGCCCCTCCGTCCTCTAGTCTTTAAATTCTCTCCTCCACCCTCATCTACCAAATTACTTCCAATCTATTGTTTGCTTGTTTATTCAACAAGTATTTATTGAATGTCTACTTTGACAGACTCGGTACCATGTGAGGTTCCTGGGACCCGGTCACTATTCTCTTGGAATTTAGCATGCAGTGAGATATATTAGATGTATCAAATGTAAAATTACATAAATGCTAATAAATTAGAATTTGTACCAATGGTTGGAGAAATACATGGGGCTCTGAGACCACATTACGGGAATAGTGAGGGAGAATATGTCAGAGAAGGCTTCTCTGGAGACATGATGTAGAAGCGGAGTCCTGAAGGATGACTAGCAAGTGGCTTGCGTGCGTGCGTGCGTGCGTCGTGCGTCTATAGAATCATAGAGGGAATTGAATGTGCAAAGGCACAGAGGCAGGAAGGAGGGTTGGCATTATTCCAGGAGCGATGAAAACCAGTGTGGCTGAGATACTGTGACAGGGTGGACAGGTAAGTAGGGGTCTCACAGGTCATGCCAAATGTTTGGGGCAGCTGGTGGGTGTGACGGGTGGGGAGGGGGAGGCTGCTGAAAAGGAGAGGGTGTTTCTCTTCCCTTCCTTTATTTTCCCAGGACAGCCAATCACAGACTTCTTCCCTCAGTGAAAGCAGTTTAACTGTGGTGTCGTTTCCTCCATTCTACAATGAAAACATTGAGGAACAAGCTTACTTTCTGGACAAAGAACGGTGTTTGTTTTTCTTTTGTGGGAATTTTGTAGGCATTGCATGTTTTTTTCTCCCTAGCTGCAAAATGCATTTTCTATCCCTTGGGAATGGAGCATCCAGGTCTTAATGTGTTTGCCTTCATAACAATAGATTACTTACAGTTGGCTAATTCCTTTTGTTTCCCACCAGAACGGAAAAACAATGATTAATTATATGGTGAGTGTTGGGTGGTCTTCAGGCCTGTAAAGGAGATCTGATAATGTCCCATAACAATGGTGCCATTTAGTGATACAGGAAAGGATGGTAGAAGAAACGCCTTGGAGAAGGAAATTCAATGGTTTTTTTTTTCTTTTTGACATCCTAAATTTGATATGTGTGTTAAACATATAAGTGGAGATGCCAAGTAAGTGGTTAGTGAGTAAACCAGCAGCAGGTCAGGGCTAAAGATATACATTTGGGAACCATTAGCATATAAATAGTATTAAGACAATGGGAATGGTTGACATCATACAAGAACATGTCGATGGAAGACTGAAAGGGGTCCAGGTCTGAGCCTTAGCTCCAATGTTTACTGATTCTGCAGAGGAGCAGGTTCAGAAGGAAACTGAGAAGCAGCTGGTAAAGAAGGAGGAAAACTAGGGGAAATGTGGTGTCACAGAAGCCAAGAGAAGAGAGGGTGGCACTGATAATAAATATGGAGGACGTTTAAAAGGTTTAAGGAAATATGAGAATCAAGAAGTCTATATTTTATTACCTGGTTTATAGTGAAATGTAAGCTTAATTTTTCTTATAAGCTTTTTTCTCACTCACCTATTAGATATTCATGGACACATTTCTAGTTCTTGTGTTAGTAGTTATCCTCCTCAGCACTGTCCAGACTCAGGGTAGATTCTTGTAGATTTTCTGCTCTGGATGGATTAGCAGTCCCTGCCATGACATGGTCTCTAATTTTCTGGCTGGATTTTGGCATCCTAGATGTTGAAAAACATTTCTCTACCTGCCCTGACTTCACAGATTATTCCTTCTTCCCCTCTGAAAGACCTTAGAAGTCTTACTTTTTTTGATTGATACCCTTTGGTGCCCAAAGAGATTTCTTCTGAGCTTGAGGCCATCTTGCATGGGCATGGTAGTAACTCTCTTCTCTTTTCTTTGACGCCTCCACAACTCTGTTCCTAAAAATTTTTCCTTCTTCCTGATCAAATTTTTCTCCGGTCCTGTCCTATTCCATTGTTAATATAATTAATTGATAGTCACTATGTGAGATTAGTTTAAATTTGATGAATTTCGTTTGGCTCATCTATTGTTTGCAGCCATTATTTCTGTTATGCCTTATTTGAACTCCCCCACCCCTTCTTCCCACTGAATCTTGAGGTCTTAAGAGCTGGTCTTCATTACATGATTCCTAGCACATGGGCTCTCTCCAACAGTCCTGGTCTGTCTAAATTTTGCATTTAACTTTAAATAGTTTTTTAGTTTTTTTTAATGTTTATTTATTTTTGAGAGACAGAGACAGAGAGTAAGGGGTGTGAGGGGCAGAGAGTGGGGAGACACAGAATCCAAAGCAGGCTTCAGGCTCTGAGCTGTCAGCACAGAGCCTGACAGGGGCTTGAACTCATGAACCATGAGATCATGACCGGAGGCAAAGTTGAATGCTCAACCAACTGAGCCACCCAGGTGCCCCCAAATTTTGCATTCAACTTTAAAAATTGATTTAAAATTTTAGAAGAATTGTATTGGTTTGAAATTACAGAACATTACACGATTCCTGCAGCTATTTAAATAATTCAGAAATACATAAAGGAAATCATGGCGTACAAAGGCTGGACTATCTCACAGAGGAGACAGGTAAAAGGGTTGTCAAAGGTGACAGCAAGGGGAGTCCCAGGAAAATTGCTGTGTATTAGGCATAGAAAAAAACAGCTCAGGGTGGAATATGGGGTCAGATGCTTTGACAGGCAAGCCTCTAGAAGAATATAAAGCTGATAAATTATTTAACAGATTTAACTAGGTGGAAAATTATATTGAGAATCACTTTTACAGAGATAATGGAGGGCATGGGAATTGTTCAATGAAAACAAAGCAAAGAGGAAAATGAGGCAATTAGCTCTAACAAAAACTAAAAATTGTACAAGAAGGGAAATGTAATCATAGTCACTTCTTGGCTCAGTAATCAACGGTATTTTACAGTCATAATGATGAAAGCATCTGAATATGTGTTTAGCCAAAATTGAGATGTCTTCATATTAGGAGGATGGGGCAAGTAAAGAATGAATCTAAACAGATAAGAAGTCAGTAGATAATGTGGCGTGTGTGTATGTAGAAAGGATAGTATGGAATAAGCAAATATAAAGCAAGAGACTGTAGTTAATTGTTACATGCATTTAAAAAAATGTTTAAGTTTATTTATTTATTTTGAGAGGGAGCGGGCTCACAAGTGGGGGAGGGGCAGAGAGTAGGAGAGACAGAATCCCAAGCGGGCTCTACGCCATCAGCACAGAGGCTGACGTAGGGCTCGAACTCACAATCTGTGAGATCATGACCTGAGTTGAGATCAAAAGTCGGACACTTAACCAACTGCACCACCCAGCCACCCCAGTTGTTATATGCATTTTAAAGCACTATATGAACTATTTGTAGATAAAATTAATCAAAAGCAAAAAAAAAAAATGTAGCGCAACTACATGTTCTGACATTGGAGAGTTGTTTAAGAGATATTCTTTCCTTAAAAAATATTTTTTTAAATAATCTTTACACTCAGTGTGGGGATTGAACCCACAACCCCAAGATCAATAGTTGCATGCTAGGAACACCTGCGTGGCTCAGTGAGGGAAGCATCCAACTCTTGATTTTGGCTCAGGTCATGATCTCAAAGTCTGTGAGATCGAGCTCCACCTGGGGCTCTGTCTCTGCATGCTGTCAGCGCAGAGCCTGCTTGGGATTCTCTCTCTCCTCCCCCTCTCTCTCACTCTTTCTCTCAAAATAAATAAATACACATTAAAAAAGAGTTTCATGCTCTAACACCTGAGCCAGCCAAGCATCCCTGAAGAGATATTCTTAAGGGAAAAATTTCTAAAAAATATTTCATCTTGGTTAAAAAAGTTATATCTTTAACAGGGAACCATTTGTGGTAGTTGTGTTGGGGAGTGTACAGAATTTCTGTTTGTGGAATGTTTGAATTATTTATAAGGAGCATGTATTTATTATTTTTGTGATCAGAAGAAGACACATGGAAAAATGGTGTACTAGAGTCACATCAGCTAGATGCTGGATACGAGGACCTAGCCTGTGTCCTCCCATGGGAACACTGCTTTAACAGCCATTCCTGGACAAATATAGTTTTACGAGGGCTCCAGGGTCCCATGAAGAGGTCCTAGTGCCCCAGTGGAGCATGGAATCTGAGAACAGCTACGTTGCAAAGGGTGAGAACAATTTCACTTTACTTACATGACCCCAAGCTGGCACTCAGTGGGCTCAGTGCTTAGAGAGACTCCCTCAGTCTGGGTCCTCCCACAGGAGACACAGTGAAATGAGTATCCTGCTTCCCTAGCCTTTCACAATGGGCCTGAGAGGCTTGCTTCTGTCCCCCAGAATGTTCAGAGATGTTGCATTTCTGTCTCACTGGGGGGCAGCTAAGAACAAAGCAAAAGGGCTGGGGCTCATGGCAACTGACATGTGGATCTGAAAAACCAGCCTATGGACCCTGTCGGTCAGCTGGCCCACCAGTGGACCCCCACAGCTGGCCCGCATCTGCCCCTGCAGGTGGTCCCCGGTAGGGGCCCCCACAGTGGGCGCCTCACCCATGGCCCCTGCAAGTACACAGCTCGCACACACACAGCTCGCGGCAGCAAGGCTGGATCCCAGCAGCTGGCTTTGGCTCTGCAGGATCAGGAGAAAGCACATTACCCCAGGATTGCTCCTTCACCAGGGAAGGAGAGGTAGGAGTTTGCACCCCTGTGTGCTGCTTTGGGGAAGATGGCACATCTGTGTGCTGCTTTGGGGAAGATGCATCTGGTGACTCAGCACTTAGCGTGGCTCTGCAGAGTTGGGAGAAAGTGTGTAAAATTTCAGTTATGCATGAGGAACGAGTCCCAGAGAGATCCACTGTACATCCTAGTGCCTATAATTAACAATATCGTACTTAAAATATTTCTAATAGAGCACTTATGTTAAGTGTTCTCATCACACCAAAAACTAAAAAGTAAAAGTAAAAGAGGCTAGAGAAACTTCTGATGGTGCCAGATATGTTTATAGTACTGACTGTGGTCACAGTTTCACAAATGCGTACTTATTTCCAAACGCATCAAGTTGTATGCCATTAAGCACGTACAGCTTTTTGTATGTCGGTCACACCTCAATAAAGTGTTGTAGAAAAAAAGTTTTAAAAGATCTCAAACACAGAAAAACATCAGAGAATTCTTCCCTGGGGATAAAAGAGTGAAGTTTTAAAATTTGAGAAGAGTAAAAAGGTAGGGAGTGATGTGGAAGTGGGCCCCAGACAATATATCTGTTCTCCTTTCTTGAGCTGAGGGTGTGTGAGAAGAGTTCAGGAGGATGCAATTTAATAACAGGAACAGTAATAGCGCAACAGTGATGCTCATGTTGATTGATCTCTTTCAATACACTAAGGGCTGTAGGCATGTTGTCTTTAATTCTTCCAGAACTCCACTACATATTCATTTATTTATTTAAAAAAGTATTCGTTGAACATTTTTTTTCAGCATTTATTTATTTTTGAGAGACAGAGAGAGAGCACCAGCAGGGTGCAGGGGTGGGGCAGGGAGAGAGGGAGACACAGAATCCGAAGTAGGCTCCAGGCTCCGAGCTGTCAGCACAGAGCCAGAAACGGGGCTCGAACTCACGAACCGCGAGATCATGACCTGAGCTGAGGTCGGTCGCTTAACCGACCGAGTCACCCAGGAGCCCTTGTTGAACATTTTCTATGCGCTAGTTAGTGTGCTAGGTGCTCAGGATACAGAGATAAAACCATCCTGGTTCCTGCTCCTGGAGAGCATACAGAATAGTAGGAGAAAGAGACATTAAATATAAATAAACATTCAATGGCATGTAATAGATGACGTGGAAGGTGTGACAGAATAACAGGGGGTCCACTTCAGATAGAGTGGTCTCAAGGTCTCTCGGAGAGTGCCGTATATGCACTGACATCTATAGAATAAGGAGGAAGCAGGCAGGCAGAGGAGGGTCTTGAGGCAGATGTGAGTAAACTTCTCCGAGGAGCTGAAAGGGAATCAGGCCAAATCAGAGAGAGAAGGTGATTGGTGATGGCCGAGGTTGCAGACGGGCCAGGCCATCCAGAGCCACGGAGACTCAGTGTCTTTCTGAGTGACTGGGAAGTCTTTCAGGGTTTATTTTAAGCAGACAAGTGAAGGATCTGATTTATATGAAAAATATTATTCCAGCTGTCTTGTGGAGAATGGACCGGAGGGAGATAAGAGCAAAAATTGGGGAAATTTGTTTGGAGTTTACAGTAGTACCCAGGTTGGAGATGATGGTGGGTCAACGTAGGATGGAGGTTATAGGTTTGGAGAGAAGTGGGTTGATCTAACATTTATATTTGGAGGTAGAGTTCAAAGGGCCTGTTGATAAAACGGCTGAAGTCAAGGATAACTCCGGTCCCTGGTTTGAATGACAGGCTGATCCCCATTTTTCAGCCTAGGAGACCAGAGCTCAAGAGGTTCCATAACTTGTCCCAGGAGGTATGTCTAGTAAATGATGCGTGACGACTTGGGAATGGGTCCATCTAATTCCAGAGACAACATACGACGTAACCAACACATAGTACTCTCTCCCAGCAAATCAAGTCCTACTGCTCTCTAAAGAGAGAGAATTGGTTGTCTTCTGAATTATAACTCCCTGTCAACCACAACACCATCAGTTGCCAAAGAGAAAGTCAATGTCCAGGCATGTTTGCTGAAGCAAGTTTTGGCCTGGAGCAGATTAGAAAATGTTATTTGGATCACATGTTGGAAATGATGTTATTCCTTAGATGTTTGATGTAGGTGAACAGGTTCTAGTCCTAAGAACTGGAAGTGATAATCCTAGATATTCAAGTCCTCCAGGCAGAAACCAAGTTGTGTTTTTCTCTCCCATGGGATTAGGAGTACCCGTGTCATTCCTGAATTCCTTTTGAGACCTCTCAGCAATTTAGATGACGTTGCCAAGGGCAGTTGTCTTGGGAGAAATGGGTTTACTCTAATGGAAAAAAGGAAAATAAAGCAGGTTAATAGGGACCAGAGTCTCATACTACCTCTCATGGCTATAGAGGAGGTCAGGAGAGCACTAACTGACAGATAGGGATACTGAGCTAAGGCAAAACTGAATTAAAAATTTAATTTAAACAATTTAATTAAATTCAGGTAGGTCGAAAACTCAGTGATGGGTGGCAACTCCACTACAAGAGAACTTCTTGGCTATGTTTTGGTGATGTCCTGAGACTTTCTATATCCTGCTGGTATTTGTGCATCTATCATGTAGCCCCTTTACTTTTACTTCACTTGAAAAGTTTTAAGTCTGAGGAGAGAGGTAAGCTGTGAGAAGAGGGGACGACCATGGGCTTACCTCTTTGGACTGATCAATTGTGGAGTAAATTGTGGAGGAATCAGTGCTTTTCATAGGTGTTGGGTTATTTGTTTGCTGTAAAAAATAATCATATGCATTTGACTCACACAGATAAAGAGATATTTGTGCATAGATATATTCTCAGGAAAGACAATGCAACACAGAGGGATGATGCCAACCTCCTTCAGGAGGAAAAGGTAAGAGTGTGTAGCAAGAGGAGCTGGGGACCAAGCACCACTAGCTCTCACTCCGGAGAAAGTTTAGTGACATTTCCTGAGGCCCACACAAGAAGCACAACACCCCAGCAAACTGGTGGGCTCAAAAGCCAGAGACAGACAGAAGGGCAACCTTGTTGGCAGGTGGTGTGAAGAAAAGGAAGCATCCTTTCCTGCATCTGACTCTACTGTCCTTCCTCCATCTTAAGAATGGACTTCTATGCCAGAGTGTATGGAAGTATTGTAAATTTTGTCTTAGCTCCTTATTAGTTACACCTGGAGGTATTGCTGGCTCCATCTTGTCCCTGTGACTCAAACTGTCTGGTCATCATGTCATTGGGTTCTCCTTGAGCCTGAAGAACCGATAATGGGAGAAACACCTGGTTTTAAGAATGGCTCTGCTTGGAATGCAAAATACAGCAATAACAGCAGAAGTCTCCCGTGCTCATGGGTTTTGACATTTAAAACGAATTAAGGAATATTTAGGGCATTATGAAAACCTCTGAAACTCTTCAAAGGACGATTTTTTTTCTTAAGAGGAAGTTAGCAAATTTGCTGGAGATTAGTTTATTGTGTCGTTGAGGATGATTCATCTTGTCTTCAAGAGAGACTTGGAAAGGCAGTAGAAACATTTGAATGAGTGGGAATACCCTTCTTGTTACCTCCCTTCAAGGAGCCTACCTTGTAAATACCGTGAGGAGCTGTGTGAAGGGACATTTTCTTGGGGAATGTAAGATTTCTAGTTGGATCATTGCTCCATGAGTTGGTGAATGCTGAGTTATCGTGGCTTACTTTTCAGAAGATAGGTGGTGTTATTTAGAAAGGCCCACCTGTGGGTGCTTTACTTTGGGGGTGGTGGGAGATTGCTGATGTGTGGCAGAGGAGTTCCTGGTGGCTGCCCAAGGCCATCTGTTTTGTTGCAGAGGGGAGGGGAGGGTTGAAGGCTGCTCATGCCTTTACTGTCTTCTACTGTTGCAAATCCTTGCCCCACCTCCCCCCTTGAGAGAATGTTTCTCAGTTCCCCTATTTCCACTCCATCCAGAGTGAGAACCCCCACCCTGCTACACAATTGTGTGCTCTGGAAACTCTCAAACTTAATTGAACTCTGATCCATTCAGCAAGTACTTACTGGGCATTGTGCTCAGGGAAGAGACAGAAAAACATAATTTTCACTTCCAGGCAGCTTGTAATTAAGCTGTAAAGGGACAAGACTTACTGATGCATCACACCGTTAGAGGACCATGTAAAGTAGCATATGAGCAAACACATCATGGGGTGAGAGCTCTGGGGGCTAGCAAGGTCCCCCACACAACATTGTAGCTGCTGCCACTGCCTCTCCTCTCCTCAACGGTGTGTGTCATTGGATTAATGAGATGATTTTGGTGACAAGTTTGTGAATAAAGACTCTCAAAATCATGCCAATGATGGAATATAAAGCTGAAGGGACTCACCCTGTTTGGATGAGTGACCTGAGCATACACGGTGTTCCCCGAAGAGACGGAGACATACTCTAAGTTCCTCATGTTCTCTGCTGTTAACACAGGAAGGCACAGTCAGTGTCTCGCTCTCACGGGACCTCTGCCCACTCCATGGCACTTTTTGGCCCCAAAGAGGCAGTTGTTTGAGGCAATGCCCTTCCTTAGGGTTCATTCATTTTTTACAATCTTTGAAGTTCTGGGTTGAACTAGACCCTTCTCAGCCATGTGCTCTATTTCTGGCCTCATCTCTTGGGGGGATGTGATCTTGAGGTGTCCTAAAGCTTCAGAGTCTCCCTCTGGATTCACATGTGGGCCAGTGAGCTCCTGGGACCCAATAGCATTGCCTCTGCAAGGGCCAGAGAACCTCATTGACAAGCTTAATGGAGCCAGGTTATGTCACATATACAGTATGAATAAATTTCTCAAATTATATTACAGATGAATATACTATGGATGGTTATATTATATTATATTATATTATATTATATTACTGATGAGAAACTGGAGGCTTAGAAAGTTCAATTAACTTGGTGCAAAGTCAAACAGGAAGTGATGGAACAGGAATTCGGATGCCTGCTTTCTGACTGTGAACCTCATGTTCGTCCTCTACACATGATGTCATGTATCTCTTACCCATGAAATTAGACTCACAGCCAGTCTGAGTCCAGAGTCTGTGTTCCTGTCTCTATATCACACTTTCTTTTTGGACTGGGTCTACTCAGTGTTGAAATCCTGACTGAAAGAGTGACAGGGTCAGGCAGTTTGTCTTTGGACATTGGATGCTCTAACCCTGTCCCTGTGCTGGACTTGCTGGTTAATCATGGACAGCGAGCCTTTCACTGGTACCTGGTTTCTCATCAGCAAGGTGGGGAATGACCCCAATCCAATGTCTGGGATCCTTCAGGGACAGACATGCATAGGTATAAGTCATCTCTCTTGTACCATCTGGTCCACCTGAGTAATGACATTCTAACTCCCTCCTCTCTCATTACCCAGCCCTCTGACCATCCCCTTTCCTCCTCCATTAGGCTATCCTCATCTGTTTTAGGATTGGGAGCTAAGAGTCTGCAAGCTCACCAGGACTCTGGGTTTGCTGAGTAGAGAAATGAAAGATGCCTAAAAAATAAAATCAGGGAAATTGAAATTTGTGAGTGTAGTAAGAGAGGTCCCCACCTCCTCCCCCTCGCCCACAGGTGTCTTTCTAGAGGATGTGGTGTGGGGGTACCTGAAGGGGAAGGGCAGCCAGGCCTTGAAGCTTGGCCATGCATTTTCTGGAGAAAATTAGCAGGTGTGTGGTCACATCCCAGGGGCTGTCCCAGTAGACCTTCCTCCCTCCCTTTACCTGTCTTGCGCAAACAGTATTTCTTCCTCCAAACAAATAACCCCAAGATGAGCATACATATGAAAATAACCGCAAACACTAATATAAGCCATCCAGTATATTTATTGTTCTCATTCAAAAAATCTGAAAAAAGAAAAAAGAAGTTGTGCTTGAGACACAGGGAGTGTTTTCCTCAGAGTCTCCGCTGAGCCTCTTCTAGGCCACCTTTGGGGGCTAGGTGGGCTCCGGCTCTGGGCAGCCTCTCTTGGGAGTGGGAGTCCATGTGGCGGACCAGACAGGAGCCTGGTAGAGCCAGTGTGGGGAGCGGTTCTGACTTCCCAAGTATTGGCTCCTGGGCTCTGAGTGGGCTGGAGGAGCAGGGGGAGGGAGAGAGTGGGGAGAGGCCTCTGGAGGCAATGAGAGGCATGGAGCTGCAGGAGGTGTTAGTCCTCTCCCAGAAGTGTTTGGTGGCCTCTCCCTGAGCCCCTGTTTTGGGAAATGACCTTGGGCAGAAAGGACACACCCCACCCCCACAGCTGCTCAAGGCTCTAGGGGAGACATGAGACAGACTGTTACCTTTGCAGAGAATCCGGGTGGAGACAGAGAAGGATAGTTTGCTGACAGGATTCTCAGCTGTGCAGGTGTACTTCTCTTCACTGGACTTCCTGGGGTCCCAGGACAGAGTGAGGTTTGCTTCACTTATAGTTATGCTTCCTGCGACCTCCCACCTTAGTAAGTTGTTGTCATTCATATTATCCACAGAGCAGGTCAGATGGATCTCACAGGTCCCATTCTCAGACAGCCACGTGTGGTTGGCCACTTCTAAGTTCTTCAGTTGTCCTGCACACAGAGAAAAGGCCCAGACTAAGACCAAACGGCTTGGTTCAGGCCACTGTGAAAAATACCCTTCCCACCACATAATGCTTCTGTATTCCACCCAACACTCTACTGGATGTTATGGTCTGTCTACTCTGTAAATAATTTGGCTTGTATTGCCTAACTGATGGCATCGAGGTCTGGGGTGACCAAATGGTGAGGACATCAGCATGAGACAGAGTAGCCAGGGGGAGAAGGGAGTAGGGACACATGAGGGCTGTCACCAACTAGTTGCATGATTCTGGGCTGCTCAATTTATTTTCTGGGCCTGAGTTTATTCCTGGCATTTTTTCTAGTCTTGGACGCTGGCCTTGTGTGAAGACATTTGGGAATTTAGCTGAGGGCCAACTCTCCCTTAGCCAGGGCAGAAACCAGACTCAAGGGCCCTGTTCGCTCCACCATCAGAATTCCCTAGCTGGGCTGGAAGATAAAAGCTCAGTGTCCTTGAGGAGTTGTACTTCTCATTAATCTGCGAGAATGCTGGTCCTCATTATATCTGATTCTGGCTCCGGTGAGGACAAAGAGACCCCGATGTGGAATGTCAGCAAGACAGAAAAGGAAATGTTGAGGACCAAAAACCTAGGGAAAGAAGAAGTGAGGAAACTAAACGAGCAAATAATTCTAGAGAACCAAGAAGTACAATATATTCAGGAATTTGAGAAATTTCTAAGAGCAAAGACCAGAAAATATTGGCTATTAAGATGTTAGTAGCGGGGTGTCTGGGTGAATCAGTTGGTTAAGCATCCAATTTCAGCTCAGGTCACGATCCGACGTGCTTACAGCTCAGATCCTGGAGCCTGCTTCACATTCTGTGTCTCCCTCTCTCTCTCTGCCCCTCCCCCACTTGTGCTCTGTCTTTCTTTCTTAAAAATAAACATTAAAACATATTTTTTAAAAATGTCTGTAGCTGTGAATCAGTGGGGATGTGGGAGGGGTACAGAAAAGGCCACTGAGCTGGGCTTGGCCTGAGGGTAACGATGACCTAGTAAGGAACTGAATGACCCCAACTGTCTCGTGGGAAGATATTGAGGAACGTGCTAAGCTTAGTTAATGGAGTAGAGGTGGGATATATTTTGATAGAAAGATTTCACGGAATGGAAAGTGTTGGATTTGGCGTTAAGAAGACCTTGGTCAGACTTATGGCTTTGTCGTTTCCAGGTTACATGACCATGGAGACATTTTTAAATCTCTCCAAGCCTCAGTTGCCTTATATGTAAAACTGGGCAACAGTATCAGCTTCTCAGGTAAACATGAGGATTATATAAGACAGTGCCCAGCACAGTAATGGCAAATATTTGGCATGAATGTCACATTTCCCTCAACCTGTGTCCATGGCTGACCTCAAAAATCTCTCTTGTTACCTTTTTCCACTTAATAAATATAAAACTGCCTACTTGACATTTCCACTTGGATATAATGTGTCTCTCAAACTCCACATGTTCAAAAGCATTCCTGGTTTTCTCTCCCAAACCTGCTCAATCCATAGCCTTCCACACCTTGGTTGATAATTACGTCTTTCCAGTCACTCAGGCCCAAAGCCTTGGAGCCTCCTCTGACTTACCTCTTCATCTCACGCTACCACATCAGGATATCCTGCTGGCTTTACCTCCAAAGTATATCCAGAACCCAACCACTTCTCCTTACATCTGCTGCTACCACCCTTGTGCAAAGCAGCAGCATCTCTTGCTCAGATTGTCTGGTACATTGGTGTCTACTGTTGTCCCTTACAGTCTATTCTTAACAGAGCAGCCACAGGGATTCTTTATGGAAGCAAGTAAGTCAAGTCATATTACTGCTCTACAAAACCCTCTGATGGTTCTCAATCTCATCGAAAGTAGAGGCCAAAGTCCCTGTGAAGGTTCTCAGAGCCATACATGAAGTGGCCTCTATTTCCTTACTGGCCTTGTTTCTTGCTCCTTTTCCCTCACTCTGCTTCTTGGTGCTTGACCTCCTTGGTGTTCCTTGAGCATTTCAGGAATAGGGGATGCCTCTTTATTCAACTATCTGCATGGCTCACTCCCTTACCTCTGACAGGTTTTGGTTCAAATGCTATCTTCTCAGCCTATTATAACCACTCCATTTAATTAAAAATTTTTTTTAATGTTTACTTATTTTTGAGAGAGAGAGAGAGAGACAGAGTACAAACAGGGGAGGGCAAAGAGAGGGAAACACAGAATCTGAAGCAGGCTTCCGGCTCTAAGCTGTCAGCACAGACCGCAAACCGCGAGATCAAACAACTGAGCCAAAGTTGGAGGTTCAACTGACCGAAACCTGGTACCCTGTTTCAGTGCCCCATGACCACTCCATTTAAAGATGACTTCTGTCCTTTGTCACTCCTGATGCCAAAAGGCCCTGAGAAAGGGTTGACGTTGAACCTCTGCAATATGGTTATTGCAGAGGAAGTCATGCTTTGTCTTCTGACCAGTGGCAAAAGAACATTGTCTCAACAGTGTGGTGGAGCCTGATATGGGGTCTATTCTCAGACTTTCCACTGGATGTCTCTCTTCTCTCCAGGGTCCTAGCACTGTCTTGATGACCACTGGTCACTCAAAGTGACTCTGCCCGTAGTAGGTTGAATGATGACCTCCCCTCCAAAAGATATCTCCATGTTCTAATTCCCAGAATCTTATTTAGAAAAGGGTCTTTGCAGATGTAATTAAGTGAGATGAAGAGATGATTTTGGATTATCTGAGTGGGCCCTAAATCCAGTGATAAGTGTCCTTGTAAGAGGAAAGCAGAGAGATATTTGAGACAGAAGTGGAGATAATATAGGGAAAGCAGGAGGCAATGTGACAGGGAGGCAGAGATTGGCATGATACAGACACAGGCCACCAAACAGTAAGGAGTGCCAGCAGCATTCCACCAGAAGCTGGAAGAGGCAAAGGACAGATTGCCCTGTAGGGCCTCCACAGGGAGAGTGGTCCTGACCACACCTTGATTTTGGACTTTGGGCTTCCAGAATTGTGAGAGAATAAAATTTCTGTTTTTAGCCACCAAGTTTCTGGTGTTTTATTTTAGCAGCTTCAAGATACCAATACACTGTCTCAGGGCAATTTTGCCCATTTGGTTGGAATTCCTGTGGCAGACTTTTCTAGCCAACCTCTCTTTCCTAATATATTTACCTGTTCTGTGTCCTGTTCTTTTAGGGACATGACTTTGACCGATCTAACATGGTAAATCTGCCAAATATTCAGGGAATTCTAAAGGCTCACATGTAACCTATTTGTGGTGACATCTTATTTTAACTGAAGTGCTGTTTTAGATTCCATGTCTTAACCGAAAGGGCTCTGGGTGAGTTTTAGATACCATAGGCTCTCAGGTAGATGAGAAGTACAGAATCTCAGTGACCTTCAAAGTTGCCAGTTTAATGCTTGAATCTCCTATGCAACATTCCTGCTAAGTGATTGCCTTAAAGGCAGTCAAAACATCTCTGAACACCACTGATTGCTAGGAGGATCTCTTTTTTCTGACACTGATTGGTAAGCTGTCTCGTGGTTTCCATAATTTTATGCTGAGAACATGAGCCATCTGGGGAAAATATTCTTAGAAATTAAATAACCTTGTAGAAAAGATCTTTCTCGTTATCAGCTCATCCTTATAGAGCACTTTTTAGGTACGCCACTGTTCTGTACACTGATCATTCTCCATTGAGTCAGACTAGCCTTTGTGTAAAAGGAGGTATCATGCCAGCTAGTCATGTGAGAAACTCTCCCACTTACTGTCTCCTCTGTGACTTGAGGCAGGTTGCTGTGACTGATGCTATGTCAGGGGTAAAGGATAGCGTCTACCTCACGGAGCTTTTGTGAAGATTACCCAACAGATACAGGTAATGCACATGGTAACAGAGTCATAGCTATTTTACTTCTGTTACTTCCATTACATTTCTTTTTTTTTTTTTTTTAAGTTTTATTGATTTAAGTAATCTCTACACCCAACATGGGGCTTGAACTCATGACCCTGAGATCAAGAGTGGTACCCTTCTGACTGAGCCAGCCAGGTGCCCCACTTCCATTATATTTCTGGTCAAGAGGGACTATTTTTTTTTAAGTTTATTTATTTACTTTGAGAGAGAGAGAGAGTGAGTGAGTGAGTGAGAGCAGGAGAGAGAGACAGAGAGAGAGAGAATCCCAATCAGGCTCCATGCTGTCAGTGTGGAGTTGGACGTGGAACTCGATCTCACAACTCTGAGATCATGACCTGAGCTGAAATGAAAAGTCAGATGCTTAACTGACTGAGCCACTCAGGTGCGCTGAGAGGGACTAATTTTATTGTGTGAGGGAGAGTGATGTGATTTGGGGCCAGGAGTCACAAGACTTAGGTTCTATTCTCCACTCTGTCACTAACTGGCCAAGCAATGCCATTGAGTTTCTTTGCTGCTGGACCTCAGTCTGACTCCAAGTGCTTCGCTGTTCACCTAGGCTATAGTGGATACTCACAGTCACATAGAATTGACATACGTAATACCTTTCAGTCCATACACAATTAACCCCCACGCTTTAACTCACTGAAGATCCTCAGCATGTAGCTGGAAAACACTGTGGAGGTTTGTGTGGTTATCTGGGCCTGGTACAATCCCACATCAGCCACTGTCAGGTTGCTGAGCTGTAAGGAGTAGTTCCTGGTGAGTTTCAGTCGATCTTTCCGTTTTGGATTAGTCGTTATGATCTTTGGACTTGAAACATCGTTTAGTATTATGAAGGTTATAGATGTTCCATTGTAAAGCCAGGTGATGGAATTAACATTCTCAGATACAGAAAGCTTCAAGGGAAAAGTTACCGACTCCCCCAGAGCCCCGTTCACCATCAGTGGGGTTGAGCTGGCTTGTGAAGCTGTGTTCCCTGTAAACACAGAAGGGAAATCATTATAACCCCCACAGCTCACCCCTTTCTCTCCACACCCTTTCCCCTACCTCTGCCCATCTGTTGGAGCCTTCTGATCCTGATGCCAAGAAATAGGATGAAGAGAGACAGGGTTAGGAGAAGTGCTGAAATGGACAATCACAGAGGCCCCACTCCCAACAAAATGTCTGCCGTTCTTGGATAATGGGAAGTTGGCCCAGATGGTTCTGGCCCAGTCCACCCTCCCACCCTGGCTAGTCACTCTTAGGTCATGGCCACAATATCTGACTCCAGCCTCTGAGTTCTCTGGGCCTGTCTCCCTGGACAGGGAACTGCATCAGCTCCCTAGCATAGACTCCAAGAACACAAGTCTTTGCTGGTTTTAATGACGGCTCAACACTTACTGATTATCTGCTGTGCCCGACATAGTAGATTTGGGGGGGGTGGTTTAGAGGACTGATAATAGGAACTTACAGTTCTTCTTATTCATTATTTCCTTTGATACTGATGCAATTCTGGGAGACAGATAGGATGAATATTATCATCTCCATTTATAGCTAAAAGAACTGAGGCAGAGGGTTTAACTCATTTGTCCCAGGGTCACACAGCTAAAGAATAAGGGTCAGGATTCAAACCCAAATATTTTGACCTCACCTACTTTTTGCTCTTTTTATGATACCAGAAAATACCTTTTCTAATATCAAAGTTAAGGAGATAAAACTGATATAGAAGTAATAAATATAACTTCAAAGGAATAGATAATGGCTGTATTCTCATGAGCCTATCTCAGAGCTATTCATGTTTGAGCGAAAAAGGTGAAATGGTCATGATTATTTTTTTTTAATATTTATTTTTGAGACAGAGCATGAGAAGGGGAGGGGCAGAGAGAGAGGGAGACACAGAATCTGAAACAGACTCCAGGCTCTGAGCTGTCAGGACAGAGCCCAATGCGGGGCTTGAACCCACGAACCGAAAGATCATGACCTGAGCCCAAGCAGGATGCTTAACTGACTGAGCCCCCCAGGTGCCCCACTTTCTGATGCTTTCTGAGCATCCTTTGCAAATACTTAGCACTCGTCACACCATTTTGTAGTCCTGTGTTTACTTGTTTGTCTAACTGGCCATGCCCTGATTATCTTTGTTATCTTGGCACTGTGCCTGACATGGAGTAGGATCTGGAAGTGTTTGAGTGAATCAGTGAATACATAACTGTAACCAGGACCCCAACCTTCTCCAGATCTCTTACTTCTCAGGAAAAGATCTAAGCAGGGAGGAACTATCTCTCGGGATCCTGACGCTCAGCTCTCGGGTGAACTCACATTTCCTCTTTCCTTCCTTGATGGTCATGCAGATGTTAGGCAATGAACACCGCCAGCAATTTCCCCCTAAACCCCATCTTTCCCATCAGGGGTTTAACAAGATGGGAAAGATTTGTCATCTTAACATTTCTTCCCTGTAGGAATCACATGGATGACTATAACAAGCAAAATCTTGAGCAAAAGATTTATTTTGCCTTTTGTTGTTGTCGATTCCATTTATTGAAAGTTTAAAAACAGGCAAAACGGATCTGTTGCTTGAAGTCAGGACAGTGGTTACCTTTGAGGAGGAGTGAGAGAGAGAGAGCAGGTAGGAGGGAGCATAAAGGGAGACTCTGGGGTGCTGCGAATGCCCTAGTTCTTGACCTTTGTCTGGATACATGGATTTTTTCATTTTGTGATAATTCATTGAGTTCACACTTAGGATTTGTACAGTTTTCTCTTCATGTGTTATATTTCAGTTAAAAATGTTAGAATGTCGACAAAACCCAAACCGAACCAAAACAGTGACAATAGCCTATAAAGACCAAGATGAGGGACACCTGGGTGGCTCAGTTGGTTGAGCATCCGACTTCAGCTCAGGTCATGATCTCCCAGTTTGTGAGTTAGAGACCCACGTCGGGCTCTGTGCTGACAGCTCGGAGCCTGGAGCCTGCTTCAGATTCTGTGTCTCCCTTTCTCTCTGCCTGTCCCCCACTCTACTGTATCTCTCTCTCTCAAAAATAAATAAACATTAACAGAAAAAAATTTTTTTAAAAGACCAAAATGATCTGCTCATGTTTGTGTCTTTGACCTATTTTCCTATAACTCTCCCCAGACCAGTTCACTTTGTTCAAACTATGCTGGCCTGACCATTCCTCGAGCAGGAACTGGTCCACTTACAGTTTGCTCCAACTGGAAGTGCGTCTCTCAGGTGTGCATGTGGCACACTCTTTCATATCCAGAAGGCCTTTAATGCACACATTCCCTCTCAGAGAGGACCGCTCTTCCCTCATGGCCAACCCTCACCCCTGTACATTCAGCTGCCTTTGGACTTCTTTTTCTCCATAATACTTACCACCTAGCATACTTTATAATTTGCATTAAAAAAAATTCTCTCTCCCTTCCACTAGAAGGTAAGCTCCATGAGAGCAAAGATTTCCATCTGTCTTTTTCATTGTTGTGATCACTCTTGAACACTCTTTGGCACAGTGTAGGCACATAGGATTCATCCAGTGAGTATTTGTTGAGTGACTGGACACTCCATTCTTTCTCTTGGAGGTTCTCTGTTCAAGGTATTAAGGAACAGTTTCTCTTTTGTAAGGAGTCTGGGCATACCCTGGGACCCAAGGACTCTTCAGGAACTGTTGCTTCGTGCTTAGCACATTCCTTGACATCTCCTTCGTTTTTTATAGATTGCAATTATTAATTGAAAAAGTCATTCTTTCTACTATTTGTTCAGTTCTGTGCCAATTCAGTGAGTATAGCCTTAGTAATCATGGCATTCAAACCATATGGACTGGATCCCTTTTATGGCCCAGTTTCTAGGCTGAAGATCGGGAATATGAATAAGAAATGTTGGTCCTATGGGCTCACCATGTGGAAGAGGAGCCCAAAAGCTAAGCGAGTAGTTTTGGTGCAGTGACCTAGGTCCTGAGCTAGGATGGGGCTGACTTCTGCATTGACCTTGTATCATCAGTTGCACCCGGTACACTCAATACCAAGTACTTCTTTCTTTTTGTTGTAATTATGAGATTGTTTTCCTCTCTTTTCCAGAATCTTGGGGATAGAGATTGTGCTTATTATCTCTGTATTCCTAGCACCGAGCACAATTTCCAACTCAATAAATGTTGGCTCAATAGAGGTATGTGCTCTATAGGAGCACCAGTACGTGAGCATCTGGGGCTGAGAGAGTTGGGGGTTGTCAGGGAACCCTTCACAGGGGAGATCACATTGTAGCAGGTTTTGAATAAAAACAAGAGGCTCCTATTACTCAACTATTTGTGATTCTTCCAAGAATGCCCTGCTTTTTCTTTGCTCTTTTGTTCCCTTTGCCTGAAATGCCCTTCCTTGCTTTTTCCACCTGCTGAGGTCCTATTTATCCTTCAAGCAGGGGCTCAAATATCTGGTTGCCTCTGCTTATTATTTGTGGGGGGTTTGCTTTGGTACATGGGAAGGAGAAAGGAGCCTGACTGAAGAAGAGACAAAGCGGAAGAAGGGAAAGGTAGAATTAGTCCCCTGAAGATCTAAGAAAAAGAAAAAGGCTTGAGGCGCTTTGCTTAAGGAAGGAGAAGGTCAGACATTACAGAAAATGTTCGAAAGCCCTTCTGTGAGGTTTGGGCACAACCAGAGCTGCTTTGGGGTCCAGGTGATGTGATTCTGCTGGCAGGGAGAATCCCTCCACTCGGGAAACTCCTCAAAGCTTCTGCCCAGCTATCAGTTTTATCTTTTAGAAAGGAACTAATGAATTGCTGGAACAAGAAAAGAAACATTTTGAGTAGGACCCTCCAGGACATGCTTGGGCAAATGAATCATAGTGTGCTTGACAGTTACTTCAGCTTCATGATAATATTAAAATCCCCGCCCTGGGACGGGCATAAATCTCATTAGCATAACATACAATGTATGTATACTATGTTTTCTGAGTGTGCATGTGCAACTCTATGCCTGCCCATTATATGTGATGAGTCCTCCCCCTCAGTATTCATCCCAGACCCCAATAAGAGGAACCTGCTTATCTACAAGATTTTTTCTGTTATCCAGTTTCAGTTTGTATTAAGTTCCCAATGCTTGATGTGTATATATTGATAGTTTGTTGTGGTTTTCATTTACATTTCCTTTATGATCAGTTACATTTAATATCTTTTAATGTATTTATTGGCCATTTCCATTTGAATACTTACTTTAGTCACTTGTCTGTTGAAATCTTTGATCTGTTTTTAAATGGATTCTCAGTTTTTTCTTATTTATTTAGGAGTTCTTGATATATTCCAGATACAACATATATTTTGAAAATCTTTTTCTCCCACTTTGTAGGTTGCCTTTTTTATTCTTTTTAAAATTTTATCTATTGTTTAATTTACATCCAAGTTAGCTACCACACAGTGCAACAATGATTTCAGGAGTAGGTTTCTTAATGCCCCTTACCCATTTAGCCCATCCCCCTCCCACAATCCCTCCAGCAACCGTCTGTTTGTCCTCTGTATTTAAGAGTCTCTTATGTTTTGTCCCCCTCCCTGTTTTTATATTATTTTTGCTTCCCTTCCCTTATGTTCATCTTCTTTGTATCTTAAATTCCTCATATGAGAGAAGTCATATGATATCTGTCTCTCTCTGACCAACTAATTGCTTTTTACAAATTTAACACAGTCTCTATCAAAATACCAACAGCATTTTTCACAGAACTAGAATGAACAACCCTAAAATTTGGAACCACAAAAGACCCTGAATAGTCAAAGCAATCTTGAAAAAGTAGAACAAAGCTGGAGGTATCACAGTTTCAGATTTCAAGTTATACTACAAAGCTTTAGTAATCAAAACAAGATGGTAGTGGCAAAAAACAGGCACATAGATCAAAGGAACAGAATAGAGAGCCCAGAAATAAACCCATAATTATATGGTCAATTAATCTCTGACAAAGGAAGCAAGACCATGCCATGGGAAAAAGAAGGTGTCTTCAACAAATGGTGTTGGGAAAACTGGACAGCTACCTGCAAAAGAATGAAGCTGGACCACTTTCTTACACCATACACAAAAATAAACTCAAAATGGATTAAAGACCTAAATATGAGACTTGAAACCATAAAATTCCTAGAAGAAAATATAAGGAGTAGTCTCTTTGACATCAACCACGGAAACATTTTTCTATATATGTCTCCTTTGGCAAGGCAAACAAAAGCAGAATTAAACTATTGGGGCCATACCAAAATAAAAACCCTTTTCATAGTGAAGGAAACCATCAACAAAATAAAAAGACAGCCTAGTGAATGGGGGAAGATGTTTGCAAATGACCTATCAGATAACGGGTTAGTATCCAAAATATAGGACTTATACAACTCAACACTTAAAAACCAAATAAGTCAATTAAAAAATGGGCAGAAGAAATGAACAGTCTCCAAAGAAGACATCCAAATGGCCAACAGACACATGAAAAGATGCTCAACGTCACTCATCATCAGGGAAATACAAATCAGAACCACGATGAGATGTCACCCCACACCTGTCAGAATGGCTAAAATAAAAAAACACAAGAAATAACAGGTGTTGGTGAGGTTGTGGAGGAAAAGGAGCCCAGTGCACTGTGGTGGGAATGCAATCTATCCAGTCACCATGGGAAACAGTATGGAGGTTCCTCAAAAAGTTAAAAATAGAACTACCCTATGATCCAGTAATTGCACTACTGGGTATTTACCAAAGAGATACGAAAATATGAATTCAAAGGGATATACACACCCCTGTGTTTATAGAAGCCAAGATATGGAAGCCCAAGTGTCCATTGATAGATGAATGGATGAAGGAGATGTGGTGTATACACACAATGGAATATTATTCAGCCATAAAAAAGAATGAAATCTTACCATCTGCAACAACATGGATGGATTGAAGGGTATAATGCTAAGTGAAATACATAAGTCAGGCAGATAAAGCCAAATACATATGGTCTCACTCATATGTGGAATTTAAGGAACAAAACAAACAAAAAAAGAAATAGACCATGAAACAGATTCTTAATTATAGAGAACAAATTGCTGGTCACCAGAAGGGAGCTGGGTGGGGTGATAGGGAAAATAGTTGAAAGGAGTGAACAGGACCCTTATCATGATGAGTACTGAGTAATATATAGAATTGTTGAATCACTATGTTGTACACCTCAAACTAACATAACACTGTTTGTTAATTACACTTGAATTTTAAAAATTTGGTTTAAAAAAGGAAAAAAGGAGTCTGCGTGCTCCTCTTTGGGGAGTCACAGCTTTGGAAATTATTCTCCGTGTTCTCTGTCTTTGCTGCAAGTAGAAGACTTTGTAAGGCAACTCCAGCTGGTGTTGCTTCTCCCTGTAACTCACTGAGGAGCCGACTCACATTGGTTCAGGAACAAATTTTGGTGACCCAGGTGGGACTTTTGTTCTTCTGAGGTTCTGCCCTCAGTAGAGTAGAGGTCAGTGGCCCCTCATTCTGGGCTAACCCATTCAAGCCCCTTGGGGCCGGGCTGGGAGTGGATTCCTTGGGGGGTTCCCCTCCTTGGTGTCTGTAACCGCCACCAGCGTTGGGACCTCCTCTGAAATCTAGAGGCTGCACTGAGAATTTTTTACTCAGAAGGCTCTCTGCTGGCTTAGGCTGGGTCTATAGTACAGCTTTTAGAGGTAAACTGAGGGTGTCTCACAAATTCCAGGTGAACTGGGAAAAGACCCTTAGGAAGATTGTACAACCTGGCTCTCCAGGAGGCTTGGATGCTCCACCCTGGCGAAATGGGAGCAATTGTTTTGAGACTAGTCAGACGGTGAACTTGATCTCTGTGCTGGGGACGCTGAACACTGTTGTTCTGGTCTCGGGGGCTTAGGGTCTGGGAGGTTGCTGGACGTCTCCATCCCGGTGGATCTAGTATCTGCGTGATATGTTTTCACTCAATTGACTGTTGTTGACTGTTTAAATCTCCACCCTGAGGGCTTAGCCATTGTATACCTTGTCCTTCCCTTCTTTTCTTTACTGGGGATCTATAAGTAGGGCCCCCAGTTCTCTGGTCTGACTTCGCTTTTACTAACAGTTAAGATAGACACTCCAGAGTCCTTGACAATTCCCCAAGGCCTTTCTTTCTCTAGCCTTTTCTTTAGAAAAAATTTTTAAATGTTTATTTCCTTTTGCTAGAGGGTAAAAGACAGAGCACCAGTGGGGGCGGGGCAGAGAGAGAGGGAGACACAGAATCCGAAGCAGGCTCCAGGCTCCGAGCTGTCAGCACAGAGCCCGATGCAGGACTTGAACTCACAAACTGTGAGATTATGACATGAGCCGAAGTCCGACGCTCAACCAACTGAGCCACCCGTAGCTTTTTTCTTAAGGACAAGCCACTCGAGTCTTAAATATTCTGTGAGCAAGATCGTGTGGCATTTGTGTCACTACTAATCACTGTAAGGGACCTTTGGAAGTTAAGAGGCCCTAAGGAAGATTCCTAGAACATGGGACAAGTTCCATTTTGAGCAGCAGCCTGTGGCCTGTAGCCTCCAGAACTGGAAGGCTTTTGGACACTCCCCTTTGACTTGAAAGCGAGTGATGTCCTTTTGCAGCAGCCTGGCCACAGTATACTTTAGAAGATGGAGAGAAGTGGGGCACCTGGGCCTGGGTGGCTCAGTCAGTTGAGTGTCCGACTTCGGCTCCTGTCATGATCTCATGGTTCGTGGGTTCAAGCCCGGCGTCGGGCTCTGTGCTGACAGCTAGCTCAGAGCCTGGAGCCTGTCTTCAGAGTCTGTGTCTCCCTCTCTCTCTGACCCTCCCCTGCTCACGCCTTCTCTCTCTCTCTCTCTCTCTCAAAAATAAATAAAACATTAAAAAAATTAAAAAAAGAAGATGGAGAGAAGTGGCCAGAAAGTGGAGCTTTAAAATTCAACACCACATTGCAATTAAAACTATTTTGTACAAAAGCAAGAAAACAGGAAGAGAGCCCATATGTTCAATGCTTTATGCCACTATATCAAAACGAGGGCTTACAGAAGAAATGTAAAATTTGTAAGATAAAGGTGGAAGCCAAAACCTCAAAAATGCTTTCCATATTGAAAGATCCATCTGACGAAGAACAATTCCTTCAAGTCAGAGGACATAAAGTGAGAAACCATTTGCCTCAAATGGCTTCTCAGTTTCTTTTTTTTCTTTTTTAATATATTTTTTAATTTTTTTAATGTCTTTATTTTATTTTGAGAGACAGACAGAGAGTGAACATGGGAGGGGCAGAGAGAGAGGGAGACAGAATCTGAAGCAGGCTCCAGGCTCTGAGCTGTAAGCACAGAGCCCAATGCAGGGCTTGAACCCATGGACTGTGAGATCATGACCTGAGCCGAAGTCGGACGCTTAACCGACTGAGCCACCCAGGTCCCCCTCAGTTTCTTTTTTTTTTTAATTAAAAAAATTTTTTAATGTTTACTTTTGAGATGGAGAGAGACAGAATATGAATGGGGGAGGGGCAGAGAGAGAGAGGGAGACACAGACTCCGAAGCAGGCTCCAGGCTCTGAGCTGTCAGCACAGAGCCCGACGTGGGGCTCGAACCCACAAACTGTGAGATCATGACCTGAACTGAAGTTGGACACTCAACCTACTGAGCCACTCAGGTACCCCATGCCTTCTCCATTTCTAAGTCAGCCATTAAATCCTAACAAACCTCCACCTTATTCCCTGGTACCCAGATCCTTAGGTACACCCAGGCCCCAATTCCTCCAACCCCATCAGTTCTAATCCCCAATCTCTCACTCACACCCCCCCCCCAAGCATCCCCGATGTCTCCAGTACCCCTTTATTCTCCCTTATCAGATAGCTCTAGTTGATGAGGACCTGCTTCAAGACGGGGGCTGGAATATTCCCACTAAGATAGGTATCTGATGGTGACAGACATCTCATTAATGTGCGTGCCCCCTTGCCAACATCAGGCCTGTACAACCAGAAGGCACACACCAGGGAGCTATGAGCTGATCTTGTTGAATTAATAAATTTACTACATCTTTTTGTGCACAATCCAGCCTGGGTAGACATCGAGCTTTACTAACCACCCTCCTAACAGCAGAAGAAAAGTCTGTGGTGGTGGCAAAAGCCAGAGAAGAGGCTGAGAGGGACAGTCAGCCTGGATCAGGTTCTGGGAGACAGAGTGAGGAGGCAGTGCCAGGAAGCGACCCTCAATGGGATCCTAACTCCTTAGACAGACAGGGTTTAGGGCTTTTCTGGAGCCAACTTTTGAAAGCCATGCAAGAAGTAAGGAGACCTCCTATAAACTGGCCCAGATTGAGGGAGATTCACCAGGGGAAAAATGAAAACCCACCAGCCTTCTCCGGTTGTGGGATTGTCAGAGATAGTGTACAGATCGGGACCCTCGATGTCCAAGGTAGCCAAAGTGGCCCTTAATGCCTATTTCATATCTCAAAGTGTTCCAGAGATCCATAGAAAACTTCAAACATTGTCCATGGGTCCCGGCACTGACTCTGCTCAGGTAATAGAAGCAGCCTTTAGGGTGTTTAATGACTGAGATGTGATGGACGGTGGGAGAGATGAGGAAGCGGGAAGGTGAGCTGCCTTCTGCCAGGGGTTCTTCAGGCTGCTCAAGGTCACCCAGGGGCAGGAAGAAAGATGTCATGGGTGGGTGTCCCCAGCTCCACCATGGGACCGGGAGACCACTGACAGAGTTGGGTACGGTCAGTGTGTGTATTGTAAGCAAGGAGGGCAATGGATTGCTTACGGCAGCCCCAGAAGCAAAGGAGGATGGGCAAACCTGAATCACTCCAGTTGCCTCTCCACAAAGACGGGATGTGACGGGGCCATGGGGCTCCCTGGCCAGTGTCAGATCATCAGATCCTCATCTCCCACAAGGAGCCCTGGGTGGGTGATCCTAGCAGTGGGAGGAGAGTGGGTTGAATTTTTGCTCAATCCTGGTGCCACTTTCTTTGTGTTAAGCACCCAAAAGGGTAGCCTTTCCTTTTTTTCTTTTAAGTTTTTAATGTTTATTTATTTTTAAGAGAGAGAGAGAGAACGTGAGCATCAGAGGGGCAGAGAGAGGGGGAGATACAGAATCCAAAGCAGGCTCCAGGCTCCAAGCTGTCAGTACAGAGCCCGACATGGGGCTCGAACTCACGAACCATGAAATCATGAACTGAGCTGAAGCTGGATGCCCAACCGACTGAGCCACCTAAGAACCCCAAGGGTAGCCTTTCTAACACAAAATATAAGATAAAAAGGGTCTCGGGAAAAGGAGAGATGGAAAGATTTCTGGAGACTCTGACCTGCGAAACAAGGTCAAAATGGCTAAAGCACTCTTTCTGTACCAGAGTGCCCTGTTCCTCTCTTAGGATGAGACATTTACTCTACCCGGGGGACCTCAATCAGTTGGGAGCAAGACAGGGCAGAGATCCAAGTGTCCAGGTACAGGGGAAGTAAACTCATGGCTCTACTATACAGTGTGCCAATACCTGAAAGAGAAGAGAGTCCACAAAGTATTTTAAGCCAGGTTAACCCAGAGGTCTGGGCAGAAGGATGAGTGGGATGTGCCCATAGCGCCACACTCGTGAGCAGATAGATCACTGACCCAGGGTCAAGGAACACCCCTTAAAACAAGAAGTTATAAGAAGGATCTTCTGGGTAATAAATAGACTCTTAGAGCAAGGCCTGATCAGGCCATGTGGATCCCTGAGCAATACCCCAGTTGTTCCCATTAAAAAGCCAGGAAGTGTGGAACAGATCTGATCTGTTCAAGGCCCCTAACTTTTTTTTTTTTTAATGTTTACTTTTGAGAGAGAGAGAGGAAGAGAGAGAGAGAGAGAGAGAGAGAGAGAGAGAGAGAGAGAGAGAGAGAGTAGAGGAAGGGCGGAGAAGGAGACACAGAATCTGAAGCTGGCTCCAGGCTCTGAGCTGTCAGCACAGAGCCTGATGGGGGGCTCGAACTCACAAACTGTGAGATCGTGACCTGAGCTGAAGTCAGAGGCTTAACTGACAGTCACCCAGGCGCCCCTAGGCCCCCAAGCTGTTAATGAGGCTACTTGAGACATATATCCTGTAGTACCAAATCCGTATACCCTTTTAGCCTATTTGCCAAGTAATAGTAAATGTTAAGCTGTGTTAGATTTAAAGAAGGCCCTTTTCTGCTCCCCACTAGATTCTGAATCCCCCAAAATTATTTGCCTTTGAGACCTTGGCCTCCACCAAAACAATACTGCTGGACTGTTTTACCTCAGGGATTTCCTACTCTCTTTGGAGAAATCTTAGAATAAGCTTTAAAAGAGTTAACTCTGGGGACGCCTGGGTGTCTCCGTCAGTTAAGAGTCCAGCTTCGGCTCAGGTCATGATCTTGCCATTTGTGAGTTCTAGCCCCGCATCGGGCTCTGTGCTGACAACTGGGAGCCTGGAGCCCGCTTCGGATTCAGTGTCTCCCTCTCTCTGCCCCTCCCCTGCTCACGCTCTGTCTCTCTGTCACTTAAAAATAAATACACATTGAAAAATTTAAAAAAAAGAGTTAACTCTGGGAGAGTACTCTCATGCAAACCATGGATGGTATTCCAATAGCCAGCCTCACTTAGGATTTTTCTGATAAAAATACTATATTCACGTTAAATTTCTTAGCCAGCAAGGGATATAAGGTATCAAAAGAAAAGGCTCAAATTTCTAAGGAAACTACTTGCGACTCATTATTTCCAAGGGGGCACCATGGCCTTCCTCAAGAAAGAAAAGGCAATATGTCAGCCAGCTCCACCAAGGACCTGCAAGCAATTGTGTGGGTCTTGGGGATTGGCTGGTTTGGGCACATCTGTGTTCCTAACTTTGGGCTAATGATGAAGCCCCCTTTATGGTAAGCTTTGGGGACCTGAGACTGACCCGTTTGAGTAGGATAAAGCATGCGATCAAGGTTGCAGTAGGCTTGCAGCTCTACTTCCAGAAGCCCCAGCCTTAGCATTACCAGACCTTGAAAAGCATTTGATTTATATGTACATGAAAGACAAGACATGGCTGTAGGGATGTTCACCCAGATGCTGGGGCCATTAAAAAAGAGCATGGTAGCTTATTTCACCATGGTAGCTTGGACATGGTGGCCAGTGGTTGGTGTCCCTGCCTGAGAGCTGTGGCAGCCACATGCCTTAAGTAAAGAGGAACTATGGGTCAGCCTATGACAGACTGGACCCCACATCTGGGCTCTGGTTTATCAGGAACCAAAGGACATCTGTGGCTGTCCCAACACGGAATACTACAATATCACGCCATGCTGCTAGGTCCCCCTCAGCTACAGCTGAATCCACATCACACTTTAAACCCAGCTCCCCTACTTCCTGACCTTGATCCTCCACCACCCACAGTTGACCAGAAGTAACTGATCAAGTCTCAAGTCACAGAGATCTCCCAGGTGGACCCCTGGCCAGGGCAGAGGAAGGCAGGTTTGTAGATGGCAGCAGTTTCAAATGGGCAAGAGAGGCAGGTATGCAGTGTCTCTAGATGCTCTGGTAGAGGCTGAGAGGCTGACCCCAGGCCTCTCAGCCCAAAAGGCAGACATACTTGCGCCTACCAGAGCTTTAGAATCCTGTCAAGATAGGGGCCCCTGGGGGATCAGTGGGTTAAGCGGCCGACTTCGGCTCAGGTCACGATCTCGTGATTCAGGAGTTTGAGCCCCGTGTTGGGCTCTGGACTGACAGCTCAGAGTCTGGAGCCTGCTTCAGATTCTGTGTCTCCTTCTCTCTGCCCTCCCCCGCTCATGCTATCTCTCTTTCTCTCAAAAAAAAAAAAAAAATTAAAAAAATTTTTTTAAAGAATCCTGTCAAGATAACATGCTACCCATTTTCACTGATTCTAAATACACCTTCCCTGTCTTCCATGCCCATGGAGCCATATGGAAAGAAAGAGGGTTATTAAATCCTGGATATAAAGAAATCAGCTATGGCAAAGAAATCTGTAGGTTGTTGGAAATGGTGCACAAGCCAAACAAGGTGCCCGTGGTGCATTGCAAGTGCCACCAAAAAGGAAATTCAGAAGTCACATGGGGGAAGTGGCTTGGCAGCTGCAGCCACAGGAAGGGCTGCTGGGTCACAGGAGATTTGCAGCAGAGTGACACCCTCCTAGCCTAGTTATCAGTGCGTCCCAACCTACCCCCATGATGAGACAGAGAAGGCAGCAAAAACAGGCTGCACATGGGCCCTGATAATCAGAGGACAGATGTCAAAGAGCAATGGGAAAGCCCAGGTGCCTGGGCAGACTGCGTGGGGGCTTCTCAAGAGTGCACATGACCCAGGGGAGCCTGGGGGGGCTCAATTGGTTAAGTGTCCGACTTCGGCTCAGGTCACGATCTCATGGTTCATAGGTTTAAGCCCCGCCTTGGGCTCTGTGCTGACAGCTCGGAGCCTGGAGCCTACTTAGGATTCTGTGTCTCCTTCTTTCTCTGTGCCTCCCCTTCTCTCTCTGTCTCTCTCTCTCCTTCAAAAATGAATAAACATTAAAACAATGTTTAAAGAGTGCACAAGATCCAACTGACTGTGGCAGAAAAGCTTTATGGCCGTGGTTAACAAAGACGATAAAAGGTCCAGGGATGAAAGAGATTATGAAAAGAATAGCAAACCGGTATGTCCACTGTCAGACACATAAGGTAAAAAGCAGGTCTCTGGTACCCCGTTTAGCCGAGGCAAGTCAGGCTGGGGGGCCACTGCCAGGGGAAGACTGGCAAATGGATTCTACTGTCATGCCAGTGGCACCTGGGGGTTTCAAATACTTCTGGATATTTGTAGATACATTTGCTGGATAGATTGAGGCCTCTCCCTGTGAGGTAGGAAGGGCAAATGAGGTAACAAAGGCCTTATCAAAAGAGATATTTCTCTGATTTCGATTACCGAGGTCACTACAAAGTGATAATGGATTGACTTTCATATCAGAGGTCATGTCTGGGGTAGATAGAGTTTTGGACATCAAATGGAGGCCACACTCTGCGCCTGGAAACTTTTAGAAGGACAGGATGGGATGGACATGTTATCTCCCACGGCTCTGCCCTCCTCGTACTTTTTCTTAGCTTCAGTGATTATCTCCCTGCCGTGATGTCCATGCCTCCAGTCTCTAGTCCTCAATTTCCAGCTGCTTCCCGGAAATCTCATGGAAATCACACTCAGGTCTCAAAATTAGTAGGTCCAACATTGAACCCCCTGCCTCCCCTCCCCTTCACCCCGCAACTTTATCACCTCTGGCAACTGCGTCTGAAATCTCCCTGCCCCTTCCTTCCATGGTACTTCATATCTCCTTTCCCCGCTTGATTTATTTTATTTTTCTCCTTATCATTTGTCACTGTCCACTATGCCATTTCACTTATGCATCTTGTTTCCCCTGCTCAGATGTGAGCTCCATGGGGAACAGGAGTCCATGATGTGTCTCCAGAAGATAGAAAAGCAAGGTTCCCCCCTCCCTCCTGGTGTCCATCTAGTTAATTCTGCATCCACAGCGACTGTCACCTCAGCCCTTTCTCTTGGGCCGCGGCTGTGTCTGGGCATGCGTCGCTGTTTCTCAGAACTATTGCAAGAGCTTGCCACCTGCTGGCTAACCAAATTTGGGCCAGTTATTTAAATTCGCATTGTAAAATGGGGTCAATATAGCACAAGCTCCCTAGACCTGTCCTGAGGCTTATGTATATAATGCGTGCACAGTACTTGGCCCAGGGCCCGGAACAGAGGCCATCAAGGAGCATTCACTATTTTTATCCGCTACCCTGGGCTAGCTCTGGCCTAGCTTTTCTATCTCGTCTCCTGCCCCATCTGTCCCTGAAGCCTATACTTTGGCTCCAATAACCACCTGTGGCTCCCGAAACAGGACATGAACCTTCACGTTTTCCATGTGATGGGCAGTGGGGAACGGGTAAGCAGGACACGCGGGGCCTTTCTGTGTGTCACATAAAGTTCTGGTGGACTAGCTAGCCCCTGATTTGAATCACAGGAAGGGAGAGCCGGAGATCACAGTAAGCACAAACGAATAGGACTCTTTCCGACGTTTTCCTCGTGCCTAGAAATTTTGGCTCAACTGAACCATAGATTTTTCAATAAGTTCGATGTGGATACTGAAGCTTCCGAAGAATAAGGAACCTACCTGAGGTCACACAGCAAGATCGTAGCTTGTTTGGTAAGAGAACTCACTTTCCTAAGGGCACTGCTCTGTAGATCACAACATGCTGGTTGTGAACTCCAAACTGTCTGGTCTTAGAAAAAGCTCACCTCCCATGCCCCACAGATGCTGCCCGTAAATGCAGACACAGGTGAAGCTGTTAACTCCGAGGGAGCTTGGGCACTTAGTGTGCTAAGTGGAGAGGAGGTGGCACGCGCCCAGTCCCTCGAGGGAGAGACAGACAGACACCCATGCACACTCACTCAGGGGCTGCGCGAGTACCCACCACATTTATTACCTGGGCCGAGGCAGAAGACCAGCGCGAGAGGCGGGAGCAGGCGCAGCATGCTGTCGGTGGGGCAGATGGTGTGGGGGGCCTCCTGTGGCCGTGTCCACCCTCCGCGGTTCTGTCATCAACTAGAGTGGTTCTCACCCAGACTTCTCCTTCCTCTCAGAGGTGTGGTAAGCCTTCCTACACACTGACAGTCCTCATTTGACTACTGTTCTGTTTACTCTTTTCTGAGTGAAGCGCAAAGATCTTAAGCGTGCGATGTGAATTGCAATTTTCATTTTCTATCTAGTTCCTTTTTTCATTTTTTGGCTTTTTAAAAATTGTGGTGGAATGGCCTAAATGACATGTTGTGGTGTTGTAACCTAAGAGTCACTGTTTTAACTGCTCGAGTCAGGGGCATGAATTGCGTTCACGGAATTGGGAAGCCGCCAACATTACAGGCTTACCTCCTTTAGTTGCGCTCCGCTTCATTGAGCATCACGGACATTGTAGTTTTTACAAACTGAAGTTTTGTGGCAACCCTGGGTCGAGCAAAACTTGGTGCCATTTTCCCAACATTTCCTTACTCTGTGACACGTTTTGGCAATTCTTGCAGTATTTCAAACTTTTTCATTATTTTTATATTTTTACGGTGATCTGTGATCAGTGATCTTCGATGTCAGCATTGTAATGGTTCGGGGGCGCCACAAGTCGTGCCCCTGTAAGATGGTGAACTTGATGGATGGTGTGTATGTGCTGATGCTCCACAGACAGCTGTTCCCCCATGTCTCTCCCTCTCCTCTGCCTCCCTGTTCCCTGAGACACGACAGCAGTGACATCAGGCCAATCACTGCCCCTACAATGGCCACTAAGTGTGCAAGTGAAAGGCAGAGTCTCACATCCTTCACTTTAAGTCAAAAGCTAGCTGTGATCCAGCTCAGGGGGGAAGGTGCGTCCACAGCTGAGACACATGGAACGCTTAGGCCTCTTGTGCCAAATGGTTGGCCAAGTTGTGAACTCAAAGGGACAGTTCTTGAAGGAAATTAAAAGTAATGTCCCAAGGAATAGGCGGATGATAAGAAAGCTAAACGGCCTTACTGCTGATGTGGAGAAAGTCTGAGTGGTCTGGACGGAACATCAAGCGCACAGCGTCCCCTTAAGCCAGAGTCTGGTCCAGAGCAAGGCCTAGACTGTCTTCATTCTGTGGAGGCCGTGCTAGAGGTGGAGGCTTCTCAAGCACAGGGAGAAGCTGGCAGAGGCTGGGCTGCGAGGGCTCAGGAAATAAGCCACCTGCACAGTAGAGAAGCTCAGGGAGAAGCAGCCAGTCCGACGCAGAAGCCGCTGCAAGTCCTCGGGAAGACCCAGCTATGAGGATTCACATGGGCAGCCGCACTAACCACCAGATTCTTAGTGTAGACAAAACAGTCTCATATTGGAAGAGGATGCCATCTGGGACTCTTAGGCCAGACGGGAGAAATCAATGCCTGGTTTCCAAGCTTCAAAGGATGGGCTGACTCTCTTGTTAGGGGCTAATGCATCTGGTGACTGTGAGCTGAAGCTGATATTCATTGACCATTCTGAAAATCCTGGGGCCCTTAAGAATTATGCTAAATCTACCTGTGCTCTAGAAATGGAACAACAAAGACTGGATGACAGCACAGCTGTTTACAACATTGGTTACCAAATATCTTAAGTCCACTGTTGAGACCTGCTGTGCAGAAAAAAAAATTTTTTTTCTTTCAAAATATTACTGCTCCTTGACCATGACCTGGTTAGCTAAGCACTTTGATGGAAATAGTGTTGTTGTCATGCCTGCTGACATGACACCTGTTCTGCAGCTCACGTATCCAGGAATCATTTGGACTTTCGAGTCTTATTATTCAACAAATGCATTTTGTAAGACTGTGGCTGCCATAGATAATGATTCTGCTGATGGATCTGGACAAAGCAAATTGAAAGCCTTCTGGAAAGGATTCATCATTCTAGATGCCACTCGGAATATTCATGGTTCATGGGAAGAGTCAAAACATCAACATTCACAGGAACTGGAAGAAGCAGATTGCAGCCTTCACAGAGGACTCCGAGGGTTCAAGACTTCCGTGGAGGCTGTAACTGCGGATGGGGTGGAAACAGCAAGAGAACAAGAATCAGAAGGGAGCCTGAAGACGGGATGGATTGCTTCAGTCTCAGGCTAAAATTTTAATGGATGAAGGTTTGCTTCTCGTGGAGGAGCAGAGAAAAAGAAAATTTTTTCTGAGATGGAATCTATTCCTGGTGCGGATGCCATGAAGATTGTTGAAATGACAACAAAGGACTGAGAATATTCCATTAACGTAGTTGCAAAAACAGTGGCAGGGATGAAGACAATTGACCCTAATTTTGAAACAAGTTCTACTGTGGGTAACATGCTATCAAACAGCATTTCATGCTGCAGAGATATCACTCTTGAAAGGAAGTGTCAAACTTCATTGTTGTCTTATTTTAAGAAGTTGCGGCAGCCCGCCCAGCCTTCTATAACCACCACCCCCACCAGCCAGCAGCCACCAACATGAAGGCAAGACCCTCCTCCAGTAAAAAGATTACTACTCGCTGAAAGCTCAGATGAGGGTTAGCATTTTTTAGCAGTAAAACACTTTTAGAGTCTTTTATTATGTCTGATATATGCGTGTTAAGAGATAAAGACATGATTTTGCATCTGTGTGGCTAACGTTTACAGATGCTGACTTAGGTGTGCTTGCAGGAGAAAAGAATTAGGTCACCACAGATGAACAGAGATAACAAGAGTCAAGGAATAGAGAGAGAGCATCTTGAATGATGTCATTTGTCTCTGGGTATACATGTATCTGATACTCGAAAGACATTCTTGAACTCCCCATATATGTAAGACATGGTAGCCCTGTTCCTCACTTACCTAAAACTTGGTAAGTGACGTTGTTGGCCCTCTTCAGCTCTGGAAATTTTGAATTAAAAAAGTCTTTTCTTTTGGAAATGCCTCCCCTTGTCCTTCGAATACTAGCTGATATTTTTACTTTTTATCCAACACCTCATTTACCTATCTTTTACCTTTTGTTCAAAACCAAGATCACCTTTTAAAAAAATTTTTTTAGTGTTTATTTATTTTTGAGAGAGAGACAGAATATAAATGGGGGAGGGGTAGAGAGAGAGGAAGACACAGAATCTGAAGCAGGTTCCAGGCTCCGAGCTGTCAGCATAGAGCCCGACGTGGGGATCGAACTCATGAACTGTGAGATCATGACCTGAGCCAAAGTCAGATGCTTAACCAACTAAGCCACCTAGGCGCCCCAACTATGATCACCTTGAAACTAAGGTATGTTTGGTTGTGTCTACAGTCTTCTCAAAGTGCATGTAGCACAATTTCATATAGAAGATAATATCTACCTTGAAAAGCTTCCCCAAGCATCCTGAAAACCAGATGACGTGACTTGTTCTAATTATTCAAATCCTAGCATTTCTCACGTAGTTCAGAATGTTTCCATTGGCCTGTCTCCTTTATTTCTTTATAATTTAATTCAGGACATGAAATGTGTTGATAACCATTTTTACCCACAGCCTAACACAGTACCTAGGAACCCAATAGGCACTTAGTAAATATCAAGTTAATGAATAAATGCAATGCAACATAATCCGATGTAAGGACTACAAGATGTTCTTTTCTTTCTTTTTTTCCCTTTTTTTAAAAAATTGAAGCATAGTTGACAACATCGACTATAGTTGACTATAAAACTAGTATTAATAGTTTCATATGTACAACATAGTGATTCAACATTTATAGGCATTATGAAATGCTCAACACTATAAGTATAGTTCTTGCCTGTCAGCATATGATGTTATTACAATTTATTGACTATATTCTTTATGCTGTACTTTTTATCCCTGTGACTTATTTATTTTATAAGTGGAAGTTTGTACTTCTTGATCCCTTTCACCTACTTCACTCAGGCTCCTCACCCCTTCCCAAACTGGCAACCACCAGTTTGTTCTCTGTATTTATGAGTCTGTTTTTGTTTGTGGTGTTTTCTAGATTCCATATATAAGTGAAACCATATGGCATTTATTCCTCTCTGTCTGACTTATTTCATTGAGCCTAATACCCTCTTGGTCCACCCATGTAGTTGCAAATGGCAAGATTTCATTCATTTTTATGGCTGAGTAATATTCCATTGTATGTATGACACATCTTCATTATCCATTCATCTATCAATGGACATTCAGTTCTGTATCTTGGCTATTGTAAATAATTCTGCAATAAGCATAGAAATACATTTATCTTATCAAATTAGTGTTTTTACTTCCTTTGGATAAATATCCAGAAGTAGGATAGAAGTGGAATAAATCATAGGGTAGTTCTATTCTTAATTTTTTGAAGGAACCCCGATACTGTTTTCCAGAGTGGCTGCACCAGTTTACATTTCCACCAACAGTGCATGCCTTGCCAACGCTTGTTATTTCTTATCTTTTTGATACTAGCCATTCTGACCAGTGTGAGATGACATCTTACTGTGGTTTTGATTTGCTCTTCCCTGCTGATTAGTGATGTTGAGAATCTTCTCATTGGTTATCGGTAGGTCTGTTTTAGAAAAATGTCTATTTGGATTCTCTGCCCACTTTTTAATTGGATTGATTGGGGTTTTTTGGTAGCAAGTTGTAGGAGTTCTTTATTTTGCTATATATTTATTTATTTATTTATTTAAAGTAGGCTCTGTCCCCAACATGGGGCTTGAACTCATGACCCTGAGATTAAGAGTCACGTCCTCTACTGACTGAGCCAAGCAGGCCCCCTTGCTATAAAGTATTTTTATATTTATTTAAAAAAATTTTTAATGTTTATTTATTTTTGAGAGAGAGAGACTGAGCTCAAGAGGGGGAGGGGCGGAGAGAGAGGGAGACACAGAATCCGAAGCAGGTTCCAGGGTCTGAGCTGTCAACACAGAGCCCGATGTGGGGCTTGAACCCACAAGCCATGAGATCATGACCTGAGCCAAAGTCGGATGCTTAACTGACTGAGCCACCTAGGCACCCACCAACCCCCTGCTATAAAGTATTATTAAATGAAGGTATGTCTTATTTTTAGACATAATGCCATTGCACACTTAAAAAATTACAATATAGTATAAACATAACTTTTATATGCACAGGGAAACAAAAAAATTCACTCGATTTGCTTTATTGTGATATTCACTTTGTTGCAGTGTTCTGGAGATGAACTTGCAATATCTCTGAGGTATGCTTGTATTTATTTCCAAAATGTTTTCATTACCTGTGATACTGTGATTTATGAGAAATATATATTTGGTCATTCATTTCTTGTATATATTTGATCTTTGTTTGTGGTTTCTGGCTCACAGCTCCCGAGACCCTTGGAATTTCCTGAGTGATTAGAGCAATGGGAGTATCTTTTGTTATAATATTTGGTCTGTAAAGATCAAGATCGAAAGATCGAAAGATCTCTAAGATTGAGTTCCTAAAGTCTCTTCAGAGCCTTAAAAGTGAAATGGGTGTCTTGTTCACAACAAACCTTTCTTACCACAACTGGATTTATGTTAATGAGGTGGCTTTTGGACTGCACCTTAAGATGAGGGTTGGTTGCCAGGGGAACTGGCCATGTTGTTAGAGGGTTGGAAATTTTAGTCCCACTTCCTGACCTCCTGGGAGGGGAAGGGGTTGAAGGTTGAATCAGTTACCAATGGTCAATGAGTTCATCAATCATGCCGAGGTAATCAAAACTCCATGAAAACCCAAAGGGAGGAGGTTCAGAGAGTTTTTGGGTTGGTGAGTGCGCAGAGATTTGGGAGAATGGTGACCTCAGAGAGCTCATTGAAGCTCCTCGTCCTTTCTCAATCCTGTGCCCTGTGCATCTCTTCCTTGGGCTATTCCTGGGTTATACCCTTTCATAATAAATTGGCAAATCTAGTAAGTGAAGAGTTTCCTTGAATTCTTTGGGATGTTCTAGCAGATTAATAGAACCTGAGGAGAGGGTTGTTGGAAACTTAAATCTATAACCTGGGGGTCAGTGGTCCTGATGACAACCTGCATTTGTGACTGGTATCTGAAAAAGTGGTGGTGGGCAGGGGGAGGGCAGCCTTGTGGGACTAAACACTTAACCTGAGAAATGGATGATACCTCAAGGTCAATGGTGTGAGAATTATGGAGTTGAATTGTAGGACACCAAGCTGGTGTTGGAAAATTTCTTCTCTGTTCAGACACCCACCCCCCACCCAAAATTCACAATGGAATTGCAGAACCTTTTATTACCAGGAACAGAAGCTCTATAACCATTATGAAATTACTCCCCATCTCTCCTTTCCTTCAGCCCCTGGTAACCTAATCTACTTTCTGGCTCTATGGCTTTGCCTATTCTAGATACGTCACATAAGTGGAATTATACTTGCCCTTTTGTGTCTGGCTTATTTCAAATAGCATAATGTCGTCAAGGTATATCCATGTTATAGAATGTATCAGAATTCCATTCTGTTTTTTTATGGCTAAATATTTCATTTGTTTGTATATACTACATTTTCTTTATTCATTCATCTGTTTGTGGACACTGGAGTGTTTCCACCTTTTGCATATTGTGAATAATTTTGTGCTGAACACTGGGGTATACGTATCTGTTTGAGTCCTTGTTTTTAAGTCCCTTGGATATATACCTAGGACTGGAATTGCTGGATCATATGATAATTCTATAGTTAGCTTTTTGAGGAACCATTAAACTCTTCTCCATAGTGGCTGCACCATTTTACATTTGCACCAGCAATGTAGAAAAGTTCCAGTTTCTCTACATCTTTGCCAACACCTGTGGTGTTTTTTTTTTTATAATAGTCATCCTCATGGATGTTAGGTAGTATCTCATTGTGGTTTTGCTTTACATTTCTTTAATGATTAGTGATGTTGAACATCTTTTCAAGTGCTTATTGACTATTTGTATATCTTTTCTGGAGAAATACCTACTCAAGTCCTTTGCCCTTTTTAAAATTTGTTTGGTTGGGTTTTCTTGTTGCTGTTATTGAGTTATAGGAGTTCTTTATATATTCCAGATATTAATCTCCTATAAGATATATGATTTGCAAATATTTTCTTCCATTCTGCGATTGTGTCACTTGATAATGTCTTTTAAGGTACAAAAGTTTTAAATTTCGATTAAGGCCAATTTATCTGTTATTTTCTCTTGTTGCTTATGCTTTTGGTGTTATATTCAAAAAAATAATTGCCAAATCCAGTGTTACAAAGATTTCCCTTTTTGCTTTCTTCTAAGACTGTTTTTAGTCTTAGCTCTTATATTTAGGTCTTTGATCTATATGAATTAATTTTTGTGTATGGAATAAGATAAGGGTCCAACTTCATTCATTTGTATGTGTATGTCCAGCTTTCGCAACAAAAATTGTTGAAAAGACTGTCCTTTCCCTATTGAATGCTTTCGATATCCTTGTCAAAAATCAAGGGTGTCTATCTAGGCTGTCTGTTTTATTCCTTTCGTCTGTCTTATGCCTGTGTGATACCATTTTTGATTACTAGCAGAAATGCTGTCAATTTGACTGAAGGAGACAGAGACAGAACTAGATGAAGGAAGGCCATGGAATTCTACAGGACAGATCAGTAAAGTTATCCAATTGCAAACGTGTTATCCTTCCGAGAAGGGAAAAATGATCTCAAAAGTGGCTCAAGGATTGTCAGGGCTGATACTGCCATTATGGGCCCTAGGGCACAGTTCAGGGATCAGGGCTACTTTATCCTCCGTTTCAGAGGTGTGGGGCCACTGCTGAAGGTGAAGGGGATGAACCTGGTGGTCCCAGAAAGCAGAGCCACACAGGTGGATCCAAAGGACAGAGCATACAGCCAAAAAGGATTACTCCTATGTCTTAAAATCTACTGGAATCTACCCTGCTAGGTTTTAGACTTGCTTGGGATCTGTGGCTCCTTTTCTTTTCTTTTTTTTAAATTGAGGTTTAATTGACATATAATTATATTAGCTTCAGGTGTACAACATAATGATTCCATATTTATATACAATGGAAAAAAAAAACACCACGAGAAGTCTAGTCATCATTGATCAACATACATAGTTACACATTTCTTTTTTCTTGTGTTGAGAACTTTTAATTAAGATTTACTCTTAGCAGCTTTCAAATATGCAATACAGTATTATAACTGTAGTTTCCATTATTACATTACATACCATTACTTATTTATTTTATAACTGGATGTTTTTACCTTTTAAACCTCTTCACCCACTTCAACCTCCCCTCATGCCCCTCTCCTCTCAGGCAACCACTAATTTGTTATCTGTACCCATGAACTTGGGTTTTTTGTTGTTATTGTCATAATTTGATTTTTTTTTTAATTTTTAAAAAACGTTTATTTATTTATTTTTGAGAGAGAGAGCAAGTGAGGGAGGGACAGAGAAAGAGAGGGAGACACAGAATCTGAAGCAGGCTCCAGACTCTGAGCTGTCAGTACAGAGCCTGACATGGGGCTCAAACTCACAAACTGCGAGATCATGACCTGAGCTGAAGTAGGATGCTTAACCTCCTGAGACACTCAGGTGCCCACCCCCCGCTCCCCCGCCGGCTTTTGTTTTTAGATTCCACATATAAAGGAAATCATAGCTACAACATGGTTAGTCCCTGATGGCATTATGCTAAATGAAATGTTAGACAGATAAAGACAAATTCCATATGATTTCACTTATATATGGAGCCTAAAAAAACAAAACAAATGTGACTCCTTTCCTTTCTTCTATTCCTCCCTTTGAAATGAGCATGTCCATCCCTTGTTTATCTCACCATTATATTGGGGAAAGATAAAACTTGTCTGGTTTTCCAGATTTACAACTGGAGTTGATTTTTCCCTCAGGATAAATCATACCTTGAGATTCCCTCATACCTGATTTAGATGAGATTTAGATGAGATTTTGGACTGAGAGTTGATATTGGAATGGGTTAAGACTTTGGGGTTGTTGAGATGGAGTGAGCACATTTTACTTGTTAAAAGGACATGGATTTGGGGGATGCAGAAGGCAGAATGTTATAGGCTGACATGTGTCTCCACCCACCCCGCAATTTGGAGATAATGTATTTAGAATAAGGTCATATGGGTGGGCTCTCATTCAATATGGCCGATGTCTTTGTAAGAAGAGGAGATGAGAACACAGACATGCACAGAGAGAAGACCGTATGGAAACACAGGGAGAAGACAATAATCTATAAGCTAGAGAGAGAGAGGCCTCACAATAAACTGACCTTGCTGACATCTTCATTGCAGAACTCTAGCCTCCAGGATTATGAGGAAATACATTTCTGTTATTTAAACCACCCAGTCTGTGGTACTTTGTTATGACAGTCTTGGCAAACTAATAAATCACTTTTATCATGTTGAGATAATTTCCTTGTATTCATAATTCATTGACTGTTTTTAATCATGGAAAGGGTGTTGAATTTTGTCAATTTTTTTTCCTGCATCAGTTGAGATGGTGGTGTGGTTCCCCCCTGCCCTTCCTTCTATTATGTGTTCTATTACATTCACTGGTTTTTCTATGTTGAACCATCCTTGCCTTCCAGGAATAAATTCGACTTGGTCATGATATATAATCATTTTAATATGCTGCTGACTTTAGTTTGCTGGTATTTTATTGAGGACTTTTGCATCAACATTCATAAGGGATATTATTCTGTACATTTATCAATGGGTGGTCCTGGTGAAAGGCTGGAAGGTGGGAAGAAGGGAGAAATAGTTTTTCATCTTGGCCTCTGTTAATGTCTCCAGCAGTGGCGGTAATAGTGGAAAATGAATATGGCTCCAGGGTTCCTGGTCTAGCAATGCAGTTCCTGCAGTCATTCCAGAGTCTTGGCCCTGTGGTATTTGGGGGCTCTGGCTTCATGTTGGCAGCCACAGTAGTGGGGCAACTTAGGCTCCCAGATTCTTATGGTTTTGGTTGGAGTGTGGACTCGTGACATCCTGCAATGGGCAGCACTGGTTCCGAAAGAAAATCCCCCCAAGAGTGGTAATGGCTTCCCAGACTTGTTAAGTAACCTCATCTTCCCTGTTTCATGCCTCAAAGCCTTCTATCACTTTTGTATTCAGTTTCTTATGTTCAGTTTCTGGGTTCTCAATATTTAACATGGTTTTAGTTTTTCTGATTGGATACTGACTGAAACACCTTCTATTTTCAGCTTGCTAATTTTTTTCCTAATCAATTGTGGTCGTTGAATTTTACAAAAATATTTTTTGGAATCTGTCAAGATGATTATAGCTTTTTCCTTCCCTTTCATGTGTTTGAACAATAAATCGGAATAGAAGATTTCTTAAAGATAATTAATTCTTGCATTCTGGGGATAAACTCTACTTGGTTGCATTTTTTTTCTTTTAGTGCTTTGCTTGGTTCGATCTACTAAAATTTTAATTAAGATTCTTTTCCTCTTAATTTCTGAATTCAGATTTTTAAGATCTATATTTATAAGTGAGTTTATCAGGAGTTGACTTTTTTTTTTCTGTGAGAGCCAAGATAGTGAATACTTACACTGTGCAACCATACAGTCTCCTTTGCAACTATTCAACTTGGCTGTTGTAACAGCCACAGTCAATGCATAAACAGATGATGGCCGTGTATGTTCCAATAAAACTTTATTTATTAACACTGAAATTTCAATTTTGTATAACTTTTGCATGTTACCAATATTATTCTTTTGAGTTTTTTTCTCAGCTTTTGAAAATTGTAGACTATTCTTAGGCCACAGGTTATATAAAAACACTTGGCAGGTTGGATTTGTTCACAGGCTGATCCCTGGTCTATTTTTTTCTTTTTGGAGAATCATCCTCATCTAGTTTGGAATCAGTGTTATATTAATGGTGTTCAATGAACTTTGAAGTTTTTATGCTTCAAAGCAGTTAAAATTACATGGAAATTATCCTTTCATTGAAGGTGGTAGAACTAGTTCCTGAGACCACATAGACTTGGCACATTTTGGGGAATTAGATTATTGAGTATCTTTTCCAATTTTCTCTACTTATAAACTTTCTTTTTTCTTTAAAAAACATTTTTAAGTTTATTTATTTATTTTGAGAGAGAGACAGAGAGAGTGAGCAGGGGAGGGGCAGAGAGAGAAGGAGAGAGAATCCCAGGCAGGCTCCAGGCTGTCAGCGTTCGATGCTCAAAGCCATGAATTGTGAGATCATGACCTGACCCAAAATCGAGAGTTGGATGCTTAATTGACTAAGCCACCCAGGCACCCTCGACTTACAAACTTTCAACTTATGAACTACTATAGATATAAAGCTATAGCCCAGCAATCTACTGGTTCCTCTTGCCACCAGTATCATACTTGTGTTTTGAAAGACCACTCTGTCTGTGGTGTAGAGAATGGATTGGGCTGGGACAAGTGTGAATGCTGGAGGGAGAGCGCGGTTGTCCAGGAAAAGATGTTGGGGGCCAAGACTGCGGCAGTGCCTGGTGGATGTAAGAGGTTAGACAGACTGCAGAAACATTTAGGAGGTATGTTAGGAGCTTTCAAGACCACGTCCATGTTCAATGATTCACTAGGAGGAGGATTTACAGGGCCTTTGTCATGCTGCAGAGTCTTGCCTGTGTCTTTGCTACATGCTTGGTGTCTTTTCTTGAAAAACAACACCAAGGAAGACACAGAAGGAATAAGTGTATTATCAGATAGTTTGTGTTCATCTGCTGACACAGAGCCTGTAGTCGCATTTCTTAGGCACTGGCAAAGTCAAATTTATGCACAATAAATTGTTTATTAATGGAAACTTACAAGGGGGCTATATATTCAGCCTTGAGTGGGAGGTTTTAGAAGTCTGTACAAAGAGGGATCCTCAGTCTGATCCTTGAAGTATGAAATAGCTAGAGATTGAAAGGAGGGAAGGCATATCCCAGGCAGAGAACACAGTGTGGGCAAAGGGGTGGAGCAGGAAAGGGCCTGGTGGGTTCATGGACCCACATACTTCTGTGTGACTGGAGCCTAGGGAGAAAGCAGGAGAAAGGCCTGGAAGGTCTGATGGGTCAAATTGCTTAGGGGCCTGGTCCCACAGGAAAATTTTTTCAGTAGCAAAATAAAGTGATAAGGCCAATGTTTTATTTTTTATTCATTTATTTAAAAAATTTTTAATGTTCATTTATTTTTGAAAGAAAGAGAGAAAGAGAGAGAGAAAGAGAGAATGAGTGAGCATGAGAAGGGGAGGAGCAGAGAGAGAGGGAGACACAGAATTCAAAGCAAGCTTCAGGCTCAAGCTGTCAGCACAGAGCCTGAGGTGGAGCTCGAACTCATGGACAGCGAGGTCATGACCTGAGCCAAAGTTGGAAGCTTAACTGACTGAGCCACCCAGGCGCCCCAAGGCCAATGTTTTAGAAAGATTGCTCATTGTGGGGTAACAGCCCAGGTAATAGTGATAGAGGAATGAGTGATAAGGAATGACCTAGGAGAGTGGGCCCTGGGAGGGAGGGTGTGTTGAGAGCTGGGCCACAAGAGGGGACGTGGTTGAGTTACACTTGACAAGACCTAGTGACTTTTAGATGTAGGGACTCTGGAGTCAAGAATGCATGTTTTCTTCCTTGGGAAGCTGCGGATGGTTCTGCACACGGCCCCTGGACCTGACAGGCCACGAGTGGCGTCCTGGTTTCAGTATTAACTTGGACGAGCTACGCAGACTTTCTGTGACTCAGTTTCTTCCTTTGTAAAATGGAGGAGGGTTGCATCCATTTCAGAGAGTAGATGAGTCTCAATGTTTCTTGTGGGCTTTAAATGAGTTAGTACACGTAAGACATTAGGGTGGGGAATGGTATACAGTGAGCACTAATCAGTGTTAGCTATTATGATTATGGCGGGTCATGAAAGTTTAAAGGTATACAACTTGGTTTTTTTTAATAATTAAAAATAAATTTTTTAATTTTTTGTTTATTTTGAGAGAGGAGAGAGAGAGAGCAAGCAGGAGAGGGGCAGAGAGGGGGAGAGAGAGGGAGAATCCCAAGCAGGCCCATAGCGTCAGTGCAGAGCCTGACACAGGGCTCACACTCACAAACTGTGAGATCATGACCTGAGCCGAAATCAAGAGTCATTCACATAACTGACTGAGCCACCCAGACGCCCTGGGACACAACTGTTTTTAAACTATCAAATAGTGTCGCACAACTCGTAAATTCCTCCTTCTTCCTCTGTTTCTGTTATTCCTCTGATATTAATAGTGGAAATTTGCACTCTATTTCCCTCGTTTTGTAACAACTCAGCAGAAGTGCTTATGACCACGATAGTTTATTTGCTGTGAAACCAGCCCTGCCCAAAATGTAGACCGAGAGCTCTGTGCAAGATTCTTTAATGGGTGTTCCCAGTAGAAGGGTTGAGTGGTCATCCAGACAATGGAGCTAACTTATGAACACATTTACTTGGTGACTTTAGAATACAATTGTATGTACACAGTCATTCAACAAATATTTGTTTTTCCCCTACGAAGTGTCAGGCAAAGTGCTGGGTGTTGGGAGTCCAGAGCTGGGTATAGGAAAGCAGCATGGTAGAGAGCAAGTACGTGGCCCTGGTGATGAGAAGTCTTGAGTTCAAGTCCTGTCTTCCCAAGCTGACTGAATTTGCTAATCTTTTATTTATTCCCTGTATCTTAATGGAGACCAGAAGAACTAACTTCTGATGTTTATTATTTTTGAGAGAAAGAGAGAGAGAGAGAGCAGAGAGAAAGGGAGACACAAAATCTGACGCAGGCTCCAGGCTCTGAGCTGTTAGCATAGAGCCTGATGCAGGGCTCGAATTCATGAATCGCAAGATCATGACCTGAGCCAGAGTCTGACGCTCAACGGACTGAGCCCTCCAGGCGCCTCCAGAAGAACTAACTTCTACTCTACAGGGCTGTTGTGGGTTTTGACAATCAAGCATCTAGTGTCGCAGTCGGTACACAAAGTAAGCCCTTAATGAACTGTCCCAGGCTCCGGCCCTCAGGAGCTCTCTGTGTGCATTATTAGTATTCGGACCAGCCCCTGTGCTGTCTCTGGCTGGGGAGTGGACGGGGGCAGAGGGCAGCGTGGTAAGTAAAATGATAGAAGGAACAAGCACTGATGTAGGAGGGCTGAGAGTTAAAAGTTCGGCACACAGCACTAATTTAGCACAATATCAGCTACATTTGTGGGGCAAGAACCCTGGTGTTCAGATTTGGCATCTGATGGAGGTGTCTGGCCTATAAGAACAGTTTGCAGGCACATTCTTACAGTGCAGCCTCATTTAATCCCTACATCAACCCTACGTGGTAGGAGCCGTTATTATGCCCATTTTTCAGGTGGGGAAACTGAGGCATAGAGAGGTGACCCTAACTTGCCCGATGTCTCAGAACTAAGAAACCAGGATACAGACGCAGGCGCTCCAGCATCGAAGCCTGAATTTTGGGATCACTCAGTACCCTTCTTCCTTTTGCCTCCTTCAAACTTCATTTTACAGCCAGTAGAGACTGTCACTAATGATTCTGCAAAAAAATACTCAAGTCAAGGAAAATTCAGGGAAAATTCAAGCCGAAGAAAAGTAATGCATCTGGAAGAAAATATGGCTTTGCTATTTCTTTTCTCCGGGGCGAATCTGAAAAATGTCGGGCCAGTCTCCCTTTCTTTGCCTGTTTTCCAACGTGGCCCAGACAAGCTCTTCTCGTGTGTGCTGTGTAGTTTAGGGAATTCTATAGCTTTTTTTAAAATCATCACATTTTAAATCAGCTTCACTTTCTTTTTCTGGGAGGCATTCCCTGCATTGTTTTTCATGTTCTCTGTTCTCTGCTGAAAAAGCCCCTAAAAGCCTCCCGGGGAAGTGCGGCCTTACCTGCTCTTGCCACTAGGGGGCCCTGCCGCTGAGATTTCAATTATTTTTTAAATTTCTTTTTGGGAGAGAGAGAGCAGGGGAGGGGACAGAAAGAGAGGGAGACAGAGGATCCAAAGCAGGCTATGCACTGATGGCAGAGAGCCCGATGTGGGGCTCGAACTCACGAGCTGGGAGATCATGGACCTGAGTCGACGTCAGATGTCCATCTGACTGAGGCACCCAGACGCCCCGAGATTTCAATTTCAATACCCATTTGTGAAAACTGGCCTATCTTGGCATGATATGAGATTCTGTTCCATTGAAAGAATAATTTGTAGACCCGTTGGTCACAACCTAGTTCGTCTTAAATCTGTGGAAAGTAAGATCACACTCATTTTACAGAAGGAGAATCTGAAAACCAAGCCCTTAGGGGATGGGGTGAGTGGCTTCCATCTTCACAAATCAGCAGATTCACAGGAAAGGAAAAGTGAGAGATGGGAGCTCAGGGGTCCCCAGTCCCAAATGCCACATGAAGAATTCCTGGTGTGTTCTCATGGAAGACCTAAGGGACTCTGGCCTCTGGGTCTTTTCCTTCTTCCCCACTTGCCGGTGGGGCTCTAGGACACTAGAGATTTGACTGGCTGAGCACCCCAGGGAGAGACGGGGCAGGTTAGAGAAGGGCCATGTTCAGCAGTGGTCCTTCAACTCAGGTAAAGGTGAGACATGCTTTTATTTTAGGGTCTGTTGAATGTCACTTGGGAACTTCTCCATCCTTATGACAAGTCTCTTCATTTCTTCCTTCCTGTGTCTCCCTAGGGTGACTGCCTTTCACCTCATACCTGGTTCACTGCTTCAGTTCATGTCTACGTTGGTCTAACTCTGAAAGTCTTTCCCCCTCAGAATGCCCTTACACTGACGTCTGCATTCTGACATTTAACGCTTGCCACAATTGGACGCCACCACGCGTATTGGCTTCTGCCTATCCACACTTGCAACATATACCTTCCATTTGAGCTGGCTGGCCATTTTCAATTCTATTCAGTAGCATTTATTGCTCACATCAGGGTACACGGCATGGTGTTTGGCTGGCGGTGGATGCGCAGGTGACTGAAACTCTCATCTCTCATGATCACTCTTTATGGTCACGGAGTCATGGATCCTCCCCTTAAGTATGGAGGGAAACAAATAATGATGTATGCTGTGAGGCAGAAAGAAATGAGCTGCAGCTATATAAGGACCAAGAGGGGGAAAAGAGTTTTCAAAAGCCATAATTAATTTGACCAGAGATTGTTTCAATGGTTGGGTTGTACTCAGTTCTCCGAAAGTGCCAGAAATATAGCCCATCAATTCCTTTTGGCCAATAGGATCCTGGGTATGGTCTCTTCTTCTTGCTGAGGCTGCTTGGAGTAGGTGTTAGTCTGGCTCTGCAGAGAAATGGAACCAGCAGGAAAGAGATATGTACAACAAGGAGCTGGCTTGTGTGGTAATGAAGACTGAGAAATCCCAAGGTCTGCAGTCAGCAAGCCAAAGAGGTAATGGTATAAGCTCCAATCCAAGTCCAAGTCCAAATCCTAAGGCGGGAGAACTGATGTCCCAGCTCTAGGATGGTCAGACAGAGAGAATGAATTCTCCTTTACTCTGCCTTCCTCTTCTACCCAGGCTCTTGATGGATGGGCGCCCGTACTGGAGTGGGGATTAACCTACTTTACTCTGTCTACCAATCCAAATGTGAATCTCATCCAGAAACACCCTCATAGACACCCCTAGAATAATGTTTAACTAAATTTCTGGGCACTCCAGGGCCCAGTCAAGTGGAAAGCTTGGCCAGAAAGAAAAGCTTAAGAGGCTTCGGAAGTAATGCCTGAAGAAATACGCCCCAGCCACCTCGTCCCTACAGGAAGACCATTTTCCAACACTCCATTCAGAGGGTGCGTCTGCACAGTGGAGAACTACACCTCCAATGGCTTCCCATGCGACACTGTCATGTGCAGTTGGTTGGACTGGTCCAGCCAGCTGCCCCCTGCACAAAGGTTCCTGGGCAAAGGGGCAAGTGGAGGCTGAAATGCAGCCCATACTCTACTTGTCAAGCCACACGCTTGGAAGGGGCTACATCTGCCTCTGGAAAAGGGTCCTTTTGTCTAATTTGCCCAAGGTGCTGTGTGGACCGTGGAGGCCATGCACCGGGGCCCCTCCCAGACACTGAGCGTGATCAGAGCATCCCAGGTGGTGTGCCGCAGCCGAATTCCATATCAATCCTTTCTACATATGGGGTTGCTAGGAAGAGTCATCACCTCCAGTCACGAAAAGTCACGTTTCAGGGTGTGATGGTTTGCTATCTCCAGGTAAGATCTGCACAGAGGAAGTCTGGGTCCGGGGCATCTGCTGGAAGAGATGATGTTGGAAGCTCCGTTTCTACAGGGTGAATGCTGTGAAGGAGCCTAGATCACATTTTCATAGGTTGAAATTCCGGGAGGTTTGCCGTCCTGAGTGCTGGTCTTCCCCATCTGCGGACGAGGAGTTGGAGTACCATGTTAACTATGAGATGCTGTTGGGGAACCCCAGCCCCAGGCGGGACCCAGGAGGGTTATGTAGATGGCACAGGGAGGTGCCTCTGTCTCCCTGGTGCTGGAGAAATCTGGGCCAGCAGGGCCCTGCTCTTTGCTGCATCCCTTGCCTCTGCTCCAGTCTCCCCCTCGGAAGCCCTTGCGCCATCTACTGCATAGCCCGGACCAAAGCGGCAGGAGGGAATGGGGGTATTTGCATTGATTTTGATTATTGGTGTGAGGCAACTTCCAGGCTCAAGCTACCTGTCTTCCCTGTTGCTAGCAGAGCCTCAGCTCCTTCTGAACCCCAATAATTGCATCTCACCTGATAGCGGTTCCCCTCCACTAGTGTCCTGTGCTCTGGTTACCTGGAGCTCTGCAGCCAACCTTCCCACTGGCTGGGGGAGTCTTAGTCTCGGGGGTAGGGCTTGGGCTTGGGGCTGGCAGCTTCACCACCGGGGATCCCCAGGACTCTCCACTCCCCCACCGGCATCCCCCAGATTCTCTGTGAGAACATGGCACGGGCCCTTAGTCCTGATAGTCTGGCCACTGACCACTACGGCCTGGTCCATGAAGGGCCCCATGTTCTCGAGGGAAGTGGGCAGCGTGTGGGACTAAGGCCACAGCGAGCGTGTGCCAGTGTGGACTGGAGGATGGGCCGGGCATGAGCCCTGCTGCGGGCCCAGCCCCGCAGACCTACAGCCCTCCCCATCCCACTCCCAAATAAAGTGGGCCCAAGAGGAAAAAAAAAGTGTTCAAATTACGTAGTGACCAATTCCTAATCTCCATCCACCTGGTCCAGAGTACGCACTTCAAGATGCCACAGGCCAGGGAGCCCTGAGTGATCCCTCCGATCAGTCCTTGCCCATGTCGTCTCTGTGTCCTCCCACTGTCCTTCAGATCCCAGCTCAAACATGCGGCCACCCTGCCCCTCACCTCCCGCTTCTCCTTTCCCTTCCCTCTTTCTTTCCTCAGTCGCCCTTTCATTTCTTCTTCCCTCCTTCCTGCTCTTGAGCACTGAGGAAGAAAAGGTTCTTCTGTCTCATTTTCCAGGACACTGGCTTATTTTTACACCTAACTGACCCGTGCATGGAGTTCTCTTGCAAACTCCCAGACACCCTACCGTATCAGCTCTTCATTTAGCTGATCATCATTCTTACTCCTGATCCACCTGTAGCCAATTTCCTAATATTTCTTCCCGCTCTTTATTTGTTCTCATTGTCTCATTCTTTTCCCTTTCCCCTAGACTCCCTGGGTTCATACTGATCTCTCATGATGATTTTGCCCAGCTATTAAACAGGAACACTAACAAAACATTTGATTCGTCAAGAGACCCCAAACCTGTCCTTCTGACCATAGCAGAAATGCGGCCCCTCAGACAGCGACAGCCCCTCACCAGATCCCCCAAACTGGAAGTCCTATCACGGCACAGGACCTACCTGCCCTCTTTGTGTGTTCCAGAGCAGGACACCGAGGCACAGGGCATTGTGAGTGTCACTGCTTCGTTGCAGATTGTTGTACAGGTTGCATACTGTGAAAGTCAGCTGGTGGAGGGAATGTGGAACTGAAATTCAGCCTGCGTTCTACTTGCCAGTCTGGGTACCTGGTGTAGGTCTGTGTCTGTCCAGAGGGGGGCACCTGGTTTCTAATTTTACCCTGTGAGCTAGTACGGCCCCATTTCCACACCAGAGGCTGGCATTTCCACACCAGAGTTCAGAGGCTCCTGCATTTAGAGGTGGGTTCAGCATCCCACACAGGCCAGCTGCTGGATGGCCGTGGACCCGGGGAGCAGGGCTCTGGGCATGCGTGAGATACCTGCAGACCAAGGCCCCCTGTAGTTAGTACGGGGGGAGTACAGAGAAGGGGATGGAGGGAACCCGCTGGCCCCTGGTGGGGTGGACAGGGTACAGCAGAATGTCCGGAGCACAGACAACAGAAATAAAAACTCAACAAGGATTTACCTTCTCGGCCTGCAGTGTGGCATAAATCCTGTTCACATCTTCCTCCTTGGCAGGGCGCTCCTATAAAACACCCATCTGCCCCTCAGTGAGGGGCCCAGGCAAAACCTCACGAGGTCCCTTTCCTGCTTCTGCCCTGTGTCCTGCCCCCTGGTCCCATCTCATTAGTCAGCCACCCTCCACCCCCAACCCCCGCCTCAGCTCTGGTCCCGTCCGGTTTCAGAGAGGGTCAGGGTGGGTGTGGTGCGGGAGGAGTGGGCAGCCGTTGGGGAAAAATCTCAGGAGCCAAGAGGAGGGGTCTGCGCGGTTCGACTGAGTCTTGCTCACTCAAGATTTTCGCTCTTCCCCAGGGCTCTGTGGACCTGGCTGCCCATGGGTCCCAGCACAGCGCTAGACTGACCAGGCAGGCCTGCGTCTACCCGGCACCCCTGCAGACTTCAGAGGAGCAGATGGGGGGAGGCATAGAGGAAGGCTGTGCCCAGGAGCCTGGTCCAGGGAGGAGGTGAGGGAGGGCCAGGCGGGTGAATGGCCGGTGGGAGGAGGGGCTGTACTGCAGCCAGAACAAGAAGTTGCGTTCAAGGGGACCTTTCAGTTTTGTGCCCTTGGAGGCCCTTTAGCCACCTGTTCCTGTGCCAGTGCCCACCTAGTAGCCCTCACCTCATACCAGGTCCCCCATAGGCACTCCCCCGCTAGTGAGGCCTCCCACCTCACCCAGAGTCAGGCCCCCATATGGAAGCTGATGGCCTCCAGCCCTGGAGGCCGCCATGGGTGACAGTTGGTCATGTTCCTGTCCTTGTAGAGGGGCTCCTGGCTTCATTTCCCTGACATGACAATTCTTGGTTGGAGACTCCAGATCCTTGGCCTGTTGTCCCCCGACTCCCTTTCCTGGGGGTGGGGGTGGGGACCCATGAGTAGCATCAGCTCACCTTGGACTGGGGGATTTCGTCATAGATTCTGCCCTCTGCTGGCGGGACATCTCTCGTAACCATGACGTAGGCGTATATTGTTTTCTTTGAGACGGCCTCTGTGTCACAAATAAGCCGAGAAGCGCAGGGTGTGAGAGGGGGCTGGATTCTAGAGATGAGCTATTGTAATGCTCTCTTTTTCAGATAAAGAAATGAAGCCCTAAAAAGTAAATGGCTTTAGCAGTCAGGGAAAGACAAGTATCCTATGATGTCGCTCATATGAAGACTTCAAGATACAAAACAGATGAACATAAGGGAAGGGGAGGAAAAATAATAGAAAAACAGGGAGGGGGACAAAACATAAGAGACTCTTAAATATAGAGAACAAACAGAGGGTTCCTGGAGGGATTGTGGGAGGGGGGATGGGCTAAATGGGTAAGGGGCTTAAGGAATCTACTCCTGAAATCATTGTTGCACTATATGCTAACTAATTTGGATGTAAATTTTTTAAAAATGAGGAAAAAAAAACAAAAAAAGGTCAAATGGCTCCCGATGTCTTGAGACACATGCTCGGGTCCTTGGACCGCCTCTCTGTCCTCTAGGGATTTCATGTGTTGTGGGAGGCACTGGCCCAGGCCTCACTCACCCAGGGCTCCAAGGGACCCTGCCTGCTCTGGGGTCCACATCAGGCTGATGACATTCTCCCAGACCCTAGTGGGCGGCCAGAGAAGCTCCCCCTCCCAGGGACTCCCTCGGTGTCTCGGGCACTTAGTACTGGCTGCCTTGCTGGCCGATTGTCTTTTCATGTGAAGTCTTGGTTTTTCAACTAGATTGATTCTCTCTAGTTAGACAATGTGATGGACTCCTCTGGCGCATGCCTTACTGTCACCACCTCAATGTTAAGCACATAGAAGATACTCTATAAACATGCATTGTTGCGGGGCACCTGGGTGGCTCAGTGGGTTAACCGTCTGACTTCGGCTCAGGTCATGATCTCGTGGTTCATGAGTTCAAGCCCTGCATGGGGCTCTATGTTCTTAGCGCAGAGGCTGCCTCAGATCCTTTGTCTCCCTCCCTCCCTCTCTCTCTCTTTCTGTCCCTCCCCTACTCTCTCTCTTTCCCTCAAAAATAAATAAACATTTAAAAAAACTCATGCATTGTTGCTTGATAGAACCACACAGTCAAACACTTACTAAGCTCCCTCTGTGTGCCAGGCTCTGTGTGAGGCCACGGAGAGGCAAAGACTGGAGAGACCAGTCCCTACTCTTGAGAATTCCTGGGCTGGTAAAGGCATTCATCCCAGTGTGTTCCTCTCCTTGCTCCTCACATGGAAACCTTACTTCACAGTGAAGCTAAAAAGAGGTGGCCAGATTCTAGGGCCTTCATACTTCAGGGCATGAACATACCCACAAATAAGTCTGGGCTGAGCAGTATCACCAGGATCCAATGCTTCAGAGCTAAGTCCGGTCTCAGACCCTGCCTCAGGTTTCACAAGTGAGCCAGACCGAGTATTCTCTCTCATCCCCTCGGTAGCGGGAAAAAGTGGCACTTCTCCCTTCCCAAGAGACTGTGAGGGATTGCAGACAGATGTCGCTTTGGGGAACACTGAAGATCGCCTGTGGCCCGAGTCAGGTTATAGAACGCCTCTCCATCGCACAGCCACATGACACAAACCTCTCTGTGCCAACCCCGGGCCGCCAGCTGTGAGTACAGTCCTGACGTTTACTGAGGACTCACTACATAACCAGGCTCCGGGCCAAGTACTTTATGCAGGTGATTCCATTTCATCCACTTGGTAAGTGTGTGCAGACACTGTTACTATGCATATTTTACAACTAAGAAAACTGAGGCTTACGGTGAGAAATAACTGGTAGCTGATAAATGACCAAGCTGGGACCTTCCACCCAGACTCCCTGCAAAGCATAAGCTGAGTCTTAACCAATCTGCCATGAACTCATCTCTCCCAGTTGTCATCCAGGGGAACCACGTGGCTGAGAACTTACCAGAGTCCTTACTGGAGGTCTTCAGGTAGGAACCTAAGGAATCAGACCCAAAGGAGAGTCAGGGAACATGGAGGCAGAGGTGGGGCCTCTCTACATCAGCCTTGTTCTTAGGATTGGTGGGAAGGGACGGTTTGGGGAGATGGTGGGTTGGGAGGAATGGGAGGGTATAATGATCCTCTGGAGTCCTAAGATCAGGTGTTCTGAATTGCGAATGGCACAATGTCAGAGGGATCCAGAAGGACCCAGAGGGATCTAGTGATGACCATGGAATGCAAAGTTGGTATATGTCCCTCAATGACTCTCCAAAGGTCATAGTCAAAATACAGTGGAATTGGAAGTGACCCTGGAAACCCTCTCGTTCAAACCTCATTTCACATGGGAGAGCACTGAGCCAGAGAGGTAAGGACACATGTCCCGTGAAGCACAGCTTCTTAACAGCAGTACTAAACTCAAACCCAAATTCTGGGCCCCCCAGATACCGACAACCTCAGGAGCAGGTTCTGAAGCCCACTCAGGGCACTGTCATCCAGTAGGAGGGGCCGTCGCTCTGAGGTGGTGGGGTGGGGATCAGAGGAAGGCAGATCCCTTGGGACAAAGGACCTCTTCACACCACCTTGGATAAATGACTTCAGTCCCAGAAAGAAGAAGGGTGCATTTCCACATTTTATCTTCTGGAAAAATCCTACCTTGTCCTCTTTTGCACAAAAGCCACAGAAGTACCGAAGGCACAATGAGAATAAACAGAAAGAGCACAGCCAGCCCGCTCAGCAGCCCAGTGTGGCGGGGACGGAGGCCCGCTGCAGGGTCTGGAAACAGAAGACACAGTGAGACGTGGCTCTCAGGAAATAGGCCCATGGGCTTGTCCACACTCAGGGGCACTATCAAAAATGGGGTCCCCTCCCAGTAGGTGCCAAAGCTCCAAGGGAAACTGTGCTTTCTGCTATTAAAGATCAAGATTAGACACGGAATCAGAGGGCCAAGCCAAATGCCTGGCCTATCTCGGACGGCTTTGGACTCTTTGCCAGGCCCTCCTGGGAGGAGACACCCCTGGGACCGGGCCTGGCATGAGGGAGGGACCCGCCGCTGGGAGATTAAGCAGAGACGGACGTTGCCGGTTACCTGCACAGAGCTGCCGGGCCGAGACGGAGTCGGAGCTGTTGCTCACAGGGTTCCAGGCTGTACATGTGTACGTCAGCTCCTGGCTGTCAGGGGTCTGGAAGATTCGGATGACATTACCCTCTTCCCCCAGGGGGCTCCAACTGTAGGTGACATTCTTTTCTTCCTTTTCCACAGAGCACGTCAGTGTGACATTACAGGTGCTGTTCACAGATGTCATTGAACTCTGAGTAATTGTTGGCTTTCCAAGCCGACCTAGGATGGGGAAACGCATGCGTCCGTGGAGCTGGCCAATACCAGCCTGTGAGAGCCAACAGTGAAATCTTCAGAATTAAAAAAAAATTTTTTTTAATGTTTATTTATTTTTGAGAGAGAGAGACAGAGTGGGAGCGGGGGAGGGACAGAGAGGGAGGGAGACACAGAATCTGAAGACAGGCTCCAGGCTCTGGGTTGTCAGCAAAGAGCCAGATGTGGGGCTCGAACTCATGGACTGTGAGATCATGACCTGAGCTGAAGTTGGACGCTTCATCGACTGGGCCACATAGGCGCCCCCAGAAATTTTTTCAAGAGGGCGGTTCAACACAGCCATCATGAAAAATTAAATTATAAAAACTTACAATGAAATACATTATATTAAAAAAAAGCTAATACATAGTCAAAACTCACCTGTTTCTATTTTTTTGGACGATTTACGGTTATCTATGCTCTAAAAGTTATTTACATCTATTGTATCTGTCTTTTGTAATGCTTTACAAAGTCTTCCCAATTCTGCCTGTCTTAAAATGAGCCACACACGATGGGAGTATTTACACCACAGAAATTGGCCAAGGTTACAAACTTGGGCTGGACTGACTGTATTGCTGATTGTCACTCTGGACTGAAGAAAACAGTGATGGGGGGTTGGGGGAAGAGTGAGAAAGTGGGTGATGGGCATTGAGGAGGGCACTTGTTGGGATGAGCACTGGGTGTTGTATGGAAACCAATTTGACGATAAGTTATATTAAAAAAAAAAACAGTGGGAGAAAGATTACTAAAGCAGATTAAACTGAAACATTTCTCCAGTCTACGGCCATTACATTGTGAAGAGCCCCAAAAAGCTAGGAAATATTCTTCCAGCATCTGAAAACCGTTATTCAATTCAGAAGTTGTTCACATTGATGTGCAAGTGAAGCTCTGAAATACGTTTGTTGAGTCACTTTTTCCGTATCAGTTAACGTAACAAAAATATCAACTAATATTCATGTTGGCTTCTTCGTTGATTGCAGCGTAGGTCGGGTGGTGTAAATGTGCAGCAAAAATCAGTGAAAGCATTCTGCAAATACGATTGGCTATAAGGGATTTACAATAAAGACTATTGTATATTTTATTATCATTTATGAAACTGTGTGTCGCACATCCTTTATATCAATAAAATCTCTGCACGCGCACACACACACATGCCGTTGAGAACATGTTGAACATGTATCAGCAGCCCATGCATGAAACGGTCCTTAAAAACATTTTTTGGGGGGCACCTGGGTGGCTCGGTCTGTCAAGCAACCGACTCGATTTCGGCTCAGGTTACGATCTCACAGTTTGTGGGATTGAGTCCCAAGGTGGGCTCTGTGCTGACAGTGAGGAGCCTGCTTGGGATTCTCTCTCTCTCTCTCTCTCTCTCTCTCTCTCTGTCCCTCCCCCACTCACGCTTGCTTTCTCTCAAAAGAAATAAGTAAACATTTAAAGAGGTGGGTTTTTTTGCTCTGTTTTCTAGTGTATTTTCATTGAGTTGTTTTGTTTTGTCCTCAGTGCCCATGGTGAAAAGCTACAATCTCTTTAAAAAGTTCATTTAAAAAAATGTTTTTACTAAAGCAATCCAAAGGTAACCTGTACAAGTTGCAGGCTAGTAAAGGGTTAACAGAAGAACAATTATATTTAGTTTGGAGTAAGAGCTATCTGGGGCCCCCAGAAGGAAGGGGAAGATCTTCTCCTGGAGCAGCAGATAAGATGCCTACGTTCGGAGTTGGTAAATTTAGTTCATTCTTGGCCAAGCTGTGAGGCTGGGGTTTTTCCTTCTACCATAGCCACGTGGGAAGGGTTCAGAAGGAAGGCATGTAGCTTTCTAATTCATGTGGCGTTTCTAAAGTTGTCTGTGCATGTGAGGGAGTAGAATATGGGAAGTAAGAAGCTGTTAAGGGTTTCTTATTCCAACCTCACCAGAAACCCTCGTCCTAAGCATCTCTTAGAGGGATCTGTTCCAGACCAGAATTCATGGTGACTTGTGAAAAAACTCCCAGCAAGTTTGAAGTAACCTTGATGAGCTCTAAAGGTGATTGATAGAGATGTATATAGCAAAAAACAAAAAAACAAAAACAAAAACAAAAAAAAAACAAAAACCCAAGCCAGTGTGTGCGTGTGTGTGCGTGTATTTCTTTAGAAACTTGATTTACAAGAATGTTTAAGTCTCTGCTTGGTATTTACTTATTTTTAGAAAGACTATTTTTTTGCTGGGGGTGGGGTGGGGTGGGGGGGTAAGTGGTAAAGAATAAGAGCTTATGTCGTTTTTCTCAGTAGGAACAGAGATGTTACCAGAACCAAGCTGCTGGGCAGAGAAGGTCAGAGCTGTGGTTGAGAGTGGAGAAGCCACTAGAGTCCAACCAGGCTCCACTGCTTTCTAGAGCGAGGACACATGCAGCTTCACTGAGTCTTAGCTCTGTCATTTACAACATGAGGATACTTTTCTCCTGCTAGTGTTGTTGTGAGGAGTAAATGAATAATTGTTATATAAAGAACACTCTCACACCCATCTGTCTATCTGTCTATTTACTTATTATCTATCTATCCATCATATCTATCTGCTTGCCTATCTATCATCTACTCTGTCATCTATCTACCTATCCATCATATCTGTCTATCTGTCTGTCTGTCTACATTAATTATCTATGGGAAAGACAAAATAAACTAGCAACAATGACTGCCTTGGAGAAAGGAGAGCAGCAATGCACTGTATTGCATTTTTCTCCGTGCATGTACTGCCTAAATATGTGTCATCTCTCTCTATTTTTAAAAATTAAGGTTGTAGAATGCCAGACACAGAGAGTTCGATAAATGTCAGTTCCCTTCTCTTTATCTGCTCAACTAGCTCCCTAAAAGGTACAGATTTTATTAGGTGGCCAATCTGGCTTTCTCTGAGACTTTCCCGTGGTCTATCCTAACTGCAGATTGCATAATACCTCCCAAAGACTGAGCGGGTAAAACTCAACGTATAAAAAGATGAAAACAAACATCTTGAAATTGAACGACCTTCTTTATTTTCTCAACCAAAGTTCTTGAATGAACCAGATATTTTCTAAAGTGTCCACAGCTGGGTATGGTTCTGTGCCTGTGTCACTCATGCCTGGTCCAGAGCCTCCTTCATCTAGGAAGCCCTTCATAATTAGAATTTAAAATAAGGATTAAGAGTTAAAAAGTTAATGATGACTACTAGTTATTAGGCATCAGCTGTAAGGCATGCGCTGTACTAGGAGCTTAACTAACGCTCTCTCATTTAATCACACCTATTATAATCTACATTCTACAGATGGGGAAATTTAAGCCCAGAGAGGGTAAACAACTTGCCTAAAGTCACACAACTGGCAAGAGATTTAATTCCAGCATTAATGCCCTTTCCACCATGTTTCCATCCAGATACAACCCGATTCAATCATGCTGTATTAATTGAACACTTACAATTGTCAGGCACTGTGCTGGGACCTGGGACTTATGATGATTCATTCATTCTTTCATTGAACAAATACTTCTGGAGCACCCACCGTGTGCCTGACAGGGTAGGTGCTAGGGATACAAGGATGAACTTCATGTACAAAGTCCCTGCCTTTATGGAATTTGAATTTAGTGGTTTAACTATACACCTGAATTGTATCTATTACAATGTGGCTTAGCCACATGTCTGTGTTTTTCTGCTGTGAGCAGGTGGATGGTAAAATCCTTGAGACATGGCTCAAGTATTATCCATGCTAGAAATTACTGCGGCCCAATAGAAACAAAATGTGAATCACTTCAGTGATGAAAATGTTTCTAATAGTCACATTAATAGTGAAAATAAATTATATTAATTTTAGTAATGTATTTTCCTTAACCTGATATGGCCAAAATGTTATCTTAACCTCTAATCAATCTAAAACTTATTAATGAGGTATCTTAGGTTCTTTTTTTGGTGCTAAGACTTTGAAATCCGGTGTGCATTTTATACTTCTAGTACATCTCACTTTGGCCTCACCGCATTTCAAATACTCAAGAGCCACATGTACCACACCAAGAGTGAACCCTGATGTAAAGTTTGGACTTTTGGGTGGTGATGATGATTCTGTGTACATTTTCATTGTAACAAATGCACCGCTGGTGGGAAATGCTGACCACCGGGTAGGTCATGCGCCTGTGCTGGGGGCAGGGAGGTCATGTGTGTGTGCTGGGGGTGGGGGCGGGGAGGTCATGTGTGTGTGTGTGCCAGGAGGGCAAGGTGCATATGGGAACTCCCTGTACTTCCTACTCTTCTCTGAACCTTAAGCTGCTCTAAAAATAGAGCTATTTAAAAGGGGGGGAAAGTTCTGCATATGGATAATTATGGTGGTTGTATGGCACTGTGAATGTATGTAATGTCACTGAACTGTACACTTAAACATGGTTAAAGTGTTAAATGTTATGTATATTTTACCACAATAAAAATTTTTTAATGTTTATTTTTGAGAGACAGTGAGAGACAGAGCGTGAGCAGGGGAGGGGCAGAGAGAGAGGGAGACAGAATCCGAAGCAGGCTCCATCCAGTCTCTGAGCTGTCAGCACAGAGCCCGATGTGGGGCTTGAACTCAGGAGCCGTGAGATCATGACCTGAGCCGAAGTCTGACGCTTAACCGACAGAGCCACCCAGGCGCCACATGTCACAATAAACATTTTTTAAAGAAAAAAAAAAAAAGAAAAATGGATTTACCCTATGTTTTCATTCTTGGGCATTTATCCCGGAAAAACAAAAACTTGTTTCATGCAGAAACTTGTACATGAATGTGCCTGGGGGCTTTAGTTGTCATAGCTCCGAGGTGGAAACAACTAAAATACCCCTTGATGGATCGAAGGAATGGTGAAACAAACGAGTACATCTATACAGGGAAATACTATCCGGCAATAAAAAGATATAAACTATTGATACTTGCAATAATTAGGATGACTCGCGAATAAATTATGCTGAGTAAAAAAACAATCTCAAAAGCACTCATGCCGCATGAGCCCATCTCTGTAACATTCGTGAAACAACACAATGATACATAAGAATAAGGGATTGGCATCTTCCAGGAGCTGGGGAGGGAGTGGGTGACCAGGAAGGACCGAGGGAGTCTTGCTGCAATGGTACAGTTAAGTATCTTGATCGTGGTAGTGGTTTCACTGTGCAAGCTACAGTACACTCACACAGAAATGGGCACCATCTGAATAGACTCCAGAGGTACACATTGTCAGTTTCCTGGTTTTGACGTTGTACTATACTTGCGTAAGATGTTACCATTAGGAGAGGTGGGGTGAAGTGCGCACAGAACCTTCCTGTACAGTTCTTTTCTTCACATCTCTCTATGTATCTACACGTATTTTAAAATAAAAAGTATTTTTTTTTTTAAGTACTTTACAGCGTTTAACTTTGGCTCAGGTCACAATCTCATGGCTCATGAGTTCGAGCCCCACATCAGGCTTGCGTGCTATCAGCACAGAACCTGCTTAGGATTCTCTCTGTCTCCATCTCTCTCTGCCCCTCCCCACTCTTCAAAAGTAAACATTAAAAATAGAAAAGTACTTTCCATACACTACCTCCCTTGATTCTCTCAGTGGCTGTGGGAAGTGAATAGTATGATTATTCACATTTTATAGGAAAGAAAAACCAGGCCCCTGGGACAAACTGCTGATTGAAGATTACATAGCTAGAAACAAGAAAATCACCTCCTCTTTATCAGCATTGATGTATTTATATAAGTATTTATAAGTGCAAAAAGATTTAGGGAAGCCAATTGGCAGAAATAAAGGTGTTCTATAGACAGCAAATTTGCAAAACAAAACAAGCCCGCTAGCCTCCCTCAACTTACGATAGACTTGAAGGTTGTAGCGCCTGGTGGTGGTGACTGTTGTTTCTGAGGTCTTCATATTTATGTCAGCTTTGTAGATGCCTGAATCTTCCATCCTCAGTTTACTGATCTCCAGGTTGTAGTTCTGACGTGAGACATTTATTCGGTCATTATAATTTTGGTGGGTCACAGTAACTTTGGGTGCTGTTCCTGGGTCTCCCAGTGTCACAAAAGCAACAGACGTTTCCGAATTCCAAGCAATGTTGATAACTTGCTGTGGTTCTTCGATATTTAGGGGGAACGTGACTGACTCCCCCAGAATTCCAGTCACAGGCAGGATGTCTGTATCACTTCCAGCTGCTTCCAGACCTGGGGACGTAAAAAGAAAACCATAGCCAACCGACTGTTGCATCTTTGAGAGCTCCCTATCTCCCCAGGCTTGAACCTCCCTGAGGATCTGCCCCAGATACAGCTCCTGGAAGTTTTTCTTTTTCTTTTCTTTTCTTTTTTCTTTTTTTTTTTTTTTTTTAGGTCTTCTACTCTGCCTATAATATTATGTTGGCTAAATTTGCTAAAGGATTCTCACTCAAAAACTAAGTTTCCAGTGAGTTTCAAGGGATCTATTTCATTAAAAACATTGTCTAGACTTACAGACCCAAATCTCTAAGAGATTTGAAGGATGAAGACGATAAATTTCCAGAAGGTTCAAGAATTAAAAGTCTTTCCTTCCCAAGACCATACTGCCAAGTGATGGAAGAGCTGAGAAAAGAGCCTGGCTATTGTGGTCTTTGCAAAAAGAAAGTTACGTTTTTGCCTTTATTCTGGGAAGATACTGGCAGAGAGTGCTTTAGAGGATCTGGAGTAAATACTCCCCAGGTTGGTGATTTGGGGAGGTCTTTTTTGTTCACTACTATATCTCCAGTCTCTGGAAGAGTACATGACTTGTAGCGGGTGCTTAGTAAATATTTGTGGAATGAATTAATAAATGGAATTCACCTCTGTGTTGCCTGGAATCTCTTGGAACAACTTCTGAAGTAAGCAAAATTCATTTATTCATTCATACATTTAAGAATGAATGCATGTATTTATTCAAAGTCAGTTTTATTCCAGATACTACAGCAGGTATTTATTAAATTTTTTTTAATGTTTTCTTTATTTTTGAGAGAGAGAGAGGAGGGAGAGAGAGAGAGAGAGAGAGAGAGAGAGAGAGAGAGAGAGAGATCGTGAGCAGGGGAGGGTCAGAGAGAGAGGGAGACACAGAATCCGAAGACAGGCTCCAGTTAGCACAGAGCCTGATGCAGGGCTTGAACCCATGAACCGCGAGATCATGACCTGGGCTGAAGCCAGACGCTCAACTGACTAAGCCACCCAGGCACCCCATACAGCAGTTATTTATTAATAAAATTTACAATACAAATGCTTGCTGAGAACAATGTAAGGAGCTGGGGGATACAGTGGTGAGTAAAAATTGATAAAGTTCCCGCTCTTTTTTACAGTTAAAGGAAGAGATCAGTGTTGATCAGAGACCTACAGATGCTCAGATAAAAAATATTTAGTTGGCTCTTGAACTATACAGATTTGAGCTGTGAGGGTCTGCTTATTCATGGATTCTTTCCATAAATACAGTCCAGTCCTATCAATGTATTTTCTCTTCTTTATGATTTTACTTTTTTCTTTTTATTTTAGGGAAAGAGAGCGTGAGTTTGGGAGAGAGGCAGAAGGAGAGAGAGAGAATCAGGGCTCGATCCCAGAACCCTGGGATCATAACTTGAGCCGGAAGTAAGAGTTGGATGCTCAACCAGCAGAGCCACCCAGGTGCCCCAACCTTAAAATTCTTAATATGATTTGAACAAGGGCGCCGACATTTCCATGTTGCGCTGCGCTCTGCACCTGGGGCCAGGTATCCCACCTCAGGCTTCTGAGGCTTTTTAAAAGTCAAGCCCTAGCACCTCAGTGCCAGTCTGCAGATTCCAGTTACATGTGAGAACAGGATGTGGTTTCTCTCTTCAAACCCCAGCAAGTGTGTAGGCAGTTGGTGAAGACGAGCCAGTGCTAGAGTTCACGGTAATTGTGCCACCACAGAGTGGAGGGTTTGTGAAGCTGTTTTTCAAGTCGCTCCGGAAATGATGCTCGTGTGTCACGTGGTGGTGGGGCAGTCGCGCTGGCGGGTGGGTGGAGCTGGGGTAAGTCCTGCCGCTGCTCTGGGCTGGTAGTGTTGGTGAGAATCTCGGGCTCGCTGGGAAAAGGCCAAGAGCCTACACATGCCCAGGATGTGGCCTCGGTCACCTTCAGACCCTACAGCTGTGGTCTGAGAAAGGTGGCTGCGGCACACAGCACAGAGTGGAAAGACAAGGAGGCTGAAGATGCAGGCGCTAGCACTTCTGCTTATCAGCTGGGCAACCTTCCTAAAGTCACAGAACCTTTCTGCCTGTCAGTTGCTTCATCCATAGGATGGAAATAATAACCATAAAATTTGTCCTACCTAAGTAGTGATCAACAAACCATATAACATGTGTGGAATGTTTTGTAACCTTCATGGCACAATACATGTGAGTTGCCTCTGAGGCTGGTAGTGATAATGATGAGGATGGTTCTTGTCCTCATCACTTTCTTCATCACCTTCGTGATTGGTACATACTATTTAGGGCTTCCTAGGCCACCCCTATGTTGTTCCTGATGGGACCAGGACCAAATAGAAGAAGGTATCAAGAGCCATTATTAAGGGCTAATTCAAGTAAAGCCCAGAGAAATTAGTTTTAGGTACCACTCCACTTGATGGACTTTATGCTTCTCTTAAGACTTCAAGTTTTTAAAAAGAATCTCCATATCAAGCTACCCCAATATTTATTTTGTTGGGTGTTGTAGAGACTCAAACATTATATTAGCATTGGATGGGACCTAAGGAAAATCCCAGTTTCAGAGAGAACTTGTGGTACAAACATGTCTTGAGGACTTACCATGTAATGCACTAGGCAAGTCTCTGACCAAGACAGTTTCTCCCCCCCCCCCTTTTTTTTTAGGAATTTCATAACTGCTTAGGAAATAAGACACACAGATACACCTAACTCTCATTTGAAAGATGAAGTAGTAAATGGCAAATTCAAGTGAATGGTAGAGACAGTAATTACAGTAGGGATCCAAAGAAGGGAGGGATCTCTTCCTTCAGCTACAGAGGTTAGGGAAAACCTTTTAGAGAAAGTAGAATTTGAAGAGGACTTTGAAAGAGGGAACAGAATTTTACTGAATAAAAAAGAGAAGGATGAGTGTCTCAGGTCCTGAATAAAAGTTCTGAAGCAGGAAAACATGGGTATGGGTTGCATGAATATGGATTTGCATAACGGAGTAGAAAGAGATAAGATGGAGATATATATCTGGTTTAGATATGAGGCAGCCTTGAGTTTGAGACCTATACCACAGAGGGGAACTATCAAAGTTTTTGAGGATGAAGATTAAAATGATATTTTTGGGTCCTAGTACCACAGTAATGATGTGTAGGAAGAATAAATGGAAAGAGAAGCTGGGCTTCAGAACCATTTTGGAGGCCATTGTAGCCATCTGCATATGAACCAGAGAATGAAAATGCAAATGGAAAAGAAGTGCTGAATTAGAGAGATAGTGCAAAGAAAGGCAAGGAATAAGGAGGAATCTGAGAGAATTCAATTGCCCAACAATATATGTTGGGCATCTACTTTGTGTCAGTGAAAACTGATAGTTACTGGAACACTGCTAAGTTTATGCTGGAAAAAAGTCCAAAGGAGAAAACAGATTTAGTGTTAGAAATATTGAACTTGAGATGTTGGTGGACCATCTCAGTAAGTAGTTGGAAGGATGGATGATAAGGAAAGAGAATGGGCTCAAAGTATTGCTTGGGGGCTATGGCAGAATCTGCCAGTTATTTCCAATATTTGTTCTCTCCTCCATTCTTCATAAGAGAATGCCTAATTTTAGTAGGGGATATGGTCATTCAGGATAAAGACTACGTTGCCCAGCTCTCCAGTAGCTAACTTTGATCATATGACTAAGTTCAGGTCAAGGGGCTGAAAGCGAAAGTGTTGTGTATGACTTCTGTGTCTTTAAGAAGAAGGCACTTTGCTTTCTTCATCTCTTCCTAGCTTCTTGTAGGCTGGGATGCTATGATAGCTGGATCTCAGGCACACATTTTGTATCAAGAAGAGAAAGCCAAGTACCGAGGACAGTGGAGCTGGAAGACTGAAAAAGTGTTCATCCCTCATGACCTTGTCAACTATTCAATCAATGGAACTGTCACCTCCAGACATATTCAGACGAGCAAGAAATAAACTTCTTTTTTTAGGCCACTCTTATTTTTGAGAACTATCAGTTGCCATTAAATGGAAATCTATGTGGTTTAGGAATCATCCGCAAAGAGGAGGTGATGGAAGGAGAGGGGAGCCATACAGGAAGAGTAAGGCTGAAGGCCAAAGCTGCTTTGTGAACAGTCCTCACAGTCATCGAGGAGGCACTATGAAACAAACCTAAATAGACTGAGTGGTATAAGAGGCACCAATACTGGACAATATCATGGAACCCAAGAGGAGAAAGAGTCTCAAGAATAGATGTTTAGTGATTCAGAGTGTTCAAGTGGAATAAAGACTGAAAATGGGCTCTGGGTTTGTCCAGTAGGAGGTTATTGATGGCCTTTGAAGATGTAGTGCATGTAAGATGATTCAAATGGAGGCCAGAATCTAGAGGACTGAGAATAGAATAAGCAGTAAGAAGTGGAAAATCTTGATAGTAAAAGAAAGGGGATAAAATAGAATGGTAGCTAGATAAACAGGTAAAACTAATTTATTTGATTTTGTCTTAAAATAGAAGAGGTGTCTACATATATATGGTCAATTAATTTAGGACAAAGAAACCAAAGACATATAATAGACAGGACAGTCTCTTCAATAAATGATGCTGGGAAAACTGAAAAGCCACATGCAAAAGAATGAAATTCTCTGATCCTTAGTTTCCACTATTTTATACCATAAAGATGAGCTCAAAATGGATTGATGTTTTGAATATAAGACCTGAAACCATAAAACTCCTAGAAGAAAACATATGCGGCAAGTTCCTTGACATCAGCCTGAGTGATGTATTTGTCGATGTGACACCAAAGGCAAAGGAAACAAAAGGAAAAATAAACAAATGGGACTACATAGAATTAAAAACTTCTGCACAGTGAAAGAAACCATCATCAAAACACAAAGGGAACCCACTGAATGCAAAATATTTACAAATCATATATCTCATAAGGGGTTAACATCCAGTATATATAAAGAACTTATACAACTCAACAATGAAAAAAACAAACAACCTGACTAAAAAATGGTCAGAAGATCTGAATAGACACTTTTCCAAAGATGACATCGATAGCCATAGGTACATGAAAAATTGTTCAACATCACCAATCAACAGGGAAGAGCAAATCAAAACCACACCTTTTAGAATGGCTATTATCAAAAAGACAAGAAATAACACATGTTGAAAAGGAAAAGGAGAAAAGGGAACCCTCATACACTGTTGGTGGGAATGTAAACTGGTGCAGCCACTATGGAAAACAGTATGCAGATTCCTCAAGAAATTAAGAATAGAACTACCATATAAAGCTATTCCACTTCTGGGTACTTAACTGAAGAATATGGAAACAGAAATTCAAAAAGATATATACACCCCTATGTTCATTGCAGCATTATTTACAAGAGCCAAGATAGGGAAATAATCTAACTGTCCATCAATGGATGAATGGTGATGGAATACTACTCAGGCATAAACAAGAATGAAATCTTGCTATCTGCAATGGATGGACCTTGAGGGTATTATGCTAAGTGAAATAAGTCAGAGAAAGACAAATACCATATGATTACACTCATATGCAGAATCTAAAAAACCAACAAACAAATAAACAAATACTACAAAAACAAACTCATCGATACAGACAACAGATTGATGGTTAACAGAAAGTGTTGGAGGGTGGGCAAAATGGGTGAAGGTCAACCACATGGTGATGGATGGTAACTAGACTTCTGGTGGTGATCACTTTGTAGTGTACACAGATGTCAAAGATAGTGTTGTACACTTGGAACTTATATAATGTTATATACCAATTTTGCCTTTAAAAAAAAAAGACAGAAGAGATTAGTTGGGGTAGTGATCAGCCCCAGTCTACGTTGGGTGTTCCTACTCATGGGCTCTCTGAAGCTCTGTGTTTTTCCTTCATGGTATGTGCCATGTTATATGGTAGTCATGAACTTGTGTGTGTTTCTGGACCCCGTGAATGACTTAAGTCGAGGGACTTTACCTTCAAATCCCCAGACCCAGGACAATGCAGATACACCGATCAATAACATTTGCCGTTGAACAAAAGGAGGAAGGGAAACGGTGGGCAGTGGAAACACAAAGGTTTTCAATCAGAAGAGGATCATGAAGTGGAAAAAGGAGATGATACCTGAAAGGATGGGGTATTTCGAGGGGTTGTTGTAGGTGTGGGGGTAGAAGAACGGCTGCTTGATGTGGTGGAGAGAACACAGGTTTCAGCCAGGTGGGCCTGTATACAAGTTCAATCCCCAACATTTACTGAGGCCCTTATCTTAGTTTACTATGAGATGGGATGTAATAATACCCACCTTACAGAATTGTTTGGGGGCACCTACAGGTGCTTAATACATACCAGACATTTTGGAGTACAGAGGATAAAAGAGAAGAGAGTCATACTTAATGGCCTGTATCTCTTTAGTAATGTAGAAGGTACGGCTATCTGCTAAGAGTAAAGAGGGAAGGGTGGGACTAGCTAGGAAGTGTAAAGATTGGGAGCACAGGTGTTGCATCCAGGTCTATCTGAACCCAGCTGTGCTATTTTGAGAAAATTATTGAAATTCTCTGATCCTTAGTTTCCTCACCTCTGAAGTGTGGATAATTAATTTTTTTTAATTTTTTAATGTTTATTTATTTTTGAGAGAGAAACAGAGTGTGAGCAGGGGAGGGGCAGAGAGAGAGGGAGACACATAATCCGAAGCAGGCTCCAGGCTCTGCACTGTTGGCACAGAACTCGATGAGGGGCTCAAACTCACGAACCTCGAGGTCATGACCCGAGCCGAAGTTGGATGCTTAACTGACTGAGCCACCCAGGCACCCCTAAAATGTAGATAATTATTAAATGAAGATGTGTACTTTGCTCAATGCCTGGGACATATAAATGGTGGTTGCCATTATTATTTTGATGAATGTAAAAATTATGAGGAAGTGCTGCTATAAGGAACATCCTAGAGAGTCAACAAGACATTGAGTAAGAGGATAAAGGGGTTGCCAGTGAAGAAGAGGTGAACTGTATTTACAACACCTCCCAATGAGTATGACTTCCTGATTTCATACACCAGACCACAGAAGGGAGGGGAGAGCAGAGCAATACTATAGAAGAAACAAAGACAAGAAAAGGCTGGAACCCCAGGAGTTGGGGTGTGGGCTTGGATGTTCACTTAGTGAAGAAAAGCCAGACTGCCTGAGCCTAGAGTCCTGGACAGCCATGAGACCCTGGGAAAGTTAACAACCTCTCTGTGCCTCAGTTTTATCAGCTTTAAAATGAAGCCACTAGTAGCACTTAGCCCATAGAAGTGTTATAAGGGTTAACCGAGTTAATGTTTGGAAATTTCTTAGAACAATGCTTGGCATATAGTAGGCACTTGTGTGTGTTTGTTATATAAAACAAAGACCTGTGGTTACAGGGATGAAAATAATAGCCCAGGCAACTCCAAAGGGAAAAAAAAGACACATTGGAGAAGGCCAGCACAGAGTTGCTACCTAGAACAGAGATGAGGAAGAGTGTGCTGTTGCTTAACACCCATGTGAGCACCCTGGCTTCTTCAGGATCCTTCAGATAAGTATTTCTTGGGCTTTTTGGGGCATGAACTAACCATCCCCTCCTCTCCTCCCTCCTACTGCCTCTCCTAGATCAATGAGTTGGGGGAGAACCTTCCTGATTTTGCAGACTTGGAAGGGTGGCTGGAGGGAGCTGCACCCTGCAGCCCCAGGAAGAGAGTGTGCTCCAGCAGACTGAGTGAAGGGAAGTAGAGACCAAAGAGGAAGCAAAGGGTTGAGCAGCCAGTTTTGTATCATTCTCCACGAGGATGGAGGGTCCTTGGTCATGAGGTTTTAAGAAAAGGAACCGACACCCCCCTCCACACGCAATACTATACTATTGTCTGCTGGATTCTTTCTACTTTCTGTCATCTTCTTTGAGATATGGGTTGATTTGATCCATTTCTTCAAAACAAACAAGCAAAAACAAACATGCACACAAATTCTCAAACCCGAGGTGGGATCCTGGCCAGCCATTGTTCTATCACCACTTCCCTCTACTGGCGTATAATCAAAACTTGAGTATAATGAAGAAAATATGGGTACCTAGTGTCACCAACATCAGCGCTCCAACTGATTGCTCATACCTCTTTCTTTTCCAGCTTCCACATAGTAACCTAGTAACCCCAAGCATGAAGGTTCATTCCTCTCTAAGGTTCAGGACACAAAACATTTGATTCAGGAAACACTTGAATAGCCTGAGTGGCCTAGCACTGAAGCTTGGAGCTCCCACTGTGAAGATACTCTGGCTGCTTGGTGAGTCACCATGCTGATCTCCAGGCCTCCTTCAGCGTATCAGGCTGCCTCCTATTAGTCTTGTGTTAGTACACGGATGCAGCTTCCCAGCCTCTATTTGGAAACTACATTTTGAGCTGATATCTTGATATCCAGTTTTCCCCATACATATTTTTTCTTTTCTATAACTGGGTTTATGCTTTTGAAGTCTTCCTAACTGGGTAATAGTCTGCTCAAACCTCTTTCTAGAACAGAGGCTTTACCTTTATCTCAAAGGTCCCTCTCTACAAGGATGCTGGACTAGTGACAAGTGGGATCTCACCAGGACTCTCCAGCCATGAAATCCTGTGTCTAACCCCCAGGATGATGGTTGGGACTTATCTGTGGACAGATAGATACCCAGTGGGTCTACTCACCTCTTAGACTTCTAACTATCGACTTCTGGAATGCTCTTACTGTGTTATACATTTGACAGGACATCAAGACCTTGTTGATATTGGACAGCCATGAGACCTTGGGAAAGTTAGCAGCCTCTTTCTTTGTTTATTTTGAAGAAGCTAGTTCAAGTCAACTCACATCATATGGATATGACTGGTATTCGAACCATGTCTGGATATGTTCATTTCTGCTGCTTTGGTTCATTTCTGTTATTCTCAAAGACTTGCCCACCAGCCCCATTCTCTGCCTGAATATTCCTCTCTTTATGGGAATAAATCACTGCTCTTCACTGACAAGTCCCCAAAAGTGATCATGATCAATAGTGGGGGCAGTATTTTATTCCATGTCAGCATCAATGTGGGCAAAGGTAGCCTTGTTCAGTGGTTCAGTCTAAAGACTTTGGAGCTCAAATCCTACTTCTTCCACTTTTTGGCTACATGATCTCTAGTTTTCTGTGTTTCATCTGCAAACTTGGGGTATTGATAGTACTCATCTCTTATGATATTGTGGGGATTAAACTAAATAATAAATATAGACAATGTAGAGTAATGCCAGGCATGTAGTGATTGCTCTATAAATGATTAGTTATTACTATTATTGCTGGAGGATAGGAAAGGAGAGCCAGGTGAGGGGTTGAAGAAACTGAAGCAAGTGTAGAGAAAAAGAAGAATTAAAAGAGCAGGAGAAAGAACACATAGAAACACGGGCATGGAGCAAAAGTGGTGGACTTTTCCATCTTCTACCCTAGAGGGTGGGTGGCTAGACATTTGCAGAGTCCGTCAGGATCATAGTCAGAAGTTATGATGAGACAGTGGAATTTGGAGCATAAGACTGTGAGTCTTGATTCTTTGAGAAAACTTTTCCAACATGGAAGAGTCATGAGTTTGCCTGCTCAGACTTCTCTTTATTCAGTGATTTCAGGGAAATTTGATTGGATATGTCATTTGCAAATACCTTCTTCCATTCAGCAGGTTGTCTTTTAGGTTGTCTTTCTTGATTGCTTCCTTCACTGTGCAGAAGAAGCCTTTTGTTTTCACCTAGTCCAAATAGTTTACTTTTGGTTTTTGTTGCCTGTGCCTCAGAAGATGTGTCTAGAAAAATGTTGCTGTGGCCAATGTTAGAGAAATTACTGCTTGTGCTCTCTTCTAGGATTTTTATGGTTTCTTGTCTCACATTTAGGTCTTTAATCCATTTTGAGTTTATTTTTGTGTATGATGTTAGAAAGTGGTCCAGCTTCATTCTTTTGCATGTAGCTGTCCAGTTTTCCCACTACCATTTGTTTTTTTTTTTTTAATTTTTTAAATATTTTTTTTGAGAGATAGAGAGACAGAGCATGGGAAGGGGAGGGCAGAGAAAGAGAGGGAGACACAGAATCTGAAGCAGGCTCCAGGCTCCAAGCTGTCACCCCAGAGCCTGACACGGGACTCGAACTCACAAACTGTGAGATCATGACCTGAGCAGAAGTCTGCCGCTTAACCGACTGAGCCACCCAGGCACCTCCTGATACCATTTGTTGAAGCGACATTTTTTTTTCCATTGCATATTCTTGACTTCTTTGTTGAAAATTAACTGACCATAGAATCATTGCTTTATTTCTGGGCAATCTGTTTTGTTCCACTGATCTATGTGTCTATTTTTGTGCTAGTACCATACTGTTTTGATTACTACAGCTTTGTAGTATAACTCTAGGATGGTGATGCCTCCAGTTTTCTTTTTCTTTTTCGAGATTGCTTTGTCTATTGGGGGTCTTTTGTGGTTCCATATGAATTTTAGGATTGTTTGTCCTAGTTCTGTGAAAAATGCTCTTGGTATTTTGATAGCCATCACATTAAATCTGCTAACACTTTAAAGAGCATCAAGAAATTGAAAACTTGGGGCACCTGGGTGGTTCGGTTGGGTATACCCAGTGTCTGACTTCGGCTCAGGTCATGATCTTGCAGCACGTTGGGCTCTGTGCTGACAGCTTGGAGCCTAGAGCATAGTTCAGAAGCTGTATCTCCCTCTCTCTCTGCCCCTCCCCTGCTTGCACTCTGTCTCTCTCTCTCTCTCAAAAATAAACATTTAAAAAAATTTTTTTTAAAAAGACATTGAAAACTTAATGAGAGGAGGCCAGAAAGAGTGGAACAGAAAGAGCTCTGGCGTTGCGATTGGAGGAACCAATGTCCCTTTCCAGCCTTATAAATTTCAGGTTGTGAAAACTTCAGATGCATTGTTTAATCTGAATCTTAGTTTATACTTTTTTTGTGTGCAATGGGATTAATAATATCTATAAAAGCTTACTTCAGTGGTTTTAGTGTGGATAACATAAGAATACAGGCATAAATTTTGTAGAATGCTTTGCAAATTAAGTGGCACCAAATGCCACCCACCAGCCCTTCTTTGGAAGATTGGAAACATCCTTAGATTTTCATTAGCTTCTATCCAGCTCTCTTCCCCATCTACTTGCATTTTCTGTCTGCCGTGTCAGAGTGGCTAGCACAGAATCCAAAACTTCGGCCTACCTAGTAGCTGCAATCTCCACGGAGCTCAAATTAAAGAAGTCACAGCTTTAAATGGTCAAAGGAACCAGAGAGAGCAAGGTGTATTGATTTATTCCTTTTTAGGAAATCCCAACCCACCAGATTCTCTGTGTTCTAACACATGCCAGGAATTTGCTAGTGCATTTTTCCAAGGGGGTAGCATAGACTATATGTAGATTTAGGAATGCCAAGCAAGGGCACTTGGATAGCTCAGTCGGTTAAGTGTCTGACTCTTGATTTTGGCTCACGTCATGATCTCAGGGTCATAACATCGAGCCCTGCATTGAGCTCTGTACTGGGCTTGGAGCCTACTTGGGATTCTCTTTCCCCCTATTTCTCCCCTCCCCCGCTCACACAAGTATGCACGTGCACGTGAACGCGCTCTCTCTCTCTCTCTCAAAAAAAAAAATGGAAATGCCAAGCATAGTCAATTTTTATACACAGCAGGCTATTGTTTGGATTTAATGAGAAAATATATGCAATGACAAAACACTCCCAGAGCTATGTTAATGTTACGTAGTTTTCTTTGTACTAACAACCAATATTCATGTGTCCTTGTAGTTTACTGTTAAGCCTTAGGTAAGCAAAACAGCGTTTCAAGTTCTCCATTTCTTTTTTGAGATCTAACTTACTTGTAAAATGGAAATACCAATCTTTTCCTCCTTTATTTTAGAGAGTTTTGGAGGATAGAAGAAGAGTAATAATAGCTCTAAATGTGCTTTGAAAATAAAAGGAGCTTACAGAAATGAAGCATTTGCAATGATATTTATGGGCATGCGTTCCTCTAACCTGGCAGAGCAAGGGTATATAACTGGGAAGGGCACACATCTCTGTCAAAAACTATACACCAGAATCTAAGGCCAAAAAGAAATGCTTTTAAGTTATTCAAGGTTTTAGATTGTATATTCTCTTGCTGGGCTTTCTGGGTGGGATTACCAAGTGCTGACGCTCTTGAGCAGAAGGGTTTGTCTCAAATCTTTGGAGACTGGGCACAGAAAAAATTCAGAAATATAAACTCTAAAGCTGAAAAACAGGTTTTGATCCTAGGTCTCTCCCCAGCCAGTTGGATACTTTTTGAGACCCAGGGTGTATGCACTAAAATAGATCAAAAAGGCATGCCAATGTCTTCCTTAAGGGCAATTTCTAAAACCTAATGGAAAACTAGGAAGGCATCAACAAGGGTCAGAACTCACAGGTTTGCAGGCAAAGGAGCAAGGTCCACAGGTAGTGCTGAGCCATCTTCCAGCGTGTAATCTTATGTGGACAGGAAAGCATTTCTCCAGCAATGTTAAGTTCCCTTGTTCAGTTTATAGCCACAACTAAGAAAGGAAGTGTGAGCTAGCGGATTGGGGAACCATTGGTCCATGTATTACGATGATAATTTTTTCCCATTATATAACACAAAATGCTTAGCATTAATTAACTATTTATTCAACAAATATATATTGAGTGCTTACTGCATACCAGGCAGTCTTCTGGGCACTGGCAATATAAGGAGCAAAAAACAACAGATATCTCTCCTTTCATGGAGCTTGTATTCTTGTTGGGGAGATTAACAATTAAACACGCAATTCCCACAGAGTATGGTAAGTGTTGCAATAGAGAAAATCTAGGGAACTGGGAGAGCAGTAGGGGCCTCTAACCCAGGCAAGGTGAGTGCAGGGAAGGCTTTCCAGGAAAACTGATAGTCCAGCTGAGGTAGATCTGAAAAGCAAGTTAGCATTGTTAGGTGAAAGGGGTAGGGGAAGAGGGAAGAGGAAAAATGTGTTGACAACAATACGAGCCTAAAAATGGTAGCAGCTCACATTATATAATTATAGTTAAATGTAATCACATATAATAGAATTATATATAATTCTACTATATATAACTGTCTTATATATAATTATACTGATTGTATAAATTATAATATTATGTATACAATGTAATATAATGAATATAATTATATTACAATTGAGCTAGATGTAACACAGGACTGTTCTCCAGTAGAGACTTCCCACTCCCTGTTAGAAGAAAAACAGGGGACTTGTAGGTGTGGGGGGTGTCAGGGGGTGGTGATGGGAATAAATATTGGGACCCAAGAGTTTAGATCTGAACCCATCTGTTTTGGAGAGTTCTGGGGAAGCCAAAGACATGGCCTCTTGGACCTAAATAAAGCTTTTCCCACTGAGGGGAGTCCTTGGCCACTTCCTGGGGCTTCAGGGTCATTCATTGAACTATCCTCCTCCTCATTTTTCATTTACACTTGCCCAAAATTGAGTAGTTGAATTCCTTTATCTACTCAGCATGTACTGAACTAGGCAGCTGTCTGGAACCAAAGAAACATTGACAATAAAAATGAAATTTCCCAAATTAATTATCTCATTTCACGAGATTGAACCATATTACTTTCATATTTTTCACAAGATGTCTTCTTGAAATATGTAATTGCTACAGGTGCAAAAACACACATCAGTCATGTATTCATGGCACAGAGAAGGAAGAAAAAGAAAGAACGAAGTTGCCAAGAGCTGCTGAAAACCCGACTTTGTATTCTCTTTCTTTTTTCTTCATTCTCTGTAAGATGTACACCCTTGCAGTGTACAGTCCTTGCTTGGTCTCATGTCTATGTCTTTAAAAATCCTAGATTGGTATCTTACCCAGGGACTTAACTCCCGTTGGGTGTGGAACGGTGTCTTATCTCTGTCTTTCAGCCTTAGATTGCCTGAAAACGAGTATATTTTTATCAAGAAGATACTAACTTTTGAGACTTTTCTTGATATGATGCAGGAAGATACCAAAGTCCTTCCATTCCAAAATAACAACAACAACAACAAAATAAAAATCAAGATTTTCTATGGGACATGCAAGGTATGCGAAAAAACCTTGATAGACTGAATTCCAGCAAAAAAAATGTGCCCTTTGTAGTTAAGCAGAGAGCCGAACAGCTCAAGACTCGGGACAGGATCTGGTCTGCGGCACAGACCAGCAGAAGAGAGAGTCTGCCAAAAACAGAGACTTTGAGAAGGACAAATGAGATGAAACTTATGTGACAGGGTGGGGCAGCAAGACAGGCTGGAATTTGGAAGCCCCCAGTGCAAGACCAAATTGTCTTGCCCAACAATTCCCATCCCCTCCAGAATTTTGCTGAGAAAGTGGCACTGAGGAGGGACTGGAAATCAGAGGCAAATTGTATGGTACCGCATATTTGATAATAGTTGGATTCCAGAGTTTTAATATAAAAGTAAACGAAAAAATAAATACTGAAACTACAGCCCAACTCTGTCCCACCTCAAATATTAACAAGATCTAAAAGGCACAGGTGGTGAAGGAGGTAGGGGGGTTAGGTTAATTACAGATGAATTCCCTCTAAAGCTGTGGCTCTATTCCAGCTTATTTTTTTTAACGTTTATTTATTTTTGAGAGAGAGAGAGAGAGACAGAATGTAAATGGGGGAGGGGTCCAGAGAGAGGGAGAGAGAGAGAGATGGAGCACAAGTGGGGGAGGGGCAAAGACAGAGACAGACACACACAGAATCCAGAGCAGGCTCCAGGCTCTGAGATGTCAGCACAGAGCCCAACATGGGGCTCAAACCCATGAACCATGAGATCATGACCTGAGCCGAAGTCGGACTCTTAACCGACTGAACAATCCAGGCGCCCCTATTCCAGCTTTACTTGATTCTCAGTGAAATATTAATGATCAGCTTCTCCCTCAAACTGTCAGGCAGAGGGAAAAGGCTACATTCCCAGGAAAATAAATAAAGCAAAGCAGAATAAAGTAAAAAAAATTATACTTGAATATATATTATCTTTTGTTTTAGAGCCCATTTTGTCTGGGGTGCCTGGTGGCTCAGTTGGTTGAGCATCTGATCATTGATTGGCTCAGGTCATGATTTCATAGTCCATGAGTTCGAGTGTTAGACTGTCTGCTGTCAGTGCTGAGCCCACTTTGAAATCTTCGTCCCTCTCTCTCCGCACCTCCCCCACTTGTGCTCTCTCTCTCTCTCTCTCAAAAATAAATAAACATTAAAAAAATAAAATCTACTTTGTCTGATATAGGTATAGCTACTTCTGATTTCCATCTGTATGCAATATCTTTTTCCATCCTTCACCTTCAGCCTGTGTATGCCCTTACATCTTCAGTTATATACATCAGATTACATCCTGTTGGGGCAATCCAACAAGAGGGGGTAACATTTATAAAAATGTATGCATCCAACATAGGAGCATCTAAATACATAAAGCAAATATGAAAAAACCTAAAAGGAAAAATTGACAGCAAAACAATAATAGTAGGGGACTTTAAAACCCCATTTACATCAATGCATCGATCATCCAGACAGAAAATGGTAGGTGTGGGGCGCCTGGGGGGCTCAGCTGGTTCAGCATCTGACTTTGGCTCAGGTCATGATCTCATGATTCATGGGTCTGAGCCCCACATGGGGCTCTGTGCTGACAGCTCAGAGCCTGGAACCTGCTTCAGATTCTGTGTCTCCCTCTCTCTGGACCCCTCCCCCATTTACATTCTGTCTCTCTCTCTCTCTCAAAAATAAATAAACATTAAAAAAAAGAAAATGATAGGCAAATGTCAGCCTTAACTTACCCATTAGGCCAAATGGACTTAGCAGATATACAGAACATTCCATCCAAAAGGAGCAGAATATGCATTCTTCTTTAGTGCACACGGAGCATGTTCCAGAATAGGTCAAATGTTAGGCCACAAAACAGCTCTTAATAAATTAAAAGAGAATTGGATTCTTACCAAACACCTTTTCTGACCACAATGGTATGAAACTAGAGATGATGCAAATAAAACTAGAAAATTCTCACATATGTGGAGATTAAACAACATGTTACTGAACAACTAATGGGTCAAAGAAGAAATAAAAAAAGAAATTTTTAAAATAACTTGAGATGAATTAAAATTGAAATATACCAAAAATTGTGGGATGTAGCAAAAGCAGTTCTAAGTGGGAAGCTCATAGCAATAAATGTCTGTCTCAAAAAAAGCAAGAAAAGTCCCAAATAAATAACTTTCCACCTCAAGGAACTAGAAAAAGAAGACTGAGTGATGCCCAAAGTTAGATGAAGGAAGGAAATAACACAGGTTAGAACAAAAATAAATGAAATAGGGATGAAAAAGACAATAGACATGATCAGCGAAATGAGCTGGTTCTTTGAAAAGATAAAATTGAAAAGCCAGCTTTTAGCTACTCTCACCAATAAAAAAAGAGAGAGGGCTCAAGTGTATAAAATCAGGAATTAACCTATACGTATATGGTCAGTTAATTTATAACAAAGAAGCCAAGAACATACAATGGGAAAGTACAGTCTCTTCAATGAATGGTGCTGGGAAAACTGGATATTCACATGCAAAAAGTGAAACGGGACCCCTTTCTTACACCATAGACAAGTATGAATTCAAAATAGGTTAAAGACTTGAATGGAAGACTTGAAACCACAAAACTCCCAGAAGAAAACATAGGCAGTAAGCTCCCTGACATAGGTCTTAGTGATGAGTTTTTTGAATCTGGCACCAAAATCAAAGGCAACAAAGCAAAAACAAACCAATGGGACTACATTTAACTAAAAAGCTTCTGCACAGCAAAGGAAACCATTAGCAAAATGCAAAGGCAACCTGTTGAATTGGAGAAAATATTTGCAAATTATATATTGGATGAGCTGCTAATATCCAAATATATAAAGAATTCATACAACTCCATAGCAAAAAAAAAAAAATCCAATTAAAAATGGGCAGAAGATCTGAATAGATGTTTTTCTAAAGAAGACATGCAGATTGCCAACAGGTACATGAAAGGATGCTCAACATCATTAGCCATCAGAGAAATCAAATTAAAACCACAATAAGGTACTTCTACACATCCTTTAAAATGGGTAAAATGAGGGGCGCCTGGGTGGCTCAGTCAGTTAAGCATCAGACTTCGGCTCAGGTCATGATCTCATGGTTTGGGAGTTCAAGCCCCGCGTTGGGCTCTGTGCTGACAGCTCAAAGCCTGGAGTCTGCTTTGGATTCTGTGTCTTCCCCTCTCTCTGCCCCGCCCATGCTCATGCTCCATCTGTCTCTGTCCCTCAATAATAACTAAACATTAAAAGAAAATTTAAATGGGTAAAATGAAAAAGAATTCACTGTGCTGGTTAATTTTATGTGTCAACCTGACCGGGCCACAGGATACCCAGAGAGCTGGTAAAACATGATTTCTCAGTGTGTTGGGATGGCGTTTCTGGAGGAGGTTAGCCTATGAATCGGTGCACGGAGTAAAGGAGAGTGATCAGCCTCCCACCCTCGGCCTGGGGATTGCACATCGGTGCTCCTGGACTCTGGAAGTTACGGCATCAACTTTCTGCCTCTCCAACTTGCAGACAGCAGCCTGTAAGCCTCTTCAGCCTCCATCATCACACGACGCAATTACTTACGATAAACCTCATCTGGCTATGCATGTATATGTCCAACTGGTTCTGTTTCTCTGGAGAAGCTTGACCCGCCATACCAAACGTTGGCAGGGATGCGGAAACACTGGGACTCTTGCATGCTGCTGGCATATATGGACCGAAATGGTGGCTGTGGATGAATGTTCATGTCCTGCTACATACAATCCGTATATTGAGACCTAACCGCCCATGTGATGGTATCAAGTGGTGGGGAGGGGCTTTGGAAAGTGATTTGCTCATGAGAATGGAGCCCTCATGAGTGGGACTGTGCCCTTACGGAAATGGCCCTGGAGAGCGTCCTCCCCCTTCCACCATGTGAGCACACGGTGCCAAGGCAACCATCTATGAACCAGGAATCGGGGCCTCCCCGCACCAAATCTGCTGCCAGCGTGATCTTGTACTTTTTAACCTCCGGAACCGTGAGAGATAAAGTTCTGTTGTTTATAAGCCACCTAGTTTATGGTATTTTGTCATAGCAGCCCGAATGGGCTAAGATGATATTGTGAGCACTTCAGAAAACAGTGGCAGGGCACCTGGGTGGCTCAGTCGGTTAGGCGTCCGACTTTAGCTCAGGTCATGATCTCGCAGTTCACGAGTTTGAGCCCCGCGTCGGGCTCTGTGCTGACAGCTCAGAGCCTGGAGCCTGCCTCGGATTCTGTGTCTCCCTCTCTCTCTCTGCCCCTCCCCTGCTTGTGCTCTCTCTCTCTCTCAGAAAAAAAAAAAACATATTGTAATGTGTGGTCTGAGTTCAGGGATGCATAATGATAAAAGGCACACACAATCTGCTTAAAAGTGATCATAAAACTTTTAGGCACCCAACAACATAGCACTTACATCCATGAAACAAAAACTGCTTGAAGTACAATTAGAATTTGTCAGACGGATGGCCATGTTTCTTTTTGTTCAAATTAACTTGGCCACCTAACATGTTCATGATGGTGCCTCTGGGCCAGGTCGCGGCACTCTTTCCTTCTGATTTCTTCCTGGTGGAGCTACTTGCATTACATCCACAAACAGGTGAGCCAGAAGTCACTGTTCCTACTGCAAAGTTTTTTCTCTCACCAATACGTCATATTGCCTTAACAGACTGGCCTAAATCCTGAAACTAATCGATTTTATTAAGGATTACACATTACATTTTAAGAAATGTATGCAAATCTATATTTTTCCATCAGTAATAGAATTAGTATTGATATCCCTACCGTCTAACAAAATGAAATATTAGCATTTATTTCTCTCAGTAAACTGGAATGATCTCCACATTGTGAGCTCCCCTGGTCAATTCTTTGCTCTCCTATTTCTAGAACTATCATATAATTTATCATCTAAACCAAGAGATGATTTAAAAGGGCACTTAACACATTGTGCACTTAACATTCATTAACTTAATTAATCCTATGTGATTTTTTGAAATATTAATATGCTGGATGACAAATTGATATTTGTTATGATGGTGAAATGGAAAAATAGTTTTATAAAAATATTTTCAAAAAAGTTATATCTACAAATAGACATAAATTCACGTCTAAAAATTAGACATAATTTTAATGAACATTAAAACAATGGCGTTATGGAGCACCTAGGTGACTCGGTTAAGTGTCTGACTCTTTTTTTTAATGTTTTAAAAGTTTTTTTTAAGTATATTTATTTTGAGAGAGAGAGAAAGCACGAGTGGGACAGAGAGAGAGGAGAGAGAATCCCAAGCAGGCTCCTCACCATCAGTGCAGAGCCCAACATGGAGCTTGAACTCATGAACCGCGAGACCATGACCTGAGCTGAGATCAAGAGCCAGAAAGCATCGAGTCTTGATTTTGGCTCAGTTCATGATCCCACGGTCATGAGATTGAGTCCCATGACCTGCTTGGGATTCTCTCTGTGCTTCCTCTCTCTGTCTCTGCTCCTCCCCAACTGTCTTGTGCACATGTGCTCTCTCTCTCAATATAAATAAATAAACATTAAAAAAAAAACCAACTGTGTTATATCACATATGTGATTGGCCAAGAAAATTGGCTAATATCAAGTGCTACTGAAGAAAGGAGAAAGAAGGAACTCTAATGTACCGCGTCAGCAGGAGTATAAATTTTGCAGAACAATTGCACACATTTAGAGTTGGATATTTGCATAAATTATGCTCCCCCCCATCTAATTCTCAACTCCAAAGCATGACTGTAGTAAAGGTAACTCTGATATCTCAGTTCTATTTTTTTTTTAATTTCTTAATTTATTTTTGAGAGAGAAAGAGACAGACCGCAAGCCGGGGAGGGACAGAGAGAGAGGGACACGCAGAATCCAAAGCAGGCTCCAGGCTCTGAGCCGTCAGCACAGAGCCCAACTTGGGGCTCGAACTCTGAATGGTGAGATCATGACCTGAGCCAAAGTCCGATGCTTAACTGACTGAGCCACCTGGGTGCCCCTATTTTATTTATTTATTTTTTATTCTGAACTGCAGTGTTTCATCTCTGGCTGGAAATGTTCTACTTTTTCATTGTTCCTTCAAACTTTTTATCTAAAATAAGCCTACTCTCCTCACTGTTCCGTCTGAGTTTGGTGCACCTCCTATGTGCTTACTGAGCATTCTTTTCTTCCCGTCATTAAGGTGACTAACACATTCTGGTTTGCCCAGTCATTGCTTCGTTGTAATTACTAATAGTATCTCCTTTACCGTCACATGGATCCCAGTAGATCATGTGCTCATCTATCATGATGCTGCAATTGTCTGTGTTCTTTGTATCTCTTGCTAGATGACAAGCTCTAACACTTAGTAGGAACTTAATGGTTGAATGAGTGAAACGTTGAATAAAATTAGGAGTCTTCTGTGACAGAAACTAACTGCAGTGAACCTTGACTAGAGCTGGCCACCAATTCACAATGGGCTTCCTTATCTCTAAGGGAAGGGGTCAACTCTCCCCCCAAGCCCGTAAGTGTTGGGAACTGATGAGGATCTAGGCACAGCTTCAATGAGTCCGTGACTAAGTCCTCATCCTTTAGACCAGAAGTGGTGTTGGGGATGCTAGTGTGGAGTGGACTGTATTGCTACATCTCCCCCTGGTGGCTGCTGTGTGGAACTCATTCATCATAGAATCCTTTCTGGTTCTAAGTTGGCGGTCTTGTAGATCTGAACCCAGATTTCGTTTGAGTTTGAGGTAGGGTTTGGGCATGTTATATGTTTAAAGCTACCCAGGTGACTCTAATATTTATGTCACCTTGGGAATACTAGCAGGTGTGGGCCCACACAGCTCTCGTCTCTGTGGGAGGGTGGCTCCTGACCTTGAGTTAAAACCCTTGCCCACAACCTAGGAAAGAGACAGCTTCACACTTCATCAAACCAAATGAGACACCCTCAGTGTTTCATAGCTTTAGAGACACAAGTCTGTGGAACGTGTCTTGCCATACTGCTGTGTTATGAATCCTCCAGGTGACACAAGACAAAAGCGCAGGCTCCTTGATGGATTGTCTGAAATTTATTCATTTCCAGGAGGTAGAAACAAAAACGCAGGAAGAGACGTAACTTGCTGTAATCAGGGGTTCCTCAGCCCACATATGCACCCTTTACCAGCACATCGGCTTGCGTGGCCAGAGTCTGTGTCCCGAACAGTCCTGGGGCCACACCAAGCTGTACTGCAGAGCACCACCAGTCCCTTAAACCCGAGAATGGTCTGTTCCTCTTGAGTTCTTCAGAATTCAGATATGCTCAGTCAAAAGAAGATGTAAGAGAAGAAACATGGGGAAACTGGACTCTAAAGTATCAGTTTCATTTTTTTAGGCCCGAAGAAAAGGAACGCTCCAGCCCACCAATGGTGCCGTCGGGGAAGGGTGTGAGCTGAGGGGTATCTGCTTTCCCACTTGAACCCGGAGCCTGATGGTGCAGAACGGGACATCAAAAGTCATTCAAAGGACTGCCTGAAAGTCCACATGACACAGACATCCTCCTCAGTGAGGTCTTGAGCCTAGGTCCGGGAATTTCGAGGGGATAACCTCTTCTTCCCCACTTTGTTTCCATCCCTCCACTGGGCAGAGTTCAGCCACAGGAAAAACCCAAGTGTTGGGAACCAATCTGCCAGAACAATGTGAGTTGTACCGAGCGCTCATAACCCCGGAGTTTACAAATCCTTGATAGTAGCTTCATCGGTTTATGAAAATAGACAGCTAATGAGCCTATGTTTAGACAAGGGTGGTGTAGTGAACTTTTTTTTTTTTTGCCTTCCCAGCATTGAATCCCACTGCTTATGTTTGCAGAATTCCTAACTCCTAAGAGGCAGAGCCCACCAACCACTATGAAAGTGAAACATGCCAGATATTCAATTCCCAGCCTCCCTTGGAGGTAGGACATGGGTGTGGGTGGACTGGCCACTCAGTCCCAAACTCTGAATTAGAAACAAGAAAGGAAGAGATAAGGAAGAGGTCACTTTGGTGCAGACAGGGCAATGGCAATATTGGGTTGCTGAGTCCAACTGAGGCAGGGGAGGGGGTGGTGGAGTCAGGGTCTAGGTCTGGCAGGACCAGAGCAGTGCACCTGGCACTTGGCATCCTTGAGCTGAAAAGTCAGTGACCCTCATTATACGATTGTGAGATTGCTGGTGATTTCCTAACCAACCTTCACTAAGGTCATACAAGAACCTATGAGAAAGAAGAGCTTAAACTGAAGAGGGCCTGTCTGAGAGCAGAGAAGAGGAAGAAAGTAAGACTTTACTGAAAGAGGCGCTTTCTGTCTGTGGCCTGAAGCACGAAGTCATGAAGCATGGAATTATTTGCGGCTGTCGGGTTACAATATGTTCGTTTTCTACTTCAGGATATGTTGAGCATGAGGAGGGGGACGCAGGTGCCTGGTAAAGACCCTGACAACGTGAGGCCGTGGATGTAAAATGGGTTCAGAACACGGCGAGAAGGTCTCAGATGAGGCTCAACATTGTTGTTCAATGGAGTCAACAGAGAACTAGGGATTTAAAAATCATTTGGAGAAGTGAAAGATCAGCCTGGGACCACTTCTGATAATTCTGACTTCTCTGTAATGGTGTCGCCACAAACACTTGTCACGTTTCTTTAAACCTAATGCCATCTGCATGGAATACTTTTAAGAATTCTTAAATACTTAAATACCACATATATAAGTTTATGTATGTTCTATAATATTATACTTAAATAGCCTATACCTTTTTAAGACTCTTAGGTGATTTTCCTTCCATTATTCAAAGCTCAGAGACTTCACAGTCTTGCTGTGTTTATTGACCCTTCGGCTTCTGGGTTCTGCAAATAAAATACTGACTCTATTAGCTTCTTTCATAGAATAATCGCAGAGTGTTCTACATATAATAAGGAGTTCACCCTTCACTGCCCATCCAGAGAGAGAAAGTGAGGCACAGAGCCCTGATCAGGGCTGCCTGTAGAGTGGGGTCAGCTCCCAGGACCAAGCACAGGCACGTGAGCTGTCCCAGGCATCATGGCTGGTGGGCAGCTGTCTGAGAGGCACTGGGTACCCCAGTTTCCTGCCTTCAGCTCTTATTGTCCAGTCCCGGCAAGGAGCAAGACTCCTGGAGGTCTGAGCTCACAGGACCCACATAACTCATTCCATTTGCAACACCACAGAGCTGGAAAGCTATACCATTAGTTCTCTGTTCTGGGCCTGGGCCCTGAGGAGCAGGCTGAGCGCTTGGAAACCCTCAGCCCCTTGTCCATCCCACGGGTGGCGTGGAAGAAGCATCACCAGGGAGTCGATCTGAGAAGAATACAGATGTGCAGAGTGTCACGGGAAGCTTGGGACTCGGGGCCAAGTGCGGTGTTTATCCTGGCCCCTCCATGTTCCTTCAGAAAATCCCTTCACTGAGTCTGTGGGGTCAGCTCTCTGGAAGTGTCACACTGGCATAGACTGTGATGGAGTTTGGTTCCTGAGGGCAAAACAGAAGTCCATGAGTTTAGGCACCAGCTTCACAGGCTGCAAATGGAAACCTCGCTGCTTAGTAAAAGGAAAGGGTCTCAGGTACCAGGTGGCGTGGGGACTTGCTGGGGGAGGCACTCAGGTCCCCCACTGCCAGCCTCCCCACCCCCACCCCGCCCCAGGGCTCCAGCTCCCTTCCAGGTGTGCACACACAATCAGCAATCACCACTGGGGAGACTGGGAGAGATGTCCCTCTTTGCTCTCTGCCCTGCCCTTGCCTTATAAGGAAAGCCATTTGCTCTGCTTTAGGTTGGACGTGGGGCACAGTTTGGGGAAGCCAATGAATTCTAATTTCCTGAGGTTTGGAAAGGGTTAATGAGACCCAAAGGGAGAAGGAAAGATTGCAGCCCAGAGGGAGGGAGAGGAGATAAGGACTTGGGACAAAGACATCTTCTAGGTCAAGTGCGCTCAAGAGTCAGAGAGAGAAAGACAGGAATGAAGGAATTCAGGCAGTTTTGCTGTAAAATGTGAAGCATAACAGATTGTTTCAATGAAGAAACCTTCTTTAAAAATCTGCATTCCTTCTTAAAGCTTTTTAAAGTCAGATTCTTGCGTTCACTTCCCCATTGGATAGGACAGCGTCCTGAGAATAGAGCCCCAATGCTGATGGGGCATCTTCCCAGGCATTTCCGGTCTGTCCAATGGGAGCTTTGAGACAGAGGGGCAAATGAAAGCATTTCTGTGGCCTTTTGATCCTCAATTGTCTCAGAAAATGCCTTATTTAATATACAGCCCCACTGGAGCCAAGATTTCAGCCCAGAATTTCTGTCCATTTAGGAAAAGGAATAATTCGTGTCAAGCCAGTTTAATCCATGCTCATTTTGCAGTGGGGGGAGATGGTGAGGCTCAGTCTGGGCCGCACACCGTATTGTCCTCTGGACTCACGCCAGGCAGAGCACCACTCTGAGACCTTCTGATGACATGGGGACTGGATGGAGTTTCGGCACGAGCCTTTTTACAGAGCTCCCCTGTGATTCTGTTGTGTAGCCGGACTCTGGAGCTCCTGGACTCAAGTTGCAAATCCCAAACGTCCAAGTGCTCTGGGACTACCAGGGGAGGATGTTTTTTAATCTATAGATGCCTGGTTACTCACAATGGACATTCTGATTGACCTAGGAGAAAGCTCCAGGAATCTTAATTTGTAGCAAATACATGTATGCCGATTCTGATGGGATTCTTGGACAACCCTCAAGGGAACACTAGGAAACAGAGAGCTGTGTCCCCATTCGAGCAGCCAGGAGGGGTCTCCTGGAGGTCCCACAGCCACGGAGGCTCCTTGCAACCCATGTGCCAGGGCCTGCCTTCTCTGCTTCAGGAGACTGCCTCTTCCCTCCCTGCAGAGATCAGACAGATTCCTCACCTGGACAGGCTCTGGGACAGGTTCTGTGGCAGCGACATAAATAGTGGTGCAGGGGTCCTGAGCTGGCAGGGGATCAGGTTTCTTCTGAATGGACTATGAGAGAAGCAAAGAAAGCAGAAGTCAGATGAGCAGTGGTTTCTACCAGATTCGCCCCATGGAGAAGCTTGAGATCCAGAAGCTTTGAGCTAGAAAGTCCCCCAGAGTCAATTGGTCCAGCCTCCTTCCCTTGTGGAAAGGTTCCTCCAAATTCCCTGGAATTCAATTCTCGGGACTTCGCTTGGAATCCCCAAGTGACACTGCGGAGCTCACAGCCTGGTGAGGCAGCCCGCTTCACCATGAGCCCTTCCCAGATGTTTTAAAAGTCTTCCTCATGGTGAACCGGCATCGCTCTCTCTGGCTGTCACCAGGGCAGCTGAAGGGAACAGGATCTTCACAGTATCTGTCTCGCTCTGTCACCTACAGCATGCAGGGCTCATCCCTTCCCACACTGCTGCTCCTGGTATTCCTTACTCTGACATGGTTTCCCGAGACTTCTCTTTCCTGCCCAAGTACTGAACTTAATAATAAGCACACATATCCAGAGGTGCCAGTTTACAAAGTTTTCCGCAGATGCCACATTGGTCTCATATCCACTCTGTTAAATCTCGTAGTGACATGTCACCGATGGAGAAGCTAAGGCTCAGAAAGACTTAATACTTTCCCATGTGCACATGCAAGAAGGATCAAAGCCAGGAGTCCCACTGACTTAGAGGCATGAGGGAGAAGTTAAGAAGTTTGGGAAAGGACAGGGGCACCTGGGTAGCTCAGCTGGCTGAGCACCCCACATCAGCGCAGGTCATGATGTCATGGTTCGTATGTTCGAGCCCTGCATCGGGCTTGCTGCTGTCAGCGCAGACCCCACTTCAGATCTTCTTCCTCTTCTTTTTTTTTTTTTTTAATTTTAATGTTTATTCAGTTTTGAGAGACGGCGGGGGTGGGGGGACAGAGAGAGAGGGAGACACAGAATCGGAAGCAGCTCCAGGCTCTGAGCTGTCAGCACAGAGCCCGACTCGGGGCTCGAACCCACGAACCGCGAGATCATGACCTGAGCTGAAGTCGGACGCTTAACTGACTGAGCCACCTAAGTGTCCCCAGATCTTTTGTTCTCCTCTCTCTCCGTCCCTCCCCCACTCACAGTTCACTCTCAAAAACAAATAAAACATTTAAAAATTGAAAAAAAAAAGAAAGTTTGGGAAAAGGAAACCATCTATAGTCTAACCACTTTGACACAACATGGTTATTAGCACGTTGCTAGATTCCCTTCAGGATTCTAACCTGGATTTGGGGAATTATTTTAAACATAGTTGTAATGACTTAGTGCATCTTGGTGTCTTGGCATCTTCAGTTAGGGCATGAGTCCAGGGAGCATGACCTACAAGAAACCCCAGGGATGTGTCCTCACATAGTTTTTGTGAGCAGTGTCCCCCTGAGTTGTGCAAGGTAGCAGTCCTGGTAAAACCTAGAGAGTTCCCTAACAGACAGCAGATGTGTGTTACACACTTTTCCCTGGTACCCTCATCTTTATCATGGGAACACATTGCCATTGCAAGTAAGAACAAGGCAAATGTTAATATTTCATCATTGTCCACACAATTCGTCTTTATATGATATCACATAGGCATTGCAAATATGAACAGAGAAAATTGTAAAAATGTAAGGAAGTGTAAATACATATTGATGTGTAAACAATAATAATTATATATCTCCTATGTTTAAAACATACATGAAATTAAACTAATGGCCGAGGGGTGCCTAGGCGGCTCCATTGGTCAAGCATCTGACTCTTGTTTTTGGCTCAGGTCATGGTCTCATGGTTTTGTGGGTTCAAACCCTGCATTGGGCTTGGTGCTGATAGAGCAGAGCCTGCTTGGAATTCTCTCTCTCTCTCTCTCTCTCTCTTTCTCTCTCTCTCTCTCCCCACTTCTCTCTGCCCCTCCCCTACTCAGGCTGTCTCTGTCTCTCTCAAAATAAATAAACTTAAAAAAATAATAATGGCCAAAAAGGGCACATAAATCAGAAGGGGAAGTTCAAATGAAGATGAAGTCTTGCCCAAGAAGATAATAAATATTAGACTTTGGTGAGTCAAGAATGCATTTTATAATTTCCAGGGCAGCAACTAAAAAACAGGAAAAAAATTGCTTAATTACTAAAACAGAGGGGAATAGGATAATAAAAATATAATTTAAAAGAATTCTTCCTCAAAGGAACTCCTGGATCAGATAGCTTCACTTGTGAGTCCTGCCAAATATTTAAGGGGAAAAATAACATTGATTGTGCCCAAAGGAAATACACCATCTAGTGGATTGAACTGTGACCCCCCGACCCCACCAAAAAAGTAGGTCCATTCAGAATCTCTAAATGTGACCTTATTTGGAATAGGGTCTTTGCAGATGCAATTAAGGGAAGGATTTCAAACTCAGGTCAAGCTGGATTAGGGTGGTCCTAAATCCAGTGAGGAGCGTCCTTCGAAGAGACAGAGACACAAAGAGATAAGATGTATGAGGAGATGGAGGCTGAAACTGGAGTTCTGTGGCTACAAGCTAACCAATGTCAAAGAATGCCCAGAGTCACCAGAAGCTGGAAGAGGTAAAGCAACATTTTCAGAGGGAGAATGGCCCTGCTGGCACCTTCAACTTGGACTTCTGGCCTCCACGACTGTTAGAGAATAACTTTCTGTACTTTGAGCCTCCGAGGCCGTAGACATTTCATACAGTCGCACTACAAAACTAACATGCAGCTCCCACTCATAATCTTGGTATCAAAACCTCACAGGGCAATTACAAGAAAAGAAAATTGCAGGCCAATTCCACTCAGAAACCTAAACAGGACAACAACAACACCCTCCTAAGAAAATATTAACAAAATAAAACTCAGAAATATTTTAAAAGGACCAGACTGCGTTGCTTATATTTCAGGAATCCAAATGTGGTATAGTCTTTGCAGATCAGTGTGCCTCGGCAGATAATAGAGCGACCCTACAGCCCAGAAATTGTACTACTAGGTATTTATCCAAAGGATACAAATATGCCGATTCGAAGGGACACATGCCCCCCAATGTTTATAGCATGTGCTATATAAATAACCAAATTGCAGAAAGAGCCCAAATGTCCGCCAACTGACGAATGGATAAAGAAGATGTGGTATATATACATACAATGGAATACTACCTGGCAATCAAAAAGAATGAAATCTTGCCATTTGCAACAACATGGATGAAACTAGAATGTTTTATGCTAAGTGAAATAAGTCAGTCAGAGAAAGATAAATATCATATGAGTTCACTCATATGTGGAATTTAAGAAACAAAACAGATGAACATGGGGAAGGGAAGGAAAAATAAGATGAAAACAGAGAGGGAGGCAAACCATAAGAGACTCTTAAATACAGAGAACAAACTGAGGGTTGCTGGTGGGATGTTGGGGGGGGGATGGATTAGATGGGTGAAAGTCATTAAGGAGGGCACTTGTTGGGATGAGCACTGGGTCTTGTATGTAAGTGATGAATCACTAAATTCTACTCCTGAAATTATTATTACATTATACATTAACTAACTTGGATTTAAATAAAAATTTAAAAATAAAATAATTAGGTGGTTAAAAAATTTTTTAAATCCACAAGATCATGTTAATAAATGCAAAATGTTGATAAAATTCAACATTGATTCCTTAGCAAACCAACAGTAGAAGAAAATACTCTCAATTAGATAGAATGGCAGTTATAAGAACCTTCAGCAAAAACCATATTTAATGGTCACATATTGAAAGTTTCCCTTTAAGTTTGGGACCATCCAAGGACGCTTCTATTAACACTTCCCTTCAACACTGGGCAAGGCATCTCAGCCGGTAAAACAAGAAGGAAGAGAAGTTATGTGATTTGAAAATGAAATAAACTGTATTTTTTTTTTTTACAGATGATACAGTTGTGTGCAGAGAAAACCCAAGTCATCTAGAGATAAGTGACTAGAATTTTAAGTAATTTAAAAATATAAATATTAATTGTATTTCTATGTACCAAAAAAATACAGAAGCTAAAGATTTTTAAAAAGATAACATTGATGATAGTATTTAAAATATCAAATGTTCAAATGCCAAGTATAAATTATTATGGACAAGTCATCTTATAAAAACTATAAAACTTCATTTAGAGAAATTAAAGATCGACATAATGGAAAGGATATATTATTTTGTGAATAGAAAGAATTATTACTATAAACATGTATGTCTCCTCAAAGTGATCAGTGGAGTTCTGATGAAAATTCCAGCAGGATTTTTAGGTGGAACTTGACAAACTGAATTTAAAATATATATGAAAATGCCAAGGACTGAAAATGGCCAAGAACCTCTTGAAGAAGAACAAGAACAAAGGAGAAGACATTTTACCAGATATCAAACTTAGAATGAATCTGTAATAACCAGTCTGTAAAGACAGTATGGTCTGGGCATAAGCACAAATGAAGAGGCCAATGGAGCAGAATAGAGAATCAAGAAAAAAATTGATCCTCACATATGTGGAGCCTTGATTGTGATGATGGTGGCACTGGGAGGCCGGTGGAGGGGGAAGGGCACTCTTTTCAATACATGGTCAATAAGATATCCATTTGGAGAAAAACGAAAAGTGACCCATTTCACATCATACTCCAAAACTCATTTTCAGGTATATAACAGATACAATGTGAAAGATAAGCCATACAGTCTTTAGAATGACAGAGAATATCTTCATTACCCAGGAGTAGAGAAAGATTTCTCCAACAGGACACAAAGCTTCATCTATGGAGGAAGAGAGTACTGAATTGTTCTACACTAAAGTTAAGAACTTTTCTTTATCAGAAGGTATCACTGAGAAATTGCAAAGGCAAGCCACAGAATGGGTGAAGGTATCTGCTAACATGTAACTGCCAAAAAGTTAAAAGTATTTAAAGAACTTATACTAACCCATTCTAAAAAGCCTGAAGTTCAAAGAAAAATGGGTAAGAGGTTTAACAGGCACTTCAAGAAAGAGGATATTAATATGGCCAATAAACATAAGAAGTGTTGTTCAACTTCCTTAATAACTAGGGGAATTTAAAATAAAGCTATAAAAAGACACATCCAATGACCAAAATTGAAAGGGCCACGGGTGCCTGGGTGCCTCAGCCAGTTAAGCGTCTGACCTCGGCTCAGGTCATGATCTCACAGTTCGTGAGTTTGAGCCCCGCATTGGGTTCTGTGCTGATAGCTCAGAGCCTGGAGCCTGCTTCAGATTCTGTGTCTCCCTCTCTCAAAAAATGAATAAACATTAAAAAAATTTCTTGAGGGCCGATAACACCCAGTTTTAATTAGAATGCATAGCTGCCCTAAAAGAAAATTGCCCTTACTTTGACAAACAGTTTGGCATTATGTAGCCAATTTGAGGATATGCATCCTCTATGATTCAGCGATTCTACTTCTAGGTACATACCAAACAAAAATATCTGCACGTATCTACCAAGAGACACACGTGAATGTTCGTAGTTGGAATTTTTATAATAGTCTCAAATGGGAAATAACCCAAATGTCCATCAATAGTCAACTAGATAAACTCTAGCATATTCATACACTGATATTCTATAAAGCAATGAAAATGAATGTATTATGTCAAGCACAAAGACATATGAATCTCATGAAAGTAATATTGAGCCAAACAAAACCAAAAACGAAACCAAAAACAGACCCAAGAGGAAAAATACTGTAGGACTCCATTTTTATAAAGTTGGAGAGAGAGAGAGAGAGCGCTAAAGTATATTTTTAGAAGTCAGGATAGTGATCTATTTGGCGAGAAGAGAGAGACTAGAGACCAGGGGTGGGCACTAGGAGGTCTTGTGGGGGTTGCTGGCAATGTTCTGTTCCTTGATCTGGGTGGTAGTTATATGGTATTAGAGCACTCGATACAAAAAGATGTAATTTCTCCTCAAATGGATCTGTAGAACCAATGCAATCTTAACAGGTTTTTTTCCCCCTTTCATGATACTTGAGAAGCTGATTCTGAAATACATGTGTTAAGTATAAAGAGACAAGAATAGTCAAAAAAATTGTTGGAGAAAAGCAAGGTGGGAAGATGTGCTTTACTAGATACCACAATGGGGTAATTCATTGAGCTGACAGTTATACTTTGTGCACTTCTGGTATATGTGTCACGCTTGAGAGTAAGAAGACGTATGCTAGCAGCATCAGAGGGAGTGGATGGGGACGGCTAAGGTTGAACCTGGCTATCTAAGTGTGTAAATGCAAAGGCAGAAGTTGCTCTTGGGACTCTCCTGTATATATATTTTTTTCAGTTTATTTATTTATTTGGAGAGAAAGAGAGAGCAAGCAGGGGAGGGGCAGAGAGAGAGAGGGAGAGAGAGAATCCTAAGCAGTCTCTGTGCTGTCAGCACAGAGCCCTGTGTGGGGCTCAAACCCACAAACCATGAGATCATGATTTGTGCCAAAACCAAAAGTTGGAAGTTTAACAGACTGAGCCACCCAGGTGTCCCAGGACTCTCCTATTTTTAATGTTTTAATGTTATTTATTTATTTTTGAGAGAGACAGAGAGAGACAGAGACAGAGAGCAAGTGGGGCAGGGGCAGAGAGAGAGGGAGACACAGAATCTGAAGCAGGCTCCAGGCTCTGAGCTGTCAGCATAGAGCCTAACGCGGGGCTCAAACTCATGAACAATGAGATCATGACCTGAGCCGAAGTAGGACGCTCAACCGACTGAGTCACCCAGGTGCCCCAGCTCTCCTATTTTTAAATAGAGCTTGGCTGTCATGGGTAGTGATGGCCTATGTATTAAACCCTCCAGGCCACTAGGGGGCAGTAGAAATAAGAGCTTTGTCCAAGAGTCCATCCCTGGTTATCAGAAATGCCTTGTCATCTGATGCAATTTTCCAAGGTGCTAATCAAAGCTGTCTTCACCTTCATGTCCTTTACTCCAGGATTTGCTTCCTCTGAATGACCAGATTCTGCCCTGTACATCACCTAGAATTGCCTTCATATCTGAAAAACTAGAATATCTTCTTATCTAATCATATTCTGTTAGCTTCCCTCTAACTTCTAACATATCTGCATCTTGACATCCTCATGACTAGTTTTACATTCTTCTCTCTAGCTCAGTCCAACAACTTTCCTCGAAGTTTTGTCTTCTTTCATCTGCAGCCTACATATCTCTCCAGCCAGAATCCTCAAATCCTCCTTCCCTGTCTCTATGGTGCTCTTCAAACTCCTACACTTGCATCAGACCAATGCATCGTACCACAGCCTCTCTAAACCTTCCCTCTGTCCTCAGGCCTGCACCCCTGTCCCTTGAGAAGGGAGAGTTAGATAATAGGGACCCAGAGACACCTGGAACACCACAGCTGAAGGAGCTGTGTATCATGGATTTCTTGCTTCCTCATTTTTCCCCTATGAAGACACAGATGACCAGATAACCTAGTGTTTTCATTATTTCAAATAATAAATAGCTCCATCTGACATTGAAGTTTAATGCCTTTTTGGAGAGCACTCGTTCTTGACTTCTGCTTCCCTAATTTCCTCTGCTCCAGAACCCATGGAGAACAATGAATGTCAGACGTGCAAGATGGACTGGCCAGGAATCCCACTTAAACATGACAGGTCCTCCCCGGACAAAGAAAGTATAGAACTTACACCAGATTGCTGGACTTGGGCATAGATAGTAAGACTTTTTGCTTCTGTTGTTGGCTGGTAATGATTTGCTTTACCTGAGGGGAAAGAAATCACAGTGGTTATCTCTCTCTGGCCAGCCCAGAGAACTCCGCTCAGACCTATGTGATCTTTATCCCCCACTGCATATCCCACTTTCCCCAGGAGTACCAAAGGAACAAACACCAAGTCCCAAACCCCCTGTATATGTGTTACATGACACAAAGTTAGTTACTTGATCTCTCTGTTTCTATTTCTCTATCTAAATGGGACTGAAGTATCTGCCCTTACAAGGCTGTTGTGATGATCACATGAGATGTTACCTGTAAAGCATTTAGGACAGTGCCTGGTACATAGAAAATTCCCAGTATGTGTTACATGGAATTGGAATGTCATCCAATTATTTTAATCTCCATTGTTTAATGTGCATATCTGGTCTCCTCCCAGGATTCTAAGTGCTTCAAGGACAGGACTTATGACCCTTTCATACTCTCCCACTTGTAGCACGGCACTTTGCTCAGCTTTCTCAACCCTCTGTTTCTGGGGCACTTTGTGCATGTGTAGGAGAAGGGGGGTACAAGATGGATGATCCCCAGGACTGATTGGAAAATAAAGCGACAGTGTCATTCTAACACCCACCACCTGGAAACTTTGCTCAGAGCCTAGGGTCTCTGGAATTTAATTCATTACAGGACACTTTTGCGTTTAACCAGTTTTTTAGTTTTGTCTTTTTAAATTATAAAAATAATGCATTCTCATTACAAAAATTAAAATTGTATAAGGTCAAAACTATGTCTCTCCCGCCCCCCCCCCCCAAGCAAGGCAATTTCATTCCCAGAAACAATCACTTTTAAGTTTGACATATATCCTTCCAGACCAGCCCTGTGCAACTACAGGAATGTCACATCCCTGCAGTCTGAGCTGGTAGCCGCAAGCCACTGGTGGCCACTAGGTACTGAGTACTAGCTAGGGCTAGTGCAACTGAAGAACTGAATTTTAAATTTTATTTAATTCCAATTAATTTAAATTTAAACAACCACATGTGGCTAGTGACTATCATATTAGTGCTGTTCTGGATACTTGCTATAGAGATGTTTTTTCACGCAATGGGGTTGCATTCTATACCTCCTTCTCTGTAACTTGACCTTTTCACTTACCACAGCTGCGGACATATTCCATGCTAGTGCAGTAGACCTAGTTCATTCTTTCTAATGTTTCCTGGTATTCTTTATGCGCTTCGTGCAGCGGTGAGAAGGATGGAGTGAAAGTACCAGATTAAAGCATGGAGGCTAATGTGGGGACTTCTGCAAAGTCCAGGCAGAAGCAACGGCAGCTTGACCCAGAGGAAATAATACAGAGTCTTTAGGGTGGACTTATTTTAGCACCAAATCAGTTTATCCTCTTAAAAACCTAGGAGCTGGTCTCTGAGGAAACAGCACCAAGGAGAGGCTTTTATTTGGAAGAGGAAGGCTGCGTATGTATGTATGCAGTGAAGGTGCTAGAACGTGCTGCATGAGAATATGATCCTTGGGGTGGAAAGAGAAGCTCAAAGCTTTCAAAGAATGTCCGTGTATGATGCGCTTTTGTGTGGGTGGGCATGGAGTGCCTCCTGGTTCCAGCTTTACTTTTTTGGCCAGGATTGATACTGGCGGCAGAGTGTTCATGTGCGCATGTGCATGTGCGTGTATGCAAATGTGTAGAATAGAGGTGCTAGACGAGGTAACAGAGGGGGTGCAGGTTAGGTCTGTTAAGAGTGTTTGCAAAGTTCGTCGCGCCCGCCCTGCACTGTCCTTACTCTGTAGGGGAACAAACAGTGGAGAACAGACACCAGTCTTCAGGGACTTCAACTTTCATGTCAGCTTCAGGCTGGAACTTATAATTGTGGGGACAGCCCTGAACGCTCAGACAGATGGAAGAAGGAAAGCTGAATGCTGCTTCCTAGAAAAATCCTGGATCAGGATGGTTCGGTCGCGTATTTTCCTTCCTAGCTCCAGAGCTGGTTTTCAGTCAGCTCAACTCAGCTCAGTCAGTAAGACCCTAGAAATGAAAGTGTTTATAGTGGCCTTAGAATTCGGGTAGCTACATCCCAGCCTTCACTAGCTGAGTGGCATTGGACAAAACTTGTCATCCAATTGGGTCTCTTCTCTTACCATAACTACTGGTCACAGGATTTAAGCACTGATGTTTTAATTTGGTCCATTAAGAGATTTGTCCATGTGTGTATGTATCTGTCCATGACCCATCATCTATTCATGGACACCCCTGTATTCGGTGTTTTGGATGTATGGACTCATGGATCCCCACAACACAACATCACTGTACCTTACATAATTTCACCCCCGTTCGGCAGGGGAGACCTCATTTGTTCAGTTACACAGCCCATTGGTGGCAAAGTCTGCATGTGAATATAAGTTTGTCCAATGCCACACCCCGTATTTTTAAGCAGTGTATTCCAGAGATGAAATTGCTAGGGAGACCCTTTGAAAACCTTCAGGGTCAGGCAGTTTTTTCCCCACAGGTTTTGAGGCAAGGTTTTCATGTTCTTGCCTTACAGGGATACATGGTGGCTGGAGATGAAGATGGATATGTGTGTTAGGGAAGGTTATAGGGACTCCTGGGGAGATGGGGGGCATCGTTCCCTTCAGAGCACAGCCACACAATGGGCAGAATGTGGTTGAGGAAAAGAAGGTGGGTTAGGATGCCAGCACCTGCTCCGGAGTGGTTAGCATGGCTGTGTTAATCTCAGGGTCTTCAATCCTGGTATCTCACGGTTTCCTTATTATCCAAGCCAAATGTGGGTGCCCTGCCCCATCCCCTTAGGCTCTCATCATGGTTTCTGTCTGAATCACTCCACCCCACCCCCTCCCCAGCTAACTCTTAGATGGAGGAAATGAGACAAAAGTAGGTGGCTGGGCTGTGATCTTGACATTCTTCATACAAGCAAACCCAGCTCAGAATGCTGTGGCAAGGACTTTTTTGAGAAGGTCACACATGACTGATGTTCTTGTAGATAAGATCAGCCATCAGCTTGGTGGCATGAAGATCAAGTCTTGTCCTCACCATGAGAAGGCCAGCCTGGCGACCTGGACCTGTGAGACTGTGGTGTGGGCAGGCGAGGAAAATGGGGTCGAGCATATTGCTCTGTGATGTGGAATCAAGGGACAACTTGGAAGGGAAGCCAAGAGACACTACCTCTACGTACTTAACCTGCCAGGAAGTAATTGGGCTTTCATAGCTACCCTGGGTGACCTTCCATATTATTTGGTTTGGCCTTAGGGAACCTCACAAATGGTACAGTTTCCCAAGGTGAGTCAAAATTTGTGCAAAAATCTTAGTAAAGAGCATACCCTCTGCTTCCTTCCAATGACCCATGGACTTTCCCAGGGGCATGTAGCCTGGTGGCTGGGAGTCACTTCTGGTCTCTCTCATTAACAGACTGGGTGAACTCACACGAGTCACATAGACTCTCTGCGTCTGTTACCCCATTGCTAAATCATGTAGAAACAACCAGCTTACTATTTGCAGAGGGATATTATAATAATAAAAGAAATTATAGAAAGGTTTCAACCCTTGATGAAAACATCTTACTATAATGTCCTTTAATTAGTCAGTAATTCTAACTCTTCTTGAATGGGATGCAGGAGTCCCCTGGATTCTGAGTCTGGTGAACATTGTTAAGCCTCTTGTCTACACCCCATCAGCATCCTGTATATACCTCTGCTGCAGTGCAAGGCATACAGAACAAGAATGATCTGTGTAAGGCCTCCCACGTTAGACACCAGTGGTTCATCCCTCTTTTCATTTCCATAGTCTAACATAGGGGATCAAGACAATATTGAATTACGGGGTGCCTGGGAGGCTCAGTTGCTGAAGTGTCCAACTCTTGATTTCGGCTCAGGTCATGATACCAGGATCATGGGATCAGGCCCCAAATCTGGCTCTGTGCTGACAGCACTGAGCCCGCTTGGGATTCTCTCTCTCCCCTTTTTGCTGCCCCTCCCCCCTCTCTCTCTGTCTCTCTGTCTCTCTCTCTCTCTCTCTTTCAAAATAAATAAACATTTTTTTAAAAAGACATGTTGAATTAGACTGAACTGAGCAAGGCCCCAGGATATGTGTATTTAGTCATTACAAAGGTGCTTTGTGGAGAAAAGCCAAAGTGGTGCAAGCGGATCTTTGCTCATGGGGAGCAGTCCCTGCTTACCACAGAATCTGATATGAGTCTCTTCATTGTCAGACACCTACCTCTTCTTCTCAACAGCAGCACTGCCACTTCGAAAGTCAAGATGACACCAATGATGGCCCCTAAGGACAGCCCGACATACAGTCCCCATGGTCTTAGTTCTGAAAAAAAAGTCAAAGGGCAATCTCAACAGTAGTGTGAGTTTAAAAACATCCTTTGAGGAAGTGGGGAGACCAAGTCTCGTGTTCTCTTTCTACATTTTCAGGGGAGACATCCATTCTGATGGTGTCAGATAGGGGCTTCAGATCACCAAAGATTTCCTGCCTGTTCTCTTATCCTAATTTCTCTCACTATACTCCACTTTCCTAATTTCCAGAAAGATTTTTCTATTCAAATGCCTGATGGGCACTTTGGTGACCACATATCTCGAATCGGACTCATCTTTGTCCCAAGTCAGCCCCTCTGCCCATTTCTCTAGTGTTAAATCTCTGATGTGTCCTGTATCCATTTTGGTAAAAAGAACACGTGGGTACCGCCTGCTGTCCCCACACCCCCACACCATTCTCATGAGACGCTGAGAGGAAGAACAACCAACTTTCGTCTTTTAAAAATAAACACAATGGCGCTATTATTGTTCTTCCATGCAAATAACTGTATTGTGGCCACTGGACCTGAACTGAAGGAAAAGCATGTATGTTTTCCTCTCAGGGATCTTCATGCTTAATATGAGTCCTCAAGTGGCAATCAGCAGGCTCAAAGTCACAGAGCCACTATTTTTTTTTCTTTCTCTCCTTTACCCACTTCACCAAATCCTTCTGAGTCAGGAGCAGTATCTTGGAAAAGAGTGAATGAGACGTAATATGCCAGCAAACAAGACACTTAGCTTACTGATGTAGTAACGGGCAATGGGCCAGGGTTTATCTTTAGTGCATGATGTGTATTAATGAATTTAATACTCACAGCAGCCCTGTGAGGTAGTTCTCATTACTCCCATTTTGTGTGCAAGGAAGCAGGTGTGGAGACCCTCAAAATACTAGAGCTTGGTCTAGGGGTACAAATGTGGCTGAGTGGTGAAGACAGACTTCTTGGAGACTCAGAGAGGGTTATGGGCTTGGGGTGAGTTACCCAGAATAATGAACAGTGGAGTTACCCTGAAGCACCAGGATTTTATGTAAAGTAGTAGTACTAAGGCTCTAAATACAGTTGACCCTTGAACAGCCCGGGGGGTTAGGAGTACTGACCCCCTGACACAGCTGACACAGGTTAACTGTTAATAACCTACAGTTAACCAGAAACCTTCCTGATAACATAAATAGTTGATTAACATATATTTTGTATGTTATATATATTAGATACAGTACTCTTACAGAAAAGTAAGCTAAAGAAAATGTTAAGAAAACCATAAGGAAGAGAAGATCCATTTCCAGTACTGTACTGTATTTGTAAAAAAAAAAAAATCTGCATATAAGTGGATCTGCCCAGTTCAAACCCGTGCGTTGAAGGGTCAGCTATAGTAGAGCTGGTGTTAGCATTAATGCGTCAGGGTAGTTTATAAGGATGATTATAGAATCAGCCTGCCTGTTGTTGAACTTGGGGTGGATTTTGGGTGGAGAAGTTGAAATGAAGGAATAGGTGGATTATAGAGAAGCAGGGTTCCTACAGACACAACTCACAGAGTTGACCCGTGACATTCACAGACTTGGACAAAGCTACAGGCTAAAGTCTCAGGAAATTGATAAAAGGCATCCCATCAAGATCCACGTGGGCCTTCAGCCTGATGGCTCACCAGAGATTGCCTCCTGGGTTTGAAAAGATTCTTCCTTTTTCTTCATGGGCCTCTCACACATCAAGGGGTCACAAGGAATCTCACTGAACTGGCTTTGTAAGCATCTTGATTATTGATCGTCTTCCCCATATTGAAGATGCTTTAACTCTGCCAGTTACCACCTCTAGCAGACAGTCACGCCATATGACCTGATCAAAATGCCAGGGTGCAGGCAGAGAGTCTCTGTAAGACTCCTGGATTAATATAAAGCCGAAGATTTGAGCATGGGGACACCATTGTGGTTGGAACTTCCTGCAAGCAGTCCCCGTCTGAACAGCTTGTGGTCACTGAGAACCCTCTTGGCAGGTGGGCGTGTGTCTGTGGGTGCATGTGTGTCTGAGACAGCACAAAAGAAAGAATGATTAGAATGATTACTCAGGGCTTATGTTGCCAACACCAGGGATCCATGGAGAAGTGTCCCAAATCCTAAGCTAAGAAGCAGAGACAGCAGCCAAGCACCACCATGTTCCGTAAGTCCATGGAGCTGACCCAGCAGATTGGGATAGCAGGTATGACTATTTTGAGGCTCTTCCCCATCTCTTCTTCCCTCACATATGTTGGGGACCTTCTAAAACAACAGTTAACTTAAGAACAAATGACTGGGCCAGAACACAGAACAACACTGGCCCTATTTCTTTTCCAGGGACTTATGAGGATGAAAGTCATCTGCTATCCTTGTCCTGATATAACCAACCAGCTTCTGCCCCCGTCCAGCCAGATCTGAGAGGCAGGCTGGCCATCATCCTGAGAGAGATTGCACAAGCCCCGATTCTTCTCCTAGTCTTTGGATACATTCAAATAGAATGTGAATCTATTCGAGGATTTAAGTGACAGGTCCATAGAGGTTTGTAATAGTAAAGGACCTGTAGCATCATCTTACCCAACTCACTAATTTTATGTTGAGGGAACTGAGATTCAGACAGGTGTGCCCAGAGTCACAGAGAAGTTAATGGCAGAGCTGGGAAAGATGAGAACTGTGGACTTCACAGTCTTGTGTTTTCACCTGTGGTGATGGGGCCCCACAAGGAAGGCCCTGGGAGGTACCCATGCCCTCAACATCCTTCCTCCAACACCTGCCCAGTCTCATGCCCTGTGCTGTGCCCCCTCCCCTTCCTCCAGCTGCACCTTCAGCTGCCTGTCAGGCCTGCCCAGTGTTGACACCCAGGCCAATCCCACCTCCTCTGTGTCAGTTTTCCTGACCTGTTACACCTCCCATTGTTCCCTGCTCTGGGACTCTGCAGCACCTTGGTTTATGTCATATGGCTTGGAACCTGAGTTGTGACATTATCTTTGCTGTGCAGACCATTTTCAGTGAGGTCATTTGGAACCAGATAGGCAGATTCAAATTCTGGACCTACCACTTGATAGCTCTGTGACCTCAGATAGGATGCTCATAACCTCTGGGGCCTCAGTCTCCTCGACTGCAAAGTGAGCATGACAATATCCAGTTCACACAGTTGTTCTGCTGAGCCAAGGAAATAATTGTAGAAGGTGCCCAGAGTACAGCACAAGGCACACACATGCCAGCTCCTTCCTCCAGCCTCCACTCCCCACCAGCTGCTAGCCTCTCAGAGGCCAGATGCCACCTCTTTCCCTCTTTTGCTGCCTTTTTGCTGTCTTAGGACGTGGCACACAGTATGTCCTCGGTAAGTTCCTGCTGGTTGATTGGAAGAACAAGAAGACAGGTTTGATCTCACGTCCAGAGGAGTCCCTTTGCTGGCCACCGGCACTCCAGCCCCATCCTGTTGTTGGCTTATGACTTCGTTTCCCTCTCTGTCTAGCAGGTCCAAGTGTCCTTACACATGGTGCTCATCTGTTCGGTACTATTCTCTAGTGGTACTAAATGTCAGGAACTCCCTGCCCTTAGCAATTTGGATCAATACGGATAGAAGGCTGTCAGGCTGCCCGTGATTCCTGCCATGTCAGATAATAACTTCCTTATAGTCCTCCAAGTCTTTCCTCTTCTGGCTCCACTTCCTGTAGTCTGGGCTGTCCTGGGTATAAGGTTCAATGCCTTCATCAGTTCACACACACACACACACACACACACACACGTAAAGCCAAAAACCTACACCAAGATTTTGTGGGTGTGAATCTTCTACTGAAGATCTGAAAGGTCACAGGGAGCGGATTCCATCATGAACCAGGCGACTTTCCACCATCTGACAGGCTCAGACCTTCTTTTTCTCTTGCTACATCTGCACAAGCCACATCTGTTCCCTTTCTTGCACAGAATCATCTAAACCCCAGCTGAATTCTTTGGGGGAGGGTGTCACCTTCTGCCCGCTAACGTTTAAACTAAGGTACTATTCTAAACAAACCCTGTTCCTTTCCAAAGAAGAATTTAGTAGAAGTTTCTTAATATGATATAATATTTTTCTACCTAGTAGGTAGAAAAGTCCCACCTAGATTGTAAATTCTTGAAGGTAGACCCTGTGCTTTAAGCTTTATTTGCGCCCCCTCTCCCCACCACCTGTTGCAATGTAAGGCGGGCACTTAATGACCACAAGATAAAGGAAGTTAAATTAGAAGCCATAGAAAGAAGACTGTCATGTATCCTTTGGTTAAGAATTATCAGAGCGCTAAATATAAGAAGGTCTCAAAGGAATGCAGGGTCACTTTTGAATGGCTCAAAGCAGAAACAAAGGGAAAGAGTGTTGACCTACTTAGCACGTGCTTCATAATAATGAAATGGAACCAGGAAGAGATTACGTGCCTGTGGCCTCTGCACCACCTGCGTTCCCATTTTCAAACCACCGTTTCCTGTGACAGAAAACTCCAGCTCTCCCTTTTCTTCCTCAGTCCTGTAGTGAGGCCTCTCAGAATGGCACTGCTCAGAAATCAGAGCCACTTTGTTCTGGGGCCCATTGGCCCCATTGTTCATTCACAAAGAAACCCAATCTGAATATTTCTAAATAAGAGGTTGGGGCCTTTTTCCCCCTGGAGCTTCTTTGAAGCAGCTGAGGAGGCTGGTTGAGAACTCCAACACAATTTACGAGGAGTCCCCACCCTTTGGTCCTCTACCCTGTGGGCTGTAGTTTAAACGTGACAACTTGGCATGGAGCCATGCCTCCAAGGGAAATGCTGGAGGGCCTTTTTTTTAATCTCTAAAGGTCCACTGCCACAGACATACAAAAGCTGTCCCTCCTCAAGTCCCCAAACCTTATTCTTTAAGGAAAGAAAGACAACAAAAAAGAATCTGAGAAACAAATGCAGTCTGCCTCCAGGACATACTGAGACGCAACCATAACGGTCTGAGAACAGATCTCCTTCCTGCCTTTCATGTGGTTCTGTCAGCAAGGAGGTCTGCAAAGCACACACCTACCTGAAGAAGTCAGCCACCTTCAAAAAACACCTTCTTGTTGTTGGTGGCTTCCACTCCACTCAGAATTGGGGATACTCACAACCCATATGATAATGTAAGATCTGGGACCACCCAAGGAAACATTTTTACAGAGTTTACAGTTTCCTGAAAAACCCCTCACACTCGCCTATCCCACCCACATTGTGTTGCAGAGGCTACTGGTGGTGCCCACATTTCCCCCCATCCATCCGGGGAAGCATGAGTGTTGTCCAGTCACAGGGATGTCCAGCCTCCCTTGTCGCAGGTGTGGCCATGTGATAAGGCTCTGGTCCACGAGAGGTACCAGGTTCCACCCTCCTGCCACTGTTGTCACACCAACTGGACTGGGTGCATGATGAAGAGGGACCTGTCTTTGTGCATGGAACATCTAGGTGACTCTGTAGCAGTGGGTGCTTCCTGGCCGTGTTAGAAAGGGGGAGCTCCTGGGGCTCATTGGCAGATGTCACCTGTCTCTTCCCCTGAGCTAACCCAGACTTGCTAAACCAACTTGCTACTGATCTACTGAAAAGTGTCTTCTTTCCAAGAGGAGCTCCCAGGGACATTCCCTTTTAGTTGAATTACTTAAGGTTTTGTATCATTCATTCTAGCATAGATATAACTCTTTCAGAAGACGGTCATGAAGGACAGCAGCAAAGTCCACAGTGTTGACCCACATTAACATGCTCCACATGACCTCGTGAGAGTGATTTGTAGCACCCTAAGATTTGGATTTTGCAATAAAGATGCCTCATAGCAAGAGACATTAAGATGTTTCTTACCATACTCACTGGGAATCAGCAGAAAAAACAAACAAACAGACAAAGATGTTTCTTACTATAAAATAATGAGGTGGCAATTGGAAGAAGGATGAATATACCACTGGGAGCCTGGACAAGTGTCATTAGAGAAATGGCACAGTGAAGAGACCTCCAATAAACCCACAGACTCCACCACTTTGTCCCAAGGCTGGAATTTCCCTTGTATGAAGTCTTCATTAAACCAACAGCCACTCATCATCTCTTGATGGGTCACTGCAATGGTGGCCCTTCCCCATAACTAGTTTCTCTTTCTGCTACCTCTTCCCTGCCCCCACCTATTCTCCACACCCCTGAATTTTCTCTCTGAAATGCAAAGCCAATCATGTTTCTCCTTTTCTCCTCTATTGAAAACGCTTTATTGCTTCTGATCGGCTGGAGGGTAACACAGGACAAGATCCAGCGGCCTCTGCTTTTCCCTATGCCTGGAATGTCTTTCTTTTATCTGCTTGGGTAATTTCTATTTATTCTCCAAAATCCACTTGGTGTCACATCCTCTGTGATGCTCTCTCTGATTCCTTCAGATAGCGTCAATCATTCCTTCCTCTTTGTGACTTCTGTTCTGCCTGTCCCACTACACGATCCAGAATTAACTATTTCCAGAATGATCTCTTTCCTTAAGGACAAGGATCATGTCTTTTTTTGTCTTTGTGTACTCAGAACCTAGCACAGTGTTGGAATGTAGTAGAATCTCAACAAAGGTTGTCAAACTAAGCACAGTATTTTAAGGATTAGTAATATTCATTAAACACAAATCAATAAACTAATAAAACTCTGTTTTATGTCTTTAGGCAGCCTGGTGTGCTGGGAACAGCATGCCACTGCCCAGTTTTGTGATCTCGTTCTGATGTGCCATTGTCCTCCACCCCCAGAGGCAGCGGGGAGGGATTTCTATTTGTGTTATGGATTGAACTGTGTTTCCCCCAAAATTCATATGTTGAAGTCTTTAGAATGTGACCTTATTTGGAAACAGGGTCTTTACAGAGGGGATCAAGTTGAAATGAGGTCATTTGGGTGGTGGTGTGAGCTGAACTGTGTCCCTCCCAAACTCATATTTTGAAGCCTTAACGCTTAGTACCTCAGAATGCAAATGTATTTGGAGATAGGATTTTAAAACAGGTGATTAAGTTAAAATGAGGCCTTAAGGATTGGCCCCAATCCAATCTTACAGGAAATCTGGACACACACAGAGAGATACCAGGATGTGGGCACGCACAGAGGAAAGACCATAGGGAGGCATAGAAAGAAGGTGGCCTTCTGCAAGCCAAGGAGAGAGGCCTCAGGAAAAAAAGCCCAGCCCTGTCAACACTTTGATCTTGGACTTCTAGCCTCCAGAATTGTGAGAAAATAAATTCCTGTCACTCAAGCACCCAGTCTGTGGTCTTCTCTTATGGCAGCCCCAGCAAACCAATGACAGGGAGCCCTGATCCAATATGATTGGTGTCCTTATAAGATGAGGGACTTTGAACAGAGATATGCTTCGAGGGAAGAGTGTGAAGAGACAGAAGGAGAAGACAGACAGCTGCCAGCCACAGAGAAGGGCCTCCACAGACCTCTTCCTCACAGCCTCAGAAACACCAGCCTTACCAACACTGTGACCTTGGACTTCTAGTCTCCAGAATGGTGAGGCAATACATTGTGGTTGTTGAAACCACCCCATTTATGGTACCCTATCACAGCAGCCCTAGCAGACAAATATCCCTTGTAAACTTTTGTTAGCCTTCTTATTAATGTGCGTGCAAAGTGAATCATAGAATATTGACTCTGGACAGAGCTTCATGACCTATCAAGACTTTGGAATGCATGAATTAAATTCTTCTTCAACCACATAGAAAAGCACAAAGAGAGTCCTTCCTTTTTTGAGATAGGCCAGGGTAAAGCTCTTGATGCCCTGTCTTTGCTCTAAGAGGTTTGCTATGACCACAGAAGACCCAAGAACAAACCATGAATTTTTCTAATTATTTATAAGGCATTTAAAGTGTATTATATTTTCCACTACTACTTACGAGGATTCCAGGATCAGATAGCTCGGCTCTGCTACGTGCTTTGTGTGTGACTTTTCTATGTCTCTGTTTTCTCATCTATGACTTGGGAGTACTAAACCCTCCTTGGTGGCTGTGAGGATTGAGTGAGATGCCACATAAGTGGCATGTACTAAACAATTAAGATGTGTCAGTTGTTATGATTAGATAAAGAATCTAAGTCTTAGGTTAAGTGACCTTATACTTGCAAGTAAAGAGAGTGGCATTGGGTCTAGAACCACAGGGGACACCTTCCGTAAACTCTAGAATGCCTCCCGCGGGCTGTGGTGGGCTGAAGTCTCCTTGGAATGGCTCTTGTTCCCAGTGAATGCGGAAAGGAGAATGTCAGGGCATCAGTAATGCTTGGAGGGCCAGCAGCCAGGTCCTTCTGTCCCTGAACCCACTGAGGCATGGACACAGGATCTGACATTGAAAAAGGTCAGTGGTCTGTCTAGCTAGCTTCCAACTTCAAATGGTTACTTAATCAGCCCTCTCTTTTGATAGCAGAATAATGATACTCTGCTTCCTGGAGAATGAGTGGTCAGAAGGTCTAAGCTTAGGTGCTAAACCTTGAGGAAACTTGGGAAGGGTAGTTAAATGCTACCAGCTTCATGTTCCTCATCTGTAAAATGAGCATGGTGATAACACTTATCTGGCAGGGTTATTGTGAGGATCAAAATAGATTATAGCATTGAAAGTGCTCTGCCAATAACAAAGTACTCTGTGATTTATTATCATTCCCGAACGTCACAGTCCAGGTCTTCATCAGAGAGCTGACTCCCCTGGACGTGTGACTTGCTATGAGATTCTGAGTCCATTCCATAACATGTAGCCCTTCCTCATACCCTGCTTTTCATTACTGAGCAAATGTTTCATGTCTTATCTTCACAGCACATTGCTGAAGAGCAGAGGTCATGTATCCTATCCATGCCCGATTTGCTGCACAGAGGTGGTCAACAAGTCTTATCGATGGTGCAGACCTGTCCCACCATGAGCGGAGCACGGACTGGGGAGTCAAGACCTGCCACCTGCACTCTCTCACCCAGCCACCCTTGCAGGTTGGAGCCATGACAGGAGGGGGAGGAAGAATGACAATGGGGAGGCCTGCACTCTGGGTCTGGCTCCATCATTTCTTATTGGTGTCCCCAGTTGTGAACTGAGCAGAATGCCCTCCTGGTGATTATGAGCAGAAGGCACCCACTGAATGCACCCAAGGAGGCTTTTATCAACTATAGAGAAGACATAAAGTGTTGTTACCAAGGGGGTGGCAGAGGTCATTGGTTCTAGGTGGAGACTGAGACCATATCATCAATGTGCCACACGGGCCCCCACCAGGGCACTCACCTGGAGGATCTGGCATGCACTTGGACCACGGGGTGAAGGTCTGCGACTGGTTGCTGATGGGGTTGCTCACGGTGCAGACGTAGATGTTGTGGACATGCTGAGGGCCCAGGCTGAGGTGCAGGTGGGAACTGTTGGCTGAGATCAGTGGGTCAGTGCCCGCCTCTTCCCTCCAGCTGTAAGCCACATGGTCCCCTTTCTCCACTTCGCAGGCCAGCATCAAGCTGCAGTTTCCATTCTCCTGGGTCCAGTTCAACACCTTTATCTCCGGAGTGGAGACCTGCTCTGTCAGGAGGTGGAGGAAGGAAGGCCTCACTGGAGTGAACCCCCTGGGACTCTAACTTGACCTTTTCGTTAGAAGAAAATGCAACCTAATGGTATTTTTCCCTCCCTGTGGGTCTGCAGTGTGATTTATTCTAGTGGGGACTTACTGGTTCCCCAAATCCCTCTCTCTTCACTATGCTCCTTTCTGGTATGACCTTGGGACAAAATAGAGAAAAATAATTTGTCATTTAGTCCCCTCCCACCACTACTGTTAAGAATCCACTTGCTCTTGCTGATGCTCCTGATCTGAGTTTTCCTGATCTTTGGTTTTCTATCTGTTAACTAATCCTCAATGGTTTGTCATTGACTGAAGTATTACCTCTTAGATCTGAAAGAATGACTTGGTGGTGGGGTTTTATCTATAGTACACGTTGGGAAGGGGTGCTCACTCTAATGCCATGAAATAGCCAAGGCAAGGGAGCAAGTCATATTCATTTATCAATTACTGTAGAACGGACAGGATTCTGGAACTTCACATTCATCATATCCTTTAATCTTCTCAACCACTTGCTCAAAAATCATAGCCTTAGTTATAAGTATTTCCATTTTACAGATGAAGAAACTGAGTCCCAGAGAGATGGTGTGGGTCACATATTATCACTCTGGCTGAGCTCAGAACCTAGGTCTGCCTGACTCTGAAATCCAGCTTCTTTCTTGGACTTGAGAAGACTATCATGGTTGCATAGACCGCACTTCCCAAGGTAAGAATTTAGGTGACAAGATGTGACAAAGGCAATGAACTATTCTGGAAAATGCATGATGCGTTGTCCCTGGAGGCTACTACTGGAGTGGCCAGAACTCCCTGGTACCTGTCAGGGGGCTGAGAGGAGTCTGCATACACTGTGTGGAGGAAGGGGGAAGAGCAGGGAGGGTTGTACCTTCTCTCCTGTAGGCTTCTGAGGATTTCAAAGAAATCCTGGGTGGATGATGCTCTCTGTCCCATCTCAGAGATAAGGAAGTCTCTCTATAAAGGAGCCTCTGGGCTTGAGAGACACAACTCTGGGTGCATTCAAGAGGGGATGGCCATTAAAGAGGCTCAAAAAAGCACTGGCCTTGGATTCAGATGGATCTACGTTCTAGTTTAAGTTCTGCAACTAAGTGACTTTATAACCAGAGCCTCTGTTGCAATGATAAAAAGGAGCCCTTCACCAGGTGGATGTAGTCCTATGCCTGGGCATGGGGCGTGCGAGTGGTGCGTGGGCTGAGACTCAGCTCTCTTTTGCCCAGGCCCCTAATGCAGGGGACCAGCCACAAGGACATGTGTAAGCACATGCCAGTCCCGTGGATTTCTATGTCTTCATCTATAGAAAAGAGGTCAGATTTCATCCATGGTATTTAAACATTTTAAAAATCAGGGGGAAAATAAAACTCTTTTTCAGGCCAAGTCTTATTTGCAAATTGAGACTCTTGGGCCCCCAGGCCTGTAGTCCATACACAGCTAGGTTACTTGTCTTTGGGAAATAGGGCTAGTAACTAGTGCTCATCAGCTACCACCAACGAGCCATTTGGACAAAAAAGTTTTGTGAATCTTTAAAACCTCCTCCTAAACAACAGTTTAAACACCCTGGACTAGCTGATCTTTCAATCTTGGAACCCTTGGCTTCTGAGAGACTGCTAAATTCTTAAGCAAGGGACTGTCTCTGCCCCCTCACTCCTGCCTGGTGGGGACTGGGGAAGCCCTGTTATTACCATAGAGCTTCAGGTGCAGACAAAAATGTCGAACTGAAAAGTTCTCCTCCAGGGTCGTGAAGTACCAGCCCTCATTTTTCTTCTTGCTTTCCAGGATCTCCAGGCTCAGGTTTTCCGGATGAAATTTATAGCCATTTTCCAGAAAGCGTGGAGAGCCCCTTTCTGGCAGATTCACAGACACTATTTTCTCCTTGACATTTTCTTGCGGTGATTCTGCCTTTGTGATGAGGATGTGGATGCTCTTGTTCATGCTCTTACTTATCCCTTCAGATGCCAGGGACAGCTGCAAATGTCTTCCCAACTGCCTAGTGATCTCTTGACAATTCATCAAGCTCTCACCTGTGGGAGGAGGAAGAAGAAAGTCCCTTATTGTAGAAATCTTTGAGAACCATATCCTGTCTGTGGATCAGGAATGACAGACTACAGGTGCTCCCTCTTCTTCTTGGGCTCTCCCTGGAGTTGCCAGGTGCTTAGTAGCCAATAAGAACAGTCATGACAGTCCCACTATATTCTCAATATTTCAAAAATCCCAATGGAAATCTTAAAATTACTTACAGTGGAGATGTACAGATTAACTGGGACACTAGATTTCTTTGATCTGGAAGAGAATTCTATCAACTCAGATTTATAGTGAAGGCACAGCGAAGCCAAGATGTGGAAAAGTTAAATGACATCCCTAAGGTCATGTAACTAGTAACTGGACTAGAAATCAGGTCTACTAATTCCTTGACCAGACTTCTCACCACCACTCCATACATAATATGAAGGGTGGAGAACAACCAAAGCTGAATATGAGCTTGTGAGCCCAGAACACCAAGGCTACAGAGCATCATTTCAGATGATGAAGAAAGAGAAAAGTCTGAGGGGTGTGGAGCCAGGCAGGTGGTAAGCCCAGGGTTCAAACTGTGGAATTCTTGCTCTCCAAAAAACCATTAAATAGTTCCCAAAATCAAGGGTGAGAAATTATTTTACTTCTCTTTTTCAAAAGAGCTGAGCCAACAACAACAACCAAAAAAGAAAGAAAGAAAGAAAGAAAGAAAGAAAGAAAGAAAGAAAGAAAGAAAAGAAAAAAAGGAAAAGAAAGAAAAAGAAACCCAAAACCAAACCTTTCAAATCACTGTAAGGTATCCTACTGCTGACTATTGAACACCTCCTCTCCTCTCCTCAAACTGATGACCTCAGTTGATGACTCTGATTCTCATTTCACTGAAAAGGTAGTAGAAACAAGAATAGAACTTCCATTTGTAACCACCACCAGGAAACCTACCTACCTAGATGGAGAGTTTGTGCTCCCCTTAAGTCTAGCCTCTTCCTTCATGGAGCACTCACCCACTTCAAGAATTTGCTCTTGCAATGGCCCTCATCCCTTGCATCATCAGCTTTATGATCTGTATAGAATGCTGTGGGTTATTTCCACCAATACACAACAAACCAACTTGTAACTTCCCTCATTTACAAACCCCTCCCCTGACCCCAGGTTCATCCCTAGCCTCTGCCTCATTTCTCTCTTTTCCTTTATTGCAAAGCCCTTTAATGTGTGTTTATATTTTCTGTTTTCATTTCCTGACTCATTTTTCCTGAGCCCCCTCCTAACAGGTGCTCTTCCTTACTACTCACTGGAACCACTCTTGTCAAGGCCATTGTATACACTATGGCACCATGGTGCCAAATCCATTCTCCATTCTTGTCTTGCTTTCTCATGAGCACTTGACATGGTTTCTCACTCCCTCTTTGAAACAGTCTTCATTCAGCCCCTGGAGCACCACATTCACCTAGTAGTTTTCCTCTTTCATTGGCTGCCCCTTCTCAGTCTGCCTGACTGGAACCTGTTCTCTTAAAGACCTCTAAATATTGGAGCATGCCAGGACTCAGTACTCAGACCTCCTCTCTCCCAGCCACGTTCATCCAGCTGCATGGGTTGATATACTTCTGGAATGCTTTCAGAGATAGATCTCCCTCCCAAACTACCTACACAGATCAGTACTTGGAGGTCTAAAGGACATCACAAACTCAGCAAATGAACTCTTGGTTCTATAGCCCCTTCCACCAACAACATTACAACTCCCCCAATTCTCAGACCAAAAAATTTGGAACCATCCTTGACTCCTTTCCTCTTCTAATACTCTGCATTCAGTCTATCAGCAAATCATGTTGGCTTTACCTTCAGAATAGATCTGCAATCCTAGCACTTCAAACCTCCATTATTTCTACCACCATCATCACAGCCTGGCATGGCCATTGGCTTCCAACTCCTCTCCTGGCATCCATACAGTGAACAGCCATCTTTTAAACCTTTGTCAGATTCTGTCTCTCTCTTGCTTTTAAACTTCCAGGGCTTTCTAGCACCCATAGAAAAAATATCCAAAGGCTTTGTGATGGCTTCAAAGATTATGAGTAACCCTGTCTCTGACCCCTCTCCTGCCCTTTCTCTCCACTCATTGCACTATGGTAGCACTGATTCACACACCTTGCCAAGAACATTCCCACCTCCAAGCTTTTGCTTTTGCTGTTCTCTGGAAATCTCTTCCCATCCATATCTTGATAGCTCACTTCTTCACTTTATTTTAGGTTTCTGTTCAAAAAATTATTTCCTCTGAGAAACTGGCTCTGACCGTTTTATATATAAAATAGCACCCCTTCTGTTTGCACACTTATCACTGTCTGGTGATACTGTGTGTATTTGCTTATTTTATGTGTCCCTGGTTAGGATGCAAGGTCTTCAAAAAGAAGAATTTTGTTCTGTTCATTGTTTTGTTTCTAAGATCAACAACAGTAGTTGGTACATGGTAAGCTTTTAATAAATAACTGTTCCATCTATGACTGCAAAAAACAACATTACCTGACTAAAATCTCTTTTATTTAGCTGTGCCCAATATATAACTGAACTGAATAACTGAACTTAACCATAAGTTAATTCTCATAAAAGAAGGAGCCCATGACTCAGAGAGCATAGATTGTTCTAGTTGATAAGGAAGCCAGAAAAGTAACACAAAACCACCTGGTTAAGTAATGCAAGCACTTAGAAAGGACACAATTGGTATGTGGCTAAGATTTGGCTGTTGGAGGATTGGGCAGACCAAATACTCTCCATAGTAAAAATGCTCTGAAATCCCAGCACTGGCCCGTAAAGGGCTCAGGTGGCATTGGGCTAGAGATTCAGAGATTGGGAGAAGCATGAGGCAGTTCACCCAGGCTTAAAGGAGGGTGACATTGGTGTAAACTCATAACAATGAAGGAAAAGAAGTTTATAGGACCAGATGGGGGGAGCCCCTCACCAAAGGAATCAAAGAAAGCAAGTAGGAAGGGAAAGAGGACAAGAAGAGAAGGAACCGATGACAAGGACACGCTGAGTAGTGTGTGCACACTCACTCACGGGGAGTGGAATTGAAACTTGCTCAGGAAGAGACCCTCACACCCTGCAACCCACACAAAAACGATGGCTTACCAACTGACTCCGTGTCAGTGGCTGGGTCTGGAGGGGGTACTAGAAACCAGCACCACCTAAATACAAGTGGAAAAACAAGTGGGGACTTTAAAGTGGTTCACAAACCCCTTCAAGTGGAGTCTCTGCTCCTGAAACTTCCTACTGTCTGATGAGTGTTTTCCAGTGGGTCTGTGATTCAGTCAGCCCCTGTTTACTAAAGCGCCTGGAGGAAACACTGATAGTTGTTAACACCAACTCACTTTCTTCAAGGGTAATTCTACTTAGAAAGTAGAGTGATTCACATGGACTCATGGATATTTTCCTGAAATCAGCAGCATTTAGCCAATCCTTCACGACACGGGATTCTACCTAATGAGAGCCATCACCACCCCTCTCTTTTCTGTCGGCCATGACACTTTCACATATGCTGGGGACATTTCACTACAGCATTTCTTTCAGGTGGAGGACGGGGCGGCACTTAACAGCTCGAACCTCTTACGGCAGATCTAGGCCCAGGAAGAAAAGATAACTCGTCCAAGGCTGCTTTGTAACCTACAGTCCCATGAGCTGTCCTCTTTTTCCCTGTTCCCTGATGCCGCTGGGTCTTTCTGTCTCAGAGTATTTGCATTTAGCCCAGCCCAAACGCCTGTTGCCATGCTTATTTCCCTGGATGCCTCCTTCTGTGTTTCATTCAGGTCTCTGCCTCTGACCCCTAGCTTAGTCTAGGCCTCCCCACTAGTGCCTCCTGTGCTTTGCACCACGAATGTGTCTCACCCATCACGCTTTTTAACTCTGATCTATGCCTGCCATCCTTACTCAAGAATAAGCTTCCAGTGGTAGCAGTCACTGGGTCTGTTTGGTCCACTTGGAGTCCTAACGCCCAGCTGGAACATAGCAGAAACTCAATAAATCCTTGTTGCTCAAGAGAATGAAACATTGAATGAGATGAATAAGTGAATGAACAGGGAGGCTAAGTTCTCCTCTCTCCCAAATCAGGAGGTTTTACCTTTATACCATCCCTCAATATAGTATGGGGGCAAACAATGGGGACCCGTCTCCCCACCTGCCAGGTGAGGACATGGAAAAGCCTTGACTGTAGACCCTGGGCTTTAGGCTCAACAAATCACTTCCCCCTGAACACTTGGACCCCTCACCTCTGCATTGGTGTCTTCACCTGGAGTACTCTCTTCAAGTCCTATAAAAACCCAACCTACCAGGTGTACCTATTTGGGAAGACACACAAGGCACTGGTGATAACGGTTTCCTCCAGCAGTGGGGACGGAAGGGGGATTTGTCTCCATTGTATACCTTTTTGTACTGAGGAAGTTTTACAGATGTATGTGTGATACTCTTCCAATAAACAAACTAGCTCACACAAAAAATTAAATGACAACTTACTTGATGAAAGAAGTTCCTATCCACTTTCCAAATTCCAGACCAAATCCTTCCATATGCCCTCTACTTTCTTCTATGATTTTATTGCCTTCTCTCATCTTTTGAATATTCTTATACTTCCATTCAATTATAATCAATGTACATGCTCCAATTATAGGTAGCATGTTCTAATTTTCATCATGGGACCTGGATACAAATTTTAACATCCTCACCCCCACCAAGCATAAGTTTATCTACTGTCATTTATTGAGGTTTCTGATGTCCGGCTGTGTGACTGCAGAGAAACTCTTAAACTACTCGGTGCCTCTCATTCCTTTTTGTATAAAATTGTAATGGTAACAACAATAACACACATTTCATAGGGTTGGCATGAAAATTAAACAAATAATACACATAAAGCACTTAGAACAGTGCCTAGTATAAAGCAAGCAGGCTGTACCTACTATTATTATTCATTCAACAAACATTTGTGGAAGGGCTCTCCTGTACCAGACACTGCGTTGGGTGCTGGGAAGAGGCTGTAGTTGTTCATTTTACTTCCTCCACACCTCACACAATGCCACATTGTGTGTCCTTAATAGATAGTTGCTTAATGGGATTGTCCAAAGTCAGTCTATGGCTAAAACCAAATAGCCCTGGTGTTCTGATTTCCAGTCTGGTGCCAGAGATGTGAAGGTGATGGCATTATTAAAGCTTTTGAGAAATAGAAGGTGCTGAGGCCTACATCTAGGGATGGAATGGGCAGGTGAACAAAGTTGGGCCAAGTCTGGAACCCACACTCTTGTCCTTCACGTGTATGAAGGAGGTGGAGTGGACCCACATGGAGGAATACAAAATCCCCTTGAGGCAATTCATCAGTTGTAATAGATGCATCCCTCTGGTGGGGGATGCTGATAATAGAGAGACTGTGCATGTGTGGGAGTAGGGGGAAATCTGGGTACCTTCTGCTCATTTCTGCTGTGAACCCAAAACTGCTCTAAAAATAAAGTCTACTTAAAAAATACCATTGAGGGAATGGAAAATTCACTTTATTAGGGGAAGGGACATGTGGACTTTTTGATTTTTACAATTCTGACTAGGAATTGGGAGGCAAGCTGAGTAGAGATGAGAGGGAGACAGGGTCCTGATTTTACAAGAATCGCACTTTTTGGTTGATTAACTGTCATGGTTGACCTGTCCCACTTGCAAAGCATTTCCGTCTGTGTTTAATTGGGGTTTCACAAAAGGGTGTGTATTTAAAAATGAAAACACTAAAAATTTTGTGTGTATTTCAGAGAAGACAGCTGCTGCCTATTGGGTAGACACGCCCCCCCAGGGCTGGGCTGCTTCTCACTAACCAAGGAAATCCAAGCCTCCAATGGAATACCTGTAAGCACCTGGTGCCCATGGGGACACCACGGGCCATGGGCTGGACTGGCCAGCAGACAAGCAAGCACAGAGATTTAAAACCTCCAGCCTACTGTTCAACCTCATCACTCCCCAAATGGTAGAGTCACAAATGGGGTGCCCCTGGAAGGGCTTAAAGTGTTTCAGTTTGGTTTTCTGAGCCCTGAGCTCAATCACCCCTTCCCTAGACCTCAGAAAGCAGGCACTATGGGTCTGCCTAATTCTGAGGGAAATGGGAGTCAAGAAAGGGCCTCTTTATCTGGAAGTCTAGCAAAAGACAGATCCCATGTGCAGCCTCTCCGACATCCCTAGCGTATCTCTGGGCTTTTCCTAGAAAAGTCCTTAATGGATTTGCGGTCTTGAAAACCCCAAGTACAAAACACCCGGAGCATCAGGATTTCCCCCCACCTTCCCTAATGCTGTTTCCATGCCAAGCTGCCTCCCCCAGTCTAATCAAACTCCAGACACTTAAACACTCTTCAGTGAGCCCAAAGTCCACTTCTTGCATGGCCTTTTTATTCTCAAATCCCTTTTCTCTTAGCCCTGATACTACAGAGAACACCACCAGCTCACCTTCGGAGGAACACAACCCAGAAAGACAGGAGCAGAGCCCAGCCGCAAATGCTCTCTTGTGCGTCTGGCCCGATAGCAGGCTGCCCTGCCCCACAAGAGTTCCCAATTTGCATTTCCCACTTACTGTAACCAGCCCTGGACACCAAAAACCCTGACCTCTCCCCCTCTTGCTGCGGTGGAAGGTTCTCTTCCAGGAAAGTAGCCACCAGTATGACCACACCGTGGCCACTGCGTGTTCTCAGCTGATGCCTGGGGTTTTCACTTCTAACTTCTCTTCCCACTGCGGGCCCTTCTTTGTTGTTGGACCATGTTTCTGGTTTGTCTGCTCACGTATGTGAGGATCCCCTTCGAGGGCAGGGATGTAGGAGTCTCCTCCCAGAGCTCAGCCCGTCCATCTCAGCCTGTCAGCCTGGGTCTTTGCCAGATGCAAAACCAATCACTCAGCCAGAACCTTGACCACAGCCTCTTGCCCTGAGAGGCCAGTCTGGAATGTGACCAGTGCCTTTGGCTTCAGGCTCCTGGTCTCCCTGGAAACTAAGATTGGTAAGATTGAGCCTTGAAATCCAGGTTCCAGGAACTCACAATATTCCTTCCTCTTTGAAAGAGTCAGGAGACACTCAGAACCAGTCCCTGAGGAAAAGGCAGCAGAGCCCCAACCCCCAGCCCCTGCAACTTCCCTCTATCCCTGGGCTAGAGCTGGCTGACTTCTGGCAGGTAATGGTGGGACTCATACCCTCAAACAGATGAGCACTCACCTGTTCCACAGCTCCGCTCCAAAGCCAGCGAGAAAAACAGCAAGAAGCTCAAGGAGAGGAGCCCCTTGGGATCCATCAGCCAGTGGAGAGAGAAGGCAGCCCCCTGAGGAGCCCAGCAGCTGCTTGAGGATGCCACAGCAGAGCGAGGTCAGTGTCAGCTCTGCCTGACACTGCCGACTAGTTATACATCAGGAACCAGATGGCTTCCTGTGTCGCTGGGACTTTTTCTGCCTGAGTTGAGGATTGCTCATCTCTTTTCAGGCTTTAAATCACTTTGCTGTTCCCAAGAAGTCCGAGTCGAGTGCTCAGACTACTAAAGCCGGGAAAGTGGCTCAGCAAGCCCAGCCTTGAGCAGAAATGAACCCCCGCCCCGATTTAGTCCCCCTCTGCTAGTTCTGTCTGCCAACTCCTCTTAGAGCACAAAGAAGAGACAGGGCTTTGGCAGACCACCCTGAAATCTGGGTCACTTAGTTCAAGGCTGGACTTAGATGACTGAACTTTAAAGGGTTCTTAGGTTATGTGTGATTTGTTCCATAACTTCAGAGAACACCTCCACATTGCTGTTGGGTCCTCTGCCAAAGCCACAGAGACACGGGGAGGGCAAGGGCGGATCAACTGGCAGAAACCCAATTTCCCAGCTGGGTGCAATGCGGTAGAATTTAGTGAGCCCTGGGTTTTATTTAGAGGGGAGGGGGCACCTTCATTTCAGAGCTCGTGTCTTTTTGTGGAAAAGAAGGGACTAGAATTGGCAGAAGAAACACATATACTTTTCTAAGAGTTAAGCCATAAAGAATGAAACACTGGAAAGATGATTTTACAGGTGTGCAGGAAGAGACTTTGAAAGACCAGCTGCTTGTTTTTTAAAGTCCATTTTAACAGATCACAGGCACTCTCCAATGGGCCTCCCTAAGGGATTTAGGGTAACAAGGGCTGGTGATCTAGGTGAACTTTATCCTCACTGCTTCCTTACCCCCTCCTTCCCCTAACACCCAATCGTCCTCCCCACAATACTGTCTGGTGATGTGCTAGAGCCAGCACGTACCAACTTCTGAGAGCCAGTGGTTAAATTTTCAGGAGTCTTGTGAGCTGGGTGGTTGGTAAACATTACCATTATTAAACATTTGAATTACGTGAAATTACAATTAAATGAATTATATTAAGACTAAGGGAATAAAAACTTAAAACTCATTACTTCCTAATTAGTTCACAACATTTTACTATTATCTGGGCCCTGAGGACACTTACACGTATTGTATCTCTACAGTTGAACTAAAACACCACATCATATGGGCTACTGCAGTGTTCTTCCAGCCCTGCATTCGATGACACCAGGTCGGTAGCTTGAAACCAGCCAGGGTGGGAGTATGTATACCATGGAAATTGGCAAATGACAGAATCAGAGCTTTGGCTTAATGTTCTGTTGATTTTCTAGATCAAAGAAAAGGTAATGATTCAGTTTGAACTTAAAAGCATGTCATGACTGTAGCCTTGATGTTGTATTCAATAACCACCATCTAATTCAGCAAAGAGTCACAAGCATCACTGATGAGTAAATGAGTTTGCAATATATGTCTTTAACGTTACACATTTCTTTAGCTTAAAAAAAACTGACTGTAAGCAAGAAGAGAATAGAGTGAAATATTTAAAGAGTTGAGAGCAAAAAGAATGTCATTCTGAAATTCTGAATCCTGAAAAATTAATCCTTCAAAAGTGAAGAAACAAAGACTTCCTTGGAGGGAATTTGGTGCCAGTAGTTTTACCTTGCAAGAAATGTTCAAAGAAGTTCTTTAGGGAGAAAGAAAATACTGTGGGGAAGAAACTCAGATCTACACAAGAAAAGGAAGAACATCAGAGAAGGAATAAGTGAAGGTAAAATAAAAATTTATTTTTCTTACTCATAATTGACGTGACAGATAACACTTTATTCAAAATAATAATAATAGCAACAATGTATTCAATTATGGGTGCTTATGTATATCTCTTGCCTGTATATATGCTTTTGAATGCTTATACACAAGTGAAATGAATGACAGTGATACAAGGGATAGGAGAGAGGAATTAGGATTATTTTGTTATATAAGGTACTCCCACTACCCATAATACAGTATAGTGTTATTTGAAAGTGCGTTTGGATGAGTTGTAAATGTATATTGCAGAATCTAGGGCAACGAGTAAAAAAAAATAAAAATAAAATAAAAGGTATAATGTATATACTAAGAAAGGAGAGAAAAGTGCTTAATTAAACCACAAAAGGTAGAGGAAGAGTGGAAGACAATAATAGCAACAAAGAACAAGAGAAACAAACACAAAACGGTAACGAATATGATAAATATTATTCTAACTACATCAAGAATCACTTTGAATGTCAATGGTCTAAATGAGCCAATTAAAAGACAGAGATTGTAAGAGTGGATCAAGAAAACGAGACCTGATTGGCTCCTGGTGGGCAGAGGGGCCATTAGGGAGGTGGAGCAAGGAAAGAGGTGACAGGATTGGCGGGGCCAGGGCTTGCCTCTTCTGCTTCTCAGGCCTGACTTCTTGTCGCTGGGCTGCCAGCCAGGCCAGCAATAACATGTCCTTACGATTTGGCCAAAGGTGCTCAATCTTGAGACATCATGGTGGTAGTACTGGTGACAGGCTGGACTCCGGTACATCTAATACTTCCAGATCTGTGCAAAAAGCAGTGAAAAATGCACTGACAAGAGAATTCAAAACAAATGCCAAGAAGACTTCCGGCAGCAGCATAAAAATTGTGAAAGTGAAAAAGGAATAATCTACTCTTACTAAAGCTTGAAACGCTACATTTTCGAGGTGAAGATGTGTGGGCACGTGTTAGGGCAGATTGAAAATGATCTCCCTTCATGGGAAAAAGACATACTTGTCTTGTTCACAGATCGACAATGACAATCCATTGAAGTATGACTCAAAAAACAAAAACAAAGACAGAAACCCAACTCTATGTAGTCTATAAAAAAAAAAACATTTTAAGTATAAAAACACATATAAATTAAAAGTAAATAAAGAGGGGCACCTGAGTGGCTCAGTGAGTTAAGCCTCCAATTCTTGGTTTCTGCTCAGGTCATGATCTCAGGTTCCTGAGTTCAAGCCTGGTGTCGGGCTGTGTGCTGGCAGTGTGGAGCCTGCTTGGGATTCTCTGTCTCCCTCTCTCTCTCTCTGCCTCTCTCCTGCTCATGCTATCTCTGTCTCAAAAATAAATAAATAAACTTAAAAATAAAAGTAAAGAAAGAAAGAGAAAACATGCTAACAGTAATCAAGAGAAAGCAGGCATTGCTATGTTAATTTCAGACAGAGAAGACATCAAAGAAAGAAATGTTATCAGAGATAGAAGGGTATTATATTAATATAACATATATATTATATGTTAATCCTTAACATACATGTGTCCAACGACAGAGCTTCAAATATGTGAAGCAAAGACTGATGGAAATGCAAGGAGAAATAGATGAATCCATTATGATAATTGGAGACTTCAGCACCCCACTATCAGAAATGAACAGGAAATCAGTAAGGACACCATTGAATTCAAAGCCACCAGCAATCAACCGGATATAACTGACACCTGTTGACTAACCCAATAACAGCAGAATACGCATTCCTCTCAATCTCACATGGAACGTTCACCAAGATAGACCACCTTCTAGGTCATAAAACATACCCTAACAAATTTAAAATAATAGAAATCAGGGGCACCTGGGTGGCTTAGTCGGTTGAGTGTCCAACTTTGGCTCAGGTATTGATCTCATGGTTCGTGGGTTCAAGACCCCTGTCAGGCTCTGTGCTGAACTCTTGCTCAGAGCCTGGAACTTCCTTTGGATTCTGTGTCTCCTTCTCTCTCTGTCTCTCCCCCACTGACTCTCTGTCTCAATCTGTCTCTCAAAAATAAATAAATTTAAAAAAATTAAAAAAATAGAATAATAGAAATCAGACATTGTCTGCTCTAAGACCACAGTGGAAATAAACTGGAAATCAATAACAAAAAAAAAATCTGGAAAATCCCAAACTATGTAGAGATTAAACAATATATTTCTAAATAATACACAGGTTAAAGATATCTCAAGAGAAATTTTTAAATATTTTGATGAAAACACATATCAAAATTTGTGGTATTCAACAAAAGTAGTGCTTAAAGGGGCATTGATAGCATTGAATACATATAATAGAAAAGAAGAAAGACCTAAAATCAAGAATATAGGCTTTCACTTTAGGAAACTAGAAGACAAAGACCAAATTAATTTCAAAGAATTTAAAATAAAGAAAATTTATTTCTTTAAAAGAAAAGAAATAATAAAAACTAGAGTAGAAAGCAATGAAATTGAAAATGGAAAATTAATAGAGAAAATCAATGAAAGCAAAGCATGGTTCTTGGCAAAGATTAACAGAATTGGTAAACCTCTAGTCACGCTAAATACATTTAAATAAAAAATATATAGGACACAAATTACTAATATCAAAAATGTAAGAGAGACATCACTACCAAACTCACGGACACTAAAAGGACAATAAAGGAATACTATGAACAACTCTATACCCACAAATGTGATAGCTTCAATGAAATGGAACAATTCCTTGAAAGACATGATCTACCAGAACTCACAGATGAAATAAGCAATCTAAAACAATCTAATTAATAACTTTCCAAATCAGAAAGCATACTGATTCACTGGTTCTGTTTTGTCTTCCTAATTCATTCTATTCCATACTCTTTGTTTGTTTGTTTGTTTGTTT